>OX411311.1:121585925-122185925 GCA_948150685.1 Rhaphigaster nebulosa
AGATCTCTCATATCCTCTGTCCTCTTAAAATATTTCAGGACATCGGGGTAAGACCAGCCGGATACGCCGATGCTGGCCAGGTTGTCGAACTCTTTGGCCATGCCGCGGACGTAGAGCATGGAACTGATACTGCTACACCCACCGAGCACTTTACCCCGAGGCCAACGATTAAACCTCCCCATGTAACCGTTGAAGAGTCCTTTCTCCCTTTCCGTTTTGAACTCCCAGTCGATATCCGATCTCAAGAGATTCCAGTGGAAGCCTGGAATGTCCGATGTCAACGGAGGGTCTCCTCCTGCTTCCAGTAGCAGTACATTCCACTTGGCCACTTCCGATAATCGAGCAGCTACGACGGATCCTGCAGTCCCTCCTCCGACCACAATGAAGTCGAAAGTTGCAGGCATTGTACAGCCTCCTGGAAACAAAACAAGCATTTATAAACAGTTTTCTGCAACCTATAAGACTTAACCACAGTAATAAAGTCGGAACAGATATTACATTACATACTAGTCAATTTCAATTACTTATTAGCGATAGCAATAGAATATGAAAACATTAACAACCTAGCTTGTCTATTGGATAGGAACAAGGAGCCGCCAGCAGGCACTGAGACACTATCAAGATGTTGATGAGTTCACAGAAGGCTTGTCCCGCCAGGCCGGTTGTGTGCTTAGGGCATGGGTTGAAGAGATCTGCTGTTGCTGTACCCAGCAATAAGGAAGGGAGAAACGCCGCTGTCTGGAAAAGTCAATCATTATTATTTATAATAATTTATTTATATATCCAAAAAGTTTTAATTTGAATTAGTTTAAATTTATGTAAGTTTTGGCTGTTAGTGGCCAATTTTACACTCAATAAACATTTTAATTTTAATTCTTAAATTAGATCTTGATGCTAAAGAAACCTGGAGAACAAAGAAACCTCCCTTTAATGTTTTTTTGTTTACGTTAGGTACCGTTTTCAAATAAACCTTCATCAGGTCTAGAGTCTTTTCTATCCTCAGTTGTACTGGACCGCCCATAAAAATGCAGGGCCCTCCGACAAGGTTTAACTTGTTCCAATACCCTAGCCGAGTATTGTCTTTGGTTCTTTCAAAAGTTGTAACTATCGATATTATCAATAAATCACTTAAACTTGACCGTTTCTTATTCTATTATTAAGTAAAAGGTGCAACCTCTGCTAAGGTCGGAGCTGAAAAATGTTACGAATATAACGTAGTTCTGCTTTAAAAGGCGTACGACAGCGTCACTATAAACGGATTGATAAAAGTAAAGCCCAATCTGTACATGCCGAAAAAGTTACTTAAATTAATGAGGATGATATTGGCAGACAGTTGCTGTAAAATCTAGGTACAAGGATTGGTGTCGAAAAATGTTGCTGCCATGGACGGCCAATAACACAGGGGGGAACTTTTTCTCCAATTCTAAATTAAATTAATGGAAACTTCATTAATAAAAGTTAAAACTTAAATCAATGAAAGTTAAACCTTAAATTAATGAAAGTTAAATTAATGAGGATGATATTGGCAGATAGTTGCTGTAAAGTCTAGGTACAAGGATTACTGTCGAAAAATTTTGCTGCCATGGACGGCCTAACATAGGGGAACCTTTTTCTCCAACTCTAGCCCTGGGATATACAACCGGACATTCCTTAATGGCACGGTATATAATAGGTTGCCAACATCCAGCTTACGCACCTGATGTGGTAATATCGGCAGCAATATTGGAGGCGTTTGAGGAATTCAATAAGACTACAAGAAAATTGAGTCTTCGTGTGAACGATGAAAAGACGATTTATATAAAGTCTTCGAGAAATCCACCACAAATAATAGAAGATACTGTCATCTTTGGAAGCCACACTTTCAAGACGGCAAGCCAGTTGGGAGCCTTGTCATTGGCACCAAGAAGAAATTAAGACAAGAACAGCTGTCGGTAACAGGCCTTATTTCATTCTTCAAAAGACGCCGAGTTACAGAGACCTGGCCAACAAGCCTACGGTCATCTTACATAAAACAGTTATTAGACCGGTGGTGCCATATGGTTATCAGGCCTTGGTACTTTCCAAGGTAAGTGACTTAATAAGCTTTAAAAGTACTACTTTTATGTTTATGCTTTGGAAAAACGAATGCATATTCGTTAATTTTCTTTTAAAAAAAAAATGATTACAATATTTTTTCGCGTGGTTGGAAGTTTTCAAGGTATTGAGCACGAAATGAAAAATATCTGATGTGGACAACACATGACTTCCTTGTACGACTATTAAACTATAAATCGGTTGCTCAAAAAGTGATCCTGAATTTGGTTACTAGTTTCCGAATATTGCAGTGTCTCATAAACGACACTCGGCGTCGCGGCATCCATCTATTGACACACACACAGACACACTCTTATTTCTGTAGGTCTCATTCCGTTATTATATGTCGTTTTCCTTCAGTAGGTAACAAGTTTCCAAGAGATTTCTTCATGTTCCATGACAACATTAAAACTGTCAATATCGCTAGATAAAGCATTGGAAATCGACAATTATGGACATTTTAAGCGGAAAAACCCACTTAACTAATATCTTATTCTCCTGCAACAGACTTGGAGAGGAAAACCAGTATTTTGTACTTAATTTTAACACTTGAAACAAGTAATGAAAATGTTTAATTGGATTGGAAAACAAATCGCGTTTGTAACCTTTATTACCGAAACATATGATTTTTAATTTAAATATAATTTTTGATGTAAGCTTATTACGACCTTCAAGTAAAGTACCGTTTTCGGCTCACCAATTTTAACCAAAATATAGTAAATATATTCACATCAATATAAAAGTCCTATTTACCAAATTAAAGCTGTTTTACATTATATTTTAATATAATTTTTGATGAAAATCGAATATGACCTTCAAATAAAGTACCACTTCCGGTGATTAAGCAGTGACCAAAAATGGAGGTTCACAACTAGATTTTACAACAATTCTAAATACAAAATTCCAACTTTCAACGGCTAACCGTTTTTTAGTTATGCGAAATACGAACGAACGTACGTACGTACGTACAGACGCCACGACGAAACTAGTGAAAATGGATTCAGGGATGGTCAAAATGGATATTTCCGTTGAAATCTGAAAACCGAAAATTTTCGCGATTAGAATACTTCCTATACTTCGTACAAGGAAGTAAAAAAAAAGTGAAAAATGCCCAATGGATATTTAAACACCACAGAAACATCTCGGATATTTAAAGTTTAAAAGCAATAGCAAATTAGCTCCCTCTATATCGGGGTTGTTTATATTAAAATGAGAAGTTGAAGGAGTTAAATTTGATTTCTGTTTGAGCATGGCTCGGAATGTAATAAAACAAATCAATTATATGAATGATGAATTTTAGGTTTAACTATGAGTTTAATTTCAAATAATGAAGGAATTGAATATAACCAGAATGTTGGAATTGGATATAATGAATGTCCAAGAATTGATTCGAAGGCCAAATATAAAATAAAAGACCAGCTGATCTATAATACTATCTAATTTCACCGGTCATGTGTATTCAATTTAAGAAATAACATTACAGGCTGATTAGACATGAATTTATAGAGTTATTATAGCGTTATAATAATAGAGTTATATTAGCATTACTATGATTAAAGAGTGTGTTAAAGACATCTGATAGTTTTATAATGTATAGATTAGATAGCACCTTTATTAAGACTAAAATTTTATATATAAATATAGAAGCGGCGTTTATTAAATTATTAAGAATATTTTAGGCAAGTGCAGGCATGATTAAATGTAATCTGAGTTGAAATCTAGTTGAAAAATTGATAAAAGAAAAGGTTGCATAAAGAAAGGAACCTCCTTTTGAAAAATGCGAAAAACCTATAGTTGAGATAGGTAGACATTTTTTGAAGCTTAATAAATTGCGTGTGAGCACAGTAAACGCGTATTGAACACAGTACTTAGGCAATAAGAATGAAGGGTATGAGAAGCACTAGCGCGAAATTTGATAAGAGATTAAACATGAGGGGCTTGAATGAAAGAGAAAAAAAAACAGACTATCGCGCTGGGAGCGGGTTGGAGTTGGACAGACAGCTTACCACGATGAAGATAAGTCCGCAACAACAAGCTCACTCGTGGGAAAAGGGAGTAGAGAGGGAGGCAAGGAACATCGACATTTCTTGGCTGACTTGGTCATTTACACGAAATGTGATTTAGGCCGAATTGGAGGCATTATATATTGAACAGAATGGGTTAGCCGGGGTTTTCTATAACCCCTACCGCCTTAAGTGAGTTATCCAGTTCTTTTTAAAATCTATGGAGTAGACCCGAAGTATTTATCATCTATCGTAAAAGGCGACTAAAGGACAACTGCCCTTTGACCTCTTATCTTCATACTACCTTTTCCCTCCAATGGCCCTTCTTCTCCTATATTTCCTAATCCCACACTTCCTTATACGTAAGAGGCTAATGGAATAAACTCCGACAAAAAATCCTGGTCCTCTAGTTGGTGGATTGACACAGAACAAAAACCGAAACGACCTAGGCGAGTCAAAGGACTTGTTTGTAAATAAAAATAAAGGTTGGCGCATAGTTTTGGTGGATAAAATAACTGAACTTGTCCCCGTTTGTAAATGTATTATGTTGGAGTTTGTACTTGAGTGATCGAGATTTGGTCCTCGGACATTCGAATGTACCAATTACAGGATATAGAGGAATACATTTCTATCCGATTGAGCCTTTGTGCCAATCATAGTGGCGTGCCAAGTTGGGAGGGGACGAGGGGGAAATTTATATCGAACATTATTTTTGTGATTTGTCTTTAACATTTTATGAACTTGATGCGATCTCATAGTGTATAATTTTACGAAGTAGGCGACTATTATTTAATGTGTATTGCTGAGTGGACGGCTCCAGTAACGGTGGAAAGAAATGGCTGAGGAATACCTTGGCACGCCACTGGCCAATCATGAACCCTTGCAAGATATTTTAAATGAGAATGAAATGATGTTACCTCATCCCTTTCTGGCGAGTCTTCTTCTTCTTCCACTTCAACACTGCCTGCCAAATTTGTAAACAACAAACCGACGAGAACCTGGAATTGCACACTTTTTCTCATCCGCTTTCACACTTTTGAATCGAATTTTCGCGATGTTCCTCGATCTGGCCCAAGAACGATAATACTACCTTCCGCTATATCCTTTCTTCGGGTGAAAAACTTATTTCCCTCCTTAACCTTTATCGAATCACTTGTAGATACCATAAAATTTATAAATTTAGTAAAGAAACATCACATGTTACCGTTCCGGGAGGTTATTCAAAACGATCCAATAAAAAAAAAAATCTTAATATTTTCAAACTAAACTCATATGTTGAGTGTTTATGGTGACAACTAAAGCATACCATTCCTACACAATATCAATGATTTAAATCGAAATCCAAGAAAATATCGATTAAATAAGAGATGTAAATTTCAAAAAAAAATCTACAGAGCTCGTATAAAATCGATTATATGTTTCGTTTTCATTTTCATGAATTGCAACTGGTGACACAATGACAGCTGTTTTGTAAGGGTTTGTTTACATTTCCTTGTTATGGTTTTATTGACGATTAACTATGAACGAATCATGTAAAGAAAAAGCTGTCAATTTTAGGTAGGTACTTTTCTCTATACCGACCCTGCAATGCTCAACTGTGGAATGTGAAAATACCCGATTTTCATATGCGTCACTTATAGACCGGGAACTTAGTCAAAAAAAGTTTCTGATTTCAAAAAAATTATTAATCGTGTAGGCCGATAGTACTATCACAATAGACTGGAAATATGAGCGTCTGTTGCCCTTGATCTGCTGCAATCAAATTATATAGGTCAACGAATTTGTAATTTTCATCATCTTTTTTTCAAATTTTCCTCCGTAACTCGCTTCCAATGCATTTTATGTAAAAATTTGTCGCTACCGCTTTTAAAGAACGTTAAATTATCAGCAAGTTTTACGCGGTAAATGTCCCGGAAGCGGGACGGTAAATATTTGCAAAATGTAATGGAAAAATGGTTTCACAAAACGCATAATAACCAATCTTTTAGAGGATTAAATTCCCTACAAGATTCATACGAAATATTTATAATATTTTACTTCAGACGCCAAGTAATATTGAATAAACTAAACAAGAAAGAAAAATTGTTACTTCAATATTTTTTGATTGTTGAGAATAATTATAAAAGTTTGTAGGAATATGAGTCTTATAGAAAATTTAATCTTCATCAAGATTGGTTAATATGTATTTTGCAATAAATTGCACTAAAAAATAGTTATTATGACGTAACCATTGAATATCTAACTTTTTGCGTGTTCTTTTTAAATTTTGTAGATTTTTACAGTCCCGCATCTCAGTAGCTGGTCCGAGTTTTAAAATATATTGCACAAAATTTAATGTTCTTTAAAATTGTTGACAAAGTTTAACCTAAAATGCACTGGAAGTGAGTTATTGAGGAAATCTGAAAAAAGTGACGAAAATGACAAATTCGTAGACCAATACAATTTGATTGCAGCCGATCTAGGGCAGCAGACGTTCTTATTTAGTCTATGGTATATATTAGTATATACTACTTTATATGGTATATAGTAGTATATAGTCTATGGTAAGAATAGTTTCGGCTTACACGATCAAATGTTTTCTTGAAATCAGAAACGTTTTTTGGCCTCAGCTCCCGGTCTAATAGTTATTGTGTCAAAGTCTCGGATTCCTAAAGGAATCAAGCCTAGATAATAAGCAATTTAAGACATAGACACGAAATATGTTGTAACAAGGAGGAAGTGGAAGGAGGAAGTAGGTATCACAAGGAAAATGTTTCTGCCTGTATTGTGTTGATTTTGGTTTATTTGTAACTTTAGTGATACATACTGACTCTGTACCAGATGTTAACGAACTCATAAGGACGCTTTACAAACGATTCTATGAACAAGGACATCCTAACTCACTCATAATTGACATGGGCACAACAACAACGATATCGCGCCAGAAGGAGGTGCCGATGGTGCCTTTTATGCCATGTTCTTGGAGATATTGCTTCGTATTCACTGGTTGTCAATGAGATAATTGACAAGTTTGAACAAAGCTTTCAAGTTTAAATGAAAAAAAGTTTAGTGCAGTAGATTAAATTCGTTTTATTAATTATAGAATCCTACGAGTTAAGCGAAACGAAGGAAAGTTCTATGTGCCGGATTCGGATGTAAATGATGCGAGTTCGTGGCAGCGTTGAATACGCGAATTTGAGCTCTACTTCTTGGCCAAGGACATCATGAGCTGAGATCGAAAAGATACATTTATTAATCCATCCCTAAAGAAAAAGTACAACCGACGGTAAAACTATAATATAGTATAGAATAGAAGAACTTTATTCTAAAACTACAAAATTCTAGAGCCATAAGACTGCAAAATAAAAATCAATTAATGTTTACAATATTTTCAAAAAAAAATAATAAGCAAACAATATAAATTCTTGTCTTGAAAAATATAATTAATGTGAACAAAGAAAGTAAAAATATAAAGAGTGAAAATGAAAAATAGAAAAATGATGGGCAGATTAGGAAAGTTAAAGCTAGTGCATTAAAAACTATTGTTTGCTTCTGATTTAGATGTTAATCTTAAATTGGAATTTCGTAATTAGAGAGCATCAGTTTAGAAAAAAAGAAGGTGTTGGAAAAGGAGGGATTTAAATGAAGATAGAGAAGAAGCATGGCGGATATTAGAAGGAAAGGAATTCCAGAGGGTAGAGGAGCGGGCGAGAAAGGAACGTTCGAATATTTTGGTTCTATGGTAAGGGGGTTTAGAGGCCAGAAAGGCGCGATCTTGTTCCCTGTACGTGGACCGAGGATTTGAATTGCAGGAGGCTGTAGATGTAGGAAGGGTGCTGGCTGGTGATAATTTGGTATAGAAAAGATCCGAGAAAATATTGTCAATGGTTGGGGAGGGAGGGGAAAGAGCCACCAAATCCCCGTAAAGGTGGGGCACATGAGCCCGTCTCGAGGTACCGAAGACAAATCTTAAAAAGCAGTTCTACGCCTACAAAAACAGAACAATCCGAAGATCGCCGTCTCTCGCCCTCTCCCCAATCGAAATGAAAATTCTGCGCCTATACTAAGAAGTACCCAGGTGATGGAGTGTTTTGTAAACCTAACATGTAAATCGAATTTTGGAAATCAATTTTTTTTTTGTTTAATTTCTTAAAGCTCGTAATCAATTATATTATTGAATAAATTAAACTACTACTGTTTATAATTCAAACGGTTTTATCGAATAGATGAATGAACTTAATCCTTCCTTCCTACTGACAGCCTTCCTCTTCCAAGTTATCCAGTCCCGTCGTCCATCATACGTCACCGGTCTCCTTCAACTCATTTGTCATACCCGTAATACCCGTTCTTGACTCTGAGAATTATATAAAACGGCCCACTTAACCGCTTTCGAGAGATCTTTTCTCATTAGATCCTCGTCCCTATGGAATTCTATCATTTATGTCATCCGTCACTCCAACACTCTTCAAATCCCGCCTATTCAATAACTTCCCGGTCGTTCAGTTCCAAAATAATTGTGAATATAGTTTCCTTATATCCAATCAATATTTATAAATAAGTACTAATAGATAATCTATACTTTTTAATTATTATTATTTCACTTTTTATTTGTCATTCTATTAATACTAAAAATAGTTTATTACAATTTAATTTATTTATTTACTACTATTTGTTATGTGTTATATGACGTTGTGCATATTTTATCTACACTTAGACTCTAAATCTGCCCAATCAATGCTTTTAATGTTATTCTAAAGTGACTTATTTTTAATGCTTATATACTTCAAATCAAATCTGTTAGACGTTTCCTTGGAAAGTGCCTTAGAAAATCACACAATCAAGATTATAACCTTTTTTATATTCAATAAAATTGAATATCATACAACAGGTTGGAATTTGCATTTTATATAATGACTTATATAAATAGTTTAATTTTTACATAAATTAAAGTAAAACTTTTAGGTTAAATCTATGTTTTTTTTTATTTATATACACTATATTAATTATACACATAGACAATATCGTGGCTTCGAGGATATATTATTTTTATATGCTATGCAAGACTATTATAGGAGATCATAAGACTACTGGAATAATTATAAATATGTGATTATAATTTCTTGGGAATTGGATACAGTGATGCATAGAAGATTGGACCGATAGTGAATATAGGAACCTGCACTTCCTCCTCAAGAAACAAAAGAATAAATACTTGAGATACATGAGCAGGTAAATCCAAGAATGAGGATTGAACGATAGATAGCGAATTCCTGCCCGAGGGTAACATCACAAATATATCTATAAATAGAGAATATAATTTCGTACAATATACTTTATTGCCTATTCTAGATTATACGTTTTCAAGTACCTCGCTAGGAGGGGTGTGGCGCACAGACATTAGGCAGTTTGCTGCGTTTTGGTGTCATGAGCGTTGATCCCTCTGGGTATGGCGAGCGTGTGAAGAATTCTGGCTTAAAATCGGGAAGCCATTGGAACTTGATCATGTCGCTAGCCTTCTCACCGATCATGATGACAGCGGCCATGTTGGAGCCTGTGATGGTGATGGGTAAGATGCTGGCGTCCACCACCCTCAGACCTTTGATCCCGTGGACCCTAAGCTGCGGATCCACCACCGCGTCGGGATCCTCACAAGGGCCCATCTTGCAAGTCCCTACTTGATTGTGACCGGTCCCAACAATGTGGCTGATGGCGCAAGACCAATAATAATCCGTACCGTACTCGAGACCACAGCACCCAGCGAAATCCAAATATTCTATACTGGCGTTGTATTTTTTCATCGGAGTCGTGGCCATGAGGCGCTCTACAAACCGGATTCCAGGCATTATCGAGTCTAGATCTGCAGGATGTTCCATGTAATTAGGTTTGATCACAACTCTGTCATCTGATTCATTAGACCTCAAAGTGATGGTTCCTACGCTCTTAGGGCGTAGCAATGATATTTGACTAATGATGAGATCTTGATATTTCAGAGCATCTAACACTTGCAAGGTAATCTCCTCCTCGAATCCATAGGCTTTTGACAAATCATCCACCACACACGTTTCATTATATCTAGCATATAAGAACTTCAATTGGATGTCGGGGTAATCGTCAGAGTCAACGCTGATCATCCCGACAAGCTCTTCACTACCTATTCCAGCAAGAGGACCCGTACGCCTAGTCAAATATTCATAGGCCACATCTAAACTTTCTAAAGGAGATATTGAACCTTTCTGGAAATTCAATTTCGTCAACATAAGTGGATAGGTTACCGTGTCACGGAGATTTCTCCCAACTCTCGAATTTTGAATTACGTAGACTTTGTTTTCCTCTAAATCGTTTTTCGGACCTACTCCTGAGAGCATTAACAACTTGGGGGAACTGATTGTTCCTGCACACAGAATGATTTCACGAGAGCAACGAAGGGTTCTGGGTGCTGTTTCAGATCTGTATAAAAATTCTACACCATAGGCCCTTTTGGTCTGTGGGCAAATGTGAATTTTAGTCACACGAGCGTTTTTGAGGACAAATAAGTTCTTTCTATGTCTTACAGGACTTAAGAAAGCTTTAGCGCTGCTGACTCTTTCGCCGTTTCGGACGGTTCCTGAATTAGGTGATGTCATTCCTGGCACGCTCTGCACGTTTAAATCGAGATTAGAGAATATCCCGATTTCTGCAGCGGCAGTTTGGATCAACCCGGCGATTGGATTTTGTGGTCCAAAGCGGCTAATTGTCAGAGGGCCTCCTCTTTTATGAAATTGGGCAAATACAGGAACGACGATTTTAGAGATTTCGCGCATGTCTTCTGACTTGAAAAAATAAGGTAGGATGTCATCGTAGGACCAGCCAATATTCCCATGAGCAGCAATATTGTCGAAGTCCCTCCGGTCGCCGCGAATGTACAGCATGTCTCCCATAGCGCTGGTTCCGCCCAAAACCTTCCCCCTCGGCCACCTATTGACCCTGCCCATGTAGCCATTGAAGAGTCCGACCTCCCTCTCCGTCGCAAACTTCCAATCAATGTCCGTCCTCTGGAGGCTGAGGTGGAAGAATGGTACATCGCTGGTCATGAGCGGGTCGTTGCCTGCCTCCAGGAGGAGGATGTTCCAGTCCTCCACTTCCGAGAGCCTTGACGCCACAACGCAGCCTGCCGTCCCGGCTCCGACCACGATGAAGTCGAAAATAGTAGTCGGCATGCAATTGTCTACAACAGATATCAAAAGTTAATTACTTAATAACAGCGGTAATTAAATTTCTGTGTAAAAAGAATAATTGAATAATGTAAAAATAATAAAACTTAAACCCTGCATCACGACAAGTCGTAAAGGGTTCTGGTTTCCGCACTAGATAAAGAAGCTTGAAAAACAGTTTAGGAAAGTTTTGTGGCCACCATTTACCATCCACTGTCCAGTTAGATGCTTTTTTGTATATTTGGTAATGTCAAATCAACCAAGGCACAGTGGGTCAATGTTCCGATTTAGGTGGACAAAAGCTTTATGGCCGCAACCTGAAAAAAAATTATACGGTGGTCTGTTTCTACATCGTTTTACAAACTACATTTAGTAAAATAAGGTATATACATAAAAATTCAGCCTGCGTATGTTTGTGGTCGCAAAAATCGAAAAGTACTCGGTCGATTTTGATGCGGCATTCATTATCATTAAGAGAATTTCTTCGAGAAGATTTATATACATTAAATTTTTCGGAATTCTCCCCTTGGGGGGGGGGGGGGGGACAAATGAGGAAAACTATTGTTTTAATCGTTTTCATGGCAACAAGATACAAGTTCATTACGAAGTTCATGCAAGTTCACTACGAAAACATTTTGAACAGAGTGAAATTATTGTGTTAAAGCGTCATTTGTTAATTTAATCGGTAAAAATATAAAAACATGAAGGCTTATTGCCGTTTTTACAAATTTATTATCATTTTGATCTCCTCCCTAAAAAAACATCTAAACGAAATGAGACGAATTGTGAACATCGCAGTCGATTACCGAGAAAAAATTTCGCTCCTTTATCCTTGGAATATTTTCAGTCAACATTTTTGTTGGTAACCCGTTGTTTCGTTGAAAGTTCTGGTAGCCTAAGAGTTCTAAAATTGAAGCATTGAAATGACATAAAAAAAAGTGTATGTGCCTTTAGAAAATGTTTTAAGAATTCAAGTTTCAACTTGAAAGATATTAAAGAAATATTACTTAATTAAAAAAACACATTTTTTTTTTCTGATAACATAGGGTTGTATAAATAATAAAATCGCATTTGAAATATTACTAGCTTTAGAATAAAAAAATGATTTTTTGTAAAAAAAACATCTTTTTTTTTTTCTTTAGTTTCATTCCACATAGCCACGGCAAAGCATACCTGGGTATTGAATTGAATGATGTGTTTCCTCGGTGAATTTATATTCGCTATTATACTTTCCCATTCATATCATATATATATATATATATATATATATATATATATATATATATATATATATATATATATACAGGGTGTCCTATTTAGATAGCCCGGCTGAATTTCTCTTGAACCGATAACGTTATAAAAAAAAAAATAAAAAATACGTACTTAATATTTTTCAGTCTAGTTTAAAATTTAAAATTTAGACCTGTTTTTGAAAAAAAAAAATAAACGGGGTATCTCAGATTCAGTACAACTTTAAAATTTCAAATAGAAACCTTGCCTTCCGATACATCATTTTAACGAATTTTTGAAACTGAATTCAATGGTGAAACCAGATTTTAAATTGGTCAATAAATTACAAAGTTATGGTACAAATACATTTTGTTTGTTTCGGTATTAATTCTTTTAAATTGCCTTTAATTTTTTTTTTTTTTTTTGTTACACAGGAATTAATTGGGTCACATCGTGTTTGTTATCTTTTTAGCTGTAATTCATAATAAAGGTTTGTTTTAAAGATGTAGTGAAAAAACAGAAATAATATGATTGGCAGCGTTTATGCCAATCATAACCCTGCAACATCAGTTGAAGAACTGTAGTAAAGAGCGGAAAATGCTTGTCGATCCATCGAGTCAGTACATCGCACTGAGCACCAGCGAAGAGTGGCTAAGAAGAGCCAACCTTAGCATTGTCGAAGAGGGTAGGCAGTTCGAACATGAAATGTTGGTTCCCCAACCTCTGGTTGTATGTAGTATGGATTTTTTTTATTACTAAGAATAGCTTACAAAATGCATTATTTTTTTTAAACTTTGTACCATAACTTTGTAATTTATTGACCAATTTAAAATCTGGTTTCACCATTGAATTCAGTTTCAAAAATTCGTTAAAATGATGTATCGGAAGGCATAGGTTTCTATTTGAAATTTTAAAGTTGTACTGAATCTGAGAGACACCGTTTATTTTTTTTTTTCAAAAACAGGTCTAAATTTTAAATTTTAAACTAGACTGAAAAATATTAAATACGTATTTTTTATTTTATTCTTATAACGTTATCGGTTCAAGAGAAATTCAGCCGGGCCATCTAAAAAGGACACCCTGTATATAACTTAGAGTTTATCGAGCGAAAAAGTTGAAAAAAAAGAAAAGATTTTGTAATAAACGCAACGAACTCAGAGTGATAACTAACTTTATTCCTCTAGTAATCCTACATCTATATCTTTGGTTTGTTTACATGAAAGCTCTTTAGGATTAACGTAAATATTGTTGGTCTCCAGGACTTAACTCCCCCCCCCCACCAGTTTCGAAAAATTTCGGAAACTTGGAAAAGAGGGGTGCCAAAGGCCGGAAGGCCAACAACAGCCAACGTACATAATGCTGAACAATAATTACAACAAACCAAAAAAAAAAAATGAACTTACAAACAAAATTCTCTTTTTCACTTTCGATTTTCGATTCACTGCACCACTTATGTTTTAAACAGAAATAGAACTTACACACACTATACACAAAAAGAAAAGAGAATAAAAAAAAATAGAAAATAGATACTTCATATAGTAAAAACATAGGTCCACATTATATATACACTCATAATAACAAAAATAATAAAACAAACTGTATGCTTCTGTAGGAGGGCCAGGACACTCCAGGCCAGGACACTCCGGGCCAGGACACTCCAGGCCACTTGTAAATGGTCACACTACTCGAGTGGAAGCTTAAGTTGTTCAATATGAACATTTCTTCGTTTCCTGGGATCTTTAATGTGTTCAATGGCTACAAGGTTATGTTCCTTAATTGCTACCACTCGGAATGGCCCTTCGTAGCGAATCAATTCTTTCCCCCGGTTGGAACTCCGCTGTCTATACACGACGGTACCAATTTTGATCCTCCCCATGGCGTCCTTGACTCTAAGATTTTCTTTCGCCATTCGGCTCCGCTTCTCCCGTTCTAAGTTATCTTTCACTTTCTCCCGTAACTTCGCGATCGATATCCGATTCGTAACCACCTGATCTCTTAATTCGCCCTCAACGGTTGTAGCTCTAATGTCCCTCCGCCGTTGTCGCAGTCCGAAAATAATTTTAAAGAGAGAAAATCCAGTAGCTGAGTGAATGGACTCGTTATACGTCGCGATCGCCTTTTCCATCTCCTCACCCGGCTCTACCCCTTTATCCAACTGATAAATACGCAGATGATCGCTAAGAGTACTGTGTAATCTTTCGATGACTACTCTACTCTTTGGGTGTCCCGGGGTATTAATTCTTCAGACAATGTCCAGTTCCTTTGCTTCTGCCCTGATCTTGGCGTTGTCAAACTCCATTCCACCATCAGAGGCGATCCTATCGGGTGCCCCGTAGACCGTAAACCATGCACGAAGGGCCCCTAGGACTGCATCCGCCGATTTCTCATTTATTAGATGGGCTGCAACTACCTTACTAAAGCAGTCTATTAACGTGACTTATAGCCCCTCCAGGAGAATGTATCGATTTGCAGATCCGACAAAGGTGATTCTGCAGTGGGCGTCTCCTCTTGTACCCCTTTGGGAGGATGCCTGTCGTATTTAGTGGATAAACAAACGTCGCATGCCCCCACGACGTCCCTGACAGTCTTCTTCATATTCCACCAGAAGTACCGCCGCTTAAGTGCTTGCAAAGTTTCGGCGATTCCCTTATGATTAGTTTTGCCCTGGTGATATGCTACGGTAATTTCTTTCTGACATTCGCTCTCTCGGATCATCTCTACCATCAGGGTACATCGAATGAAGGTGCGGTCCACACCTAATCTTTCTAACCGCCATAACCGCTGCACTTTCTCCCACACGGTGGCATTTCCTACATATAAGTGGGATGTTCTTCCCGGCTTGGAAGCATCTTTCAGTACCCGACAAATATTTTCATCGTTGACTCCGGGTTGTGACCAGATGGTGATGATGTCAAAATCGCCATATTTGGAGTACTCCATTTTGAGAAGTCCCGAGGTCCTGGTTTTCCAAATGACCTGGCGTCGCTTGTCATTAATAAACTCCTCAAGTTGCGTCATCTCGATCGGCCTGTCTCCTACTGATGTTTCTTCGACCTGGTTTTCATCCTTCTGCTCGCTACTGTCAGTACTCTGTTCCCCTTCTCCCTCCGGAGTCCATTCCTGTAGAAACTGTCTAATGTCCCGTGACGATCCCTCTCCCGCCTCGTCCACCGGGTTTACCATTATGGCCTGGGACAGTCAATCGGCTACCACATTCTCTTTGCCGGGTTTGTACTTGATTTCTAGGTTGTATTGTCCTCAAAACTCCTTCCATCTAGTGATTCGAGCGGATGATTCCTTCATTTTGCCCACCCACTGCAGGGGTCTGTGGTCTGTATGCACCGTGAACTTTCTTCCAAATACGTAGGGTCGGAAATGGTCTATTGCCCACACTATTCCTAAAACTTCACGCTCTAGTGCACTATATCTGGTCTCGGCTTCCGTGAGGCGCCGACTAGCATAAGCAACAGGACGATCTCCTTTTTCCCATCTTGTGACAAAACCGCTCCCAGTGCGTACTCGCTGGCATCTGTCGTGAGCATGAAGGGCTTCTCAAAGTCCGGGAAGGCAAGTACTGGTTCCTCTTGCAGCCGCGCCATACATTTGCGGATGTTATTCTCCATCTCCGGGGTAACAAAAATTTTCTGTCCTTTTTTCAATAGGTTGTTAATAGGGACCAGATATTCCGCCATTTCCGGGACAAAACGTCGGTAATAATTCAACGAGCCTAGCAGACGACGTATCCCCTTTACGTCTCTCGGTACCGCATCCTGGAAATTGCGTCCACCTTGCTCTTATCAGGTTTAACTCCCTCCTTCGTAATGGTTTGTCCCAAGAAAGTAATCTCCCCTTTTCCTAGCAGTGACTTTTCAGCGGAGAGCTTCAGGCCGAATTCCCATATTCTATTAACACATTCTCGAGATCCTCCATATGCTGCTTCTCGGTCTTGCTAAACACCAAAAGATCGTCCATATACACATGACACACATCTTCATTCACTCCTCGAAGGAACTCATCCATTAATTTATGAAAGGTAATGGACGCGGTTTTGAGTCCGAACGGCATCCTAGTAAACTCACAATGTCCTCTTTCGAATGTGAACGCCGTCTTGGATTGATCTCTCGGGTGCATCTTGATCTGATGGTACCCCGCCTTTAAGTCTAGGTTGCTGAACACTGTTGCCTCGCTTAACCTATCTATGATGTCCTGATGGGGTACTTCTCGTCTACCGTGTTTTCATTCAGCCTCCTATAATCGATCACAAGCCTATACTTCTCTCCCCGGGTGCGCTCTTTTTCCTCACCGCCCAAAGTGGACTATTGTACGGTGATGTGCTGTCCACAATGATTCCTTACTCTTTAAGACTTTTTATCTCTTCCCTTATGTGTTGCCTCAACGCCTGCGGGTATCGCCTTTCCTTCACATATGTCACACGCTCTTTCTTTAACGGTATTTCGTGAACGGTTTCTCCCGTCGCCCCTAACCGCTCGCCCTCCTTGTGAAAAATATCGTTAAAGTCCCGCCGGATTCGTACCCTCCAATCCTCCGCCTGGTTCATCGCGCCTAAACACACCATCGCGTCTCTCACCCTCCCGTAACACTTGTACGTCTTACCCTCTATTTTAATGGACCATCTACCATTCTTATTTCGCACACGAGTTCCTAATCGATTTAAAATGTCACACCCGATTATCCCTTCATAACCACGCAACATATTCTCCACCACATGAACTCTTAATTTGGTCCCTGTTCTAAACCACGCCCCCAGTTTCATCATCACCTCCCCCTCTACTGTACAAGGGCCACCCAGAGTAGTTAATTTACATGAACATGCCTGTACCTAGAGTGTCACTTTTCGATCCGCCAACTTCTCCAACGCCTTCCGACTCAGGATTTTGCCGGAGCTCCCAGTATCCACAACGCACCTGACGCACCTGGATAATAGGCAAACCGCCGCATCCTCCTCTCACACTGCAGTTCACTATTGTGCGGTTGCCTCTCTCCTCCGCCAGCTGCTTCCTCCCTGTCTTTACTCCTAGTCGTCCACTCCTGCGACTACTCCTGTCTCCTTCGCCTTCACTGCTCGCCGGTCCCTCTTCATCTGTCTCTGAAGTCTCTGTCGAAACTGGGGTCGCCCTATGTCTTCGCAAAATTCTCTGGGCGTTCACCTCCATGGGTTCCACCCTCTGTTTCTCCCTGCGAGAGTACATATAAGGACAATGCCTGACAATGTGTCCTTCTGTGCCGCACTCAAAGCATTCCGTGCGAGGCCACTGAGCAACCAGGTGCCCCGGCTTCCCGCAACCATGGCATCGCCGTTCTTCTCTTCTGCTCTGTCCACCTCGTTTTCTCATGCTTGGCCTCTGCCTATCACTTCCTGTCTTCTCCCTCCTATGGACTTCCCTCCTCCGTCTCCTTCTTCCTCCAGACTACCAGTGCGGGACTTGGTCTTCGATACGAGACCCGATTCCACCCTATCTCTTCTGGCTCTGGCCGTACTTCCTCATCTGTTGCACTAGCGTGCATAATTTCCTGGGCGCATTCGATAAAATTCTTCTTCCGGGGCAGCCCTTCCTTCTTTCCCATTTCTCTCGCCAACTGTATTTTTTGTAAGGTGGATACAAATGACATTCTGCGGCGCTCGCCGTCTCGCGCATTTTTTCGGTGATCCTATTAAACTTCACCAGCAACTCACCCGCGTATTTTCCATTGCTCTGCCACGGGTGTTTACCTTCTCGAAACAGCTGAACGAGGTCCTCTTCAGGTGTCCATCTGCCTCCTCCATAGGCCTTCTTCAACCTCTCCTTGATGATTTGCCGGGGAGTTTCTTCATCCACCTGAATAAAGTTTAATACATGCCGCTTCACGCTACACACTAACTCTGCCCTCAACAAATCCGCGTCTCTGGGGTCTAATACATTCTCTGCTGTTGTAACCTCTATTCTGTTCATTATACGATCTCCTCCTTTAAGGAAATGGTTCAATTTTCCAATTTCTCCATTGAACCTTTCAAGATCTGAAATCGCCTTCCGTAAGCCCTGTGCCGTCACCGCCCTTACCTTCATCCATGCTAAAGTATTTGCATGAGCTTCCGCCAAGTGTCCCTAGGCAACGCGGGAATTTTTGCTCTATTTACCACAGGAGCTTCTGCTGGAACCTGCAGCACTGCCGGCTTCAATATTCCATCAGTCGCCATATCTCAACACGACCTTAGAAGAAAGAGCGGGAGAAAAAGAAAAAAAAGCAAAGCACTTCTCACACTACAAAAAAAAAAATAATCGGCTTACCGCTCACCGGTTTCCCGCATGCTCGTTTTCCAGGGTTTCGGCACCACTTAGAGTTTATCGTGCGAAAAAGTTGAAAAAAAAAGAAAAGGTTTTGTAATAAACGCAACGAACTCAGAATGATATCTAACTTTATTTCTCTAGTAATCCTACATATATAGCTTTGGTTTGTTTACATGAAAGCTCTTTAGGATTAACGTAAATATTGTTGGTCTCCAGGACTTAAGTTATATATATATATATATATATATATATATATATATATATAAACAATTAACAAGATTAATTATTAATTCAGGTCGTTTACTTTTAAATGACATTGAACAGCTGTTTATTGGCTTTTGTTATAAATGGAGGTTATACTAATCAGCAGACTTGTTAGTAAAATATATTATAGTGATTTAGGGAGTACAAGACTCGTATACGATTCTATTTTGTTTTAGGTAAGCTCGTATATTTTGTATTGTTTGGAAATAATAACAATTTAATAGATTGTATTAAAAGTTACTGCATAAACTATTTTGTTTTAGCAAACTTTTAAGGTCGTATTCTTTCTAAATCGCAGAATTACAAATTGTATACGAGTCTTTTACTCCCTAAATCACTATAATATATTTTATTAACAAGTCTGCAGATCTGTATAACCTTCATTTATAACAAAAGCCAATAAACAACTGTTCATTTAAAAGTAAACGATCTGAATTAATAATTAATCTTGTTAATTATTACTTTACATGTATGTATATATATATATATATATATATATATATACATATATATATATATATATATATATATATATATATATATATATATATATATATATATATATATATATATATTGTATGAAGTTAAAAAAAATCATTAGTATAAATGATTTTTTTTTTTTAACTAAAGATAAGTCAGTTTTGTATTTTATTTTTTCCAAACAAATAAATTTGTCTTTGTTTTGAATACTGCCTAAAATTTTAAATATCGAAAAATGTTCTTTAGCAAAATAAATTTTAATAATTTCGTGTTTTATTAATATTTTTTACTCATTTCTTCTCGTTCAACAAACATGGCACCTTTTTTCTGTACTCAAATAAAATATATTTGTTCGCCAAAATGGCATTACATAATTTTTAAATTTGATATGATGGTTACTGTATGTAGTTGTTTATCATAGAAGTACTAGTATTTTTAATGAAGCTATGAACAGTTTAGGAGTTTCGCTCTCATAATTACCTCGTTTTCTCAAATGTACGACGGCCCTCAGCAATTAATAATAATAAATATGCATAACTACAGTTGCCTTCACGTAAATTGATGCTTGATACCCGCAATACATGTGAAGCGCTGTTGCCGCTCTGTATAAAACTTCTCTTCTCTGAAACTGAGAGGTTGTAGGATTAGGAGAGATTGTTGGCAATAGTGGAGATGCCCTCCACTGTTCCAAGCTCTCATTAGGACTGTCGGCTCACGGCATCCCCTCTGCCCTATTTGTCAAGACCACGCCTTCACCCCAAGCATCAATTTCCGTGAAGGCAATTAAAATAAGAAAAATAAAATAAGATATATATAATAATCATCATCATCATTGTCTATCCTCTATGAACCGCATTAAGCAGTGTGAGGAGGAAGTCTACAGAGCCCTCTCCAGCTCTGCCGGTCCTCTACAAGACGCCTTCTGTCATTCCATTGAAGTCCTCTTCTCTGGAAGTGGCTCTTTACCTCATCTTCCCATTTTCTTCTTGGCCGCCCTTTTCCTCGCTTGCCCTCAACTTTAACTCGATAGGTTTCGCTAGCGATTCTGCTTGGTTCCATCCTCAGGAGGTGCCCTAGCCATCTTAGTTGACTTTCCTCTATTATATCGTTTGCCGACTTAACATTGAGGTTCAACCTGATGGTGTTGTTGCGTATTCTATCTCTTCTTGTTTTTCCTTCGATCTTTCGAAGAAATCTCATTTCCGATGCCTGTATTCTCGATCGATGTTTCTTTGTCAGCGTCCATGATTCTGACGAGTACGTTAAAATGGGCAGAAATGTCGATCGGAATACAGCCACTTTTGTTTTCTTTTCCACCTCTCGCCTGCTTAGAAAACCTCTCTTCACTGCTTCAAACATCCTGCCCGCAGCTGCGATTCGTTCAGTCACTTCCGAATCGATATATCCATATTCATTAAGGTGCGCACCCAGGTATTTGAAGTTTTCTACCTGTTCGAGGATTTCGTCTTCGACTCTGATGACGCGCATGTTTCTCCTGGGTTTCTTCCCAACCCTCATTAATTTTGTTTTCGCAGGGTTCATAATCATGTTAATCTTCAGCAGTTCTTCTTTCAATTTATTAATATTGTACTGAAGATTTCTATCAGTGTCGGAGAAAATGACAATGTCATCGGCGAATGCAAGTAATGAGAGGCTAACTGGTCTCAGATTGGCGTATCCTAGGTGATATTTCCGCATTTTCTCTTTAGCCCTCCGAATAGCTGAGTCCATAACTAAGATAAACAAAAGTGGGCTGAGACTACAACCTTGCCGGATTCCTATGGTAGTTTCGATTTCCTTAGAGGTGCAGTTGGCAAATCTTACCACGTTTCGTGTTTTCTTATAAAGACTCTCAACCGCCAGGATATGACCATGATCAATCCCTTTTTCTCTTAAGGCCTCTAATATATCTGACTTTCTTACTCGATCAAAGGCTTTTGTAAGGTCAACAAAGCACACGGACATTTCCCTTTCTTTTTCAAGTACTTTTTCGAAGACCTGTCTCATAGCAAAGATAAGGTCTTGGGTGCTACGATTTTCACGAAAGCCGTACTGTTCCTCTTCAAGCAATCCTTCGATTCTTCTTCTTATTCTCTTTTCTAGAATCTTAGAGTAAATTTTACTTGGTACGCTTAAGAGAGATATACCTCGGTGGTTGTTACAATCTCTGTTATCTCCTTTCTTAAAGATAGGGACAATGACGGCTACTTCCCAATCTTTCGGTATTTTCTTTTGCTTCCACACCAAGTTTAACAGATGCAGCAAAATTTCTTTTCCTTTGGCCCCCATGTATTTTAGCATTTCAGGAGTTACTCCGTCACTTCCTGCGGATTTCCCGAGTTTCATACTACAGAGTGCTTCTTCCAGTTCGTCATCATCAATAAAATCATCCTCTTCCCAGGGTCCTATCTCTCTTTTCTCTTCATCTATGGAGGGCGTTTGTCCATTCTCATTCAACAGATCTTGGAAGTACTGCCTGCGAATGTTTCCTTCCTTATCTTTGACGAATTTCAGGATTGGTGCTCTTTCCTTTCTTAATCCCTTGAGGACTCGATAAAATAACTTTTGATTTTGGTAGAAATCGGATTCCAATTTTCGACCAAACTCTGTCCAGGCAGTCCTCTTGGCTTCTATAACTTTATTTTTAGCCTCAATTCTTTTCCTCTTGTACTTTTCGTAGTTCTCCGGTGTTTTGTGCTCGAGGTATTCTTTCCAGAGGGTCTTCTTTTCTCTTATTACTTTTTTAACCTCATCAGACCACCATGCTGTTCTCTTGTGTTGGCCTCCAATTCTTTTCTTTCCACAAACCAATGTTGCTGCATCCAAAATTATCTTCTTTAAGTAAAACCAGCTCGTTTCTACGTCATCCGAATCCCACGGGTAGTCCAAATCACTGGCCATTCTTTCTATTTCTTCCTGGTAATAGGTAGCGATTTCATCTTCTTCTTTCAACCTATGTGCCTTCACCACTTCTGGTTGGATCCTTCTTGCGTTCTTTCCAGTTTTTCTCTCTCCTTTCCATACCATATCCATCTTTAATAGGTAGTGGTCGCTTCCAATTTCAAAACCTCTTTTAACTCGCACGTCAATCAAATCTTTGAGAGAATGTTTCTTAACTAGAAAATAGTCTATTACAGACTTTTCGTTCCTGTTTGGTTCCTCTCTTGTAAATTTATGTGCGTTTTTATGAGGGAATTTGCTATTAGCGACAATCATTCCATTGCTGGCACACAATTGGAGTATTCTTTCCCCATTATCGTTTTTAAATTCTTCTCCATGTACACCTAAAACATCCGGCCACAACTGTGAATTTCTTCCAACCCTGCCGTTTAGGTCTCCGACGACAATTGGTTCACCGTGTGCGTCATCTATTTCTCTTTGAATACAGTCAAAGAATTCTTCCTTCTCAGTGGCTATGGCATTATCATTCGGTCCGTACACTACGATGATAGACTTTAAGGCATCTCCTTCTTTTAAATCAACCACCATCAGCCGATCGCTAACGAATTTCCAGTCTTTAATCACTGTATTCATTAAGGCTTCCTTAAACATGAAACCTACACCTCTGCTGGCTATCCTTTCCTCAGTGGTCCCTGAGTAGAGTAAAATATTATCTCCTATTCTCTCTTCGCCTTTTCCTTTTCTCTTGATCTCAGTAATAGCTAGCAGATCAACCTTTGCCTTATCTTTCTCTTCCAGTAACTCGCACTCCTTCCCCCTCAATCCTCGTACGTTCCAAGTTGCCAGTCGTAGAATTCCTTTTCCTCGCCATGTCGAATTCCATAAAAGCTGTCCGGCTATATTTCTTCCATGACTCGTGATATTTGAAAATTCGGATGGGCAGGGTATCGGCCTGTCCAGTCCTAGTACGGTCGGGGGGCTGCCCCTTAGGGTAACCGAACACACCCTTTCCTGGTAGGAAAAATCTCCTAGGGGAGGTGGCCCTAGGGTGTGTACTGTAGTTGACCTTATGTTGAGAGTAAGTGATTCGTGTACTGTTCTGGTGAGTATGCATGGTGTACTGAACTGTGGTAACCCGTGGGGGCGTTACTCCCCAAGTACCTGCATGCAACAGTTACTCCTTGCGGGTGCTATATAATATATATATATAATTATATTGAATGAAATAATAATATCTATCATAAAATACTAATATTTATTATATCTTACTTTTATTTAATATTGAATAAGTATTCCTATACATTACCACCAACGTTGGGAGGGTATAGGCAAGGAGGCGCGAGGATGCAACTGGAGAGCATTATTGTGTTAAGGAGCTCTGTGAAGGCTTCTCCAGCCAGTCCAGTGGAGTGACCGGGGCAGGGATTCAAGACATCACGACTGCAACCAGTCATGCTGATGTCCGCAAGGTAACCCGCCTCCTATCAACAAACATCAGCCATTATCAATAACAAATAACCCTTTTAAATCAATTTTATTGATAAAATTGGGTGTGTTTTCCGATACTTCATTCATTCAATTTCTGACCCATATGCATAGAAACTTTTTTGTTCAGCGTTATATTTGCTATAAATCCCCAAAAGTTATCCTTTTTTTGTGGACACACTATATACTCGTATATAAATATATATATATATATATATATATATATATATATATATATATATATATATATAAAAGGCCGGAGTGGCTGAGCGTACTAAGGCGCTTGCAAAAGGTAATCAAAGTTAAGCAAAGTCGAGCTAATAGTACTTGGAAGGTTGATCGCCTACCGGGGAAAGCCACCAACCCCGATATTCTCCAGGCCATTATCTCCCCATTGGGTATACGAGGCTCGTCTGTCTAGTGGAGGCAACTCACAACGACCGGGCGTAGGAGTGATGAACCTTTTTTTTTTTCAATAAAACCACTTTTTTCCAATAAAAGTCCAAATTTCTGGACTGTAACTGAATCTTTCTCGACTTTTGTCGCCATTTTTGGAGTTTACGATGAATTTCCTATAATACAGTAACCAATTTATAGAAAAATATATCTTCGTCAGGCGTTCATAGCAACCAAAGAAAACTGAAAATGTAAAAACGAATAATTTTCAGAAATACTCGGTTTGAATCTCACGGAATGAATTTTTTAGCTACGATCTTGGGTAATTCCTGAATGTTGCTTCATTTAATCATATTTCGAAGGAAATACCCAACTTTGCGAAGCTACTCTAATTTTGAAGAAATATTGAGGTTGGGAAGTCAAAAAACCTTAGATACTTATAACAGTACGAGTCTCTAGTATTTTTTACTTTCCCTTACCTACATATGAAATATTTAGTAAAGGGAAGTATTTCGATCGTGAAAATTTTCGAATTCGAGTTTTCAACGGAAATCCATGTTTTAAGGTCGCCTGAGTCCAAATAACCAAGTCTCGCAAAATGGTCTATGAACAGCCTGGCTCAAAAACGAAAAGTTTTATCAAACTGAAATTACGTATTTATGGTAGGTATATGCCTGAGATGTTAAAGTAACTTTTTCGTGAAAATCGACTGACCGGAAGTGCCACTTTATATAATCGATTTTACATTTTTTTTAAATTTTCTCGAAAACGGTTCTAAAGTTTATGATGAAACTTGCCTAAACTATTCTTCATAAAGACCTTTAACTTTTCACGCAAGCAGTAAATGGCAGAGAAAATTCAGGAAAAAAAATTACGACGAAAAGAATAATTTTTTTGCGCATTACTCTAGAAGTATGCATGTTATTGCATCATATGAAAGGTAATTGAATTTTCCAAATAAGATAAAAGGAACCATCGAATTAATCAAAACGACATTAGAAAAGATACAGCGTATCGGATTAACCGGAAGTACCAATTATATCATTGGTTTTACAGTTTTTTACAATTTACTCGTAAACGGCTCCGAAGATTTTGATAAAATTTGCCTTATGTCTTCTCCTTAAAGCCATTTAACTTTTCATACATTTAGTGCATTACCGAGAAAATGCAGGGAAAAAGTTATTGTTACTTTAAGTTAAAAGAAACTTTTATTTGCGCATAACGCAAAAATTATGCATTTTATGGTAAATTATGAAATTTTTTATGATAATATGAGATTTATAATAATTCTCTAAAAAACAAAAAATGAACCATCGAAATCGGACCAGTATTAGCAAAGATACAGCGTAGCTGTATACAACGTAACTGGTCCTAGCTGGAAAGCCGAGCGCGTTCGAAAATATACAGGTGCGACCGAACCTCCTCCCACCGAGCCGCCAACCTTTTGTCAACAATACGCTCCGTAATAATGTAATGTAAGAATATAAATGTAGAATAATTGTACTCTACTTGTACTTGTTGTAAAACATTAGTAATATCGCCGAGGAGGACGAGATGAGAGCAATATCGCCGAGGAGGACGATATGAGAGCAATATCGCCGAGGAGGACGATATGAGAGCACCCGCGCTTTCTGATTTCGCCACACGTTTAGGAAAATAATAGCTCATAATAACACGTCAGATATTTAAACGAAAATATTTTTTTTTTTTTTAATTTTGACAAAAATTGACCAAAATCACTCATTTTAAATGACAATTTGTTTTTACCAGTAAGCGTCATTAGTTTATTTCACTTATAAAGGGGCGTCATTAGGTAATGCAATTTAGTAGCAAATAACAAATTAGTAGGAATAAATTGAAGGAATGTCAATAAATTTGAAAACAACAGAGTAGTTTGTTGTATAATATCACTTGTAGCGTAGCCACTAAATAAAGGTTTGATTTTTGTTTTTTAATTATATTAGACAAAATATACGAAATCTACTTCATCTGCTTGAAAGCCGATTGAGTTGTTGACAAATCTGCGTTAGCTGTATGCTTTATGTGAAAAATGAAAAAGAAGTTAGGAATAAATAAATCTATTTGGCCTTTAGGAGGCGAGTGTCCCGGTAGCCGGATGTAAACGAAGAGAGTAGAGGTAGTGGGGCCATCGCTTCCAACTCATTTTATACTGGGAAGGCCTTTCTATGTTATTCTGTACTCTATGTTCCAAGGTCCAGGATATTTAAACTTATTTCGTGTTTTTCTTGTCCCTAACCGGTTACCATCGCATCATAGAGCTCTGCAACAAGGAATACGAACGGGCTAATGCTGCATTTGATTTGCCGAGTTGAGAACCTCAAAAAGCTTCAACTAGGACTAGAAAGGATTTGAAACTAGACTGGAACGAAAGATTGAAATTGTTGTTACATACTTGCTTTCCTCTGTTGGGATGTTCTTCACCAACTTCCAGTTCGGTCTCCGGCTCATCCGAGGAAACCAAACCAAAACCAACGAAGAAGAGTATGATAAAAATCCGTGAAAGTTGTTTCATCTTTTTGTGAGGAACCTCTGTGAGATGGTTTGAACTCGTAACCACCTACTCCTATTCGGTAACTGAGGGTTTAAAAAGTGACTTCTGGTTCAACTTTTTTTTGTGTGCGTCATTTTATGAACCCTAACCTTAAGGTCAGCGATTGTAAAAATTAACATTTGTAAATTATCGATTTTGAAATGATACATATGTGTTTCGGTTTAGAAATAAATGAGAATGTATTATTAATAGAATATTTAATAACATCCTTTTTTTTTTTTCTTTTTTTTTTTATTATCTCCAAATAAGTCGAGATCTTTTTAGCTTTGATTAGTAAGAAGCAGTAGCGGTTCCAGGATTTAAATTTGGGTGGGCTATCACCGGCTGTCTGGGGTTAGAGGTCGATTCCCACCTGATTCTTTTTGGTTATTATTATCATCATCATCATCATTATTATTATTATTATTATTATTATTTATTTTGACACATATAGTAAATCTCTCAGTTTTTGTTTCGTGTGGAATAAAATAGTAAATTCTACATTGCACCCAGATGAAAAAAAAAAATAATGGAAAGAGGCTGTAGGTCTTTTTATTTCCTTGTACGAAGTAAAGGAAGTATCGTAATCGCCAAAATTTCCAGTATTCGCTGTATAAAATTTACAGCGAAAGTTTTCAGATTTCAACGGAAATATCCATTTTGACCATTCCTGAATCCATTTTGACTAGTTTCGTCATGACGTCTGTACGTACGTTCGTACGTGCGTATCTCGCATTATTCAAAAACGGTTAGCCGTAGAAAGTTGAAATTTTGTATTTAGAATTGTTGTAAAAGTCTAGTTATGAACCTTCCTTTTTGGTCACTGCATGATCACCGGAAGTGGTACTTTACTTGTAGGTCATAATCGATTTCTATCAAAAATTATAATAAAATATAAATCAAAATTTCTCAAATTTCGTATTTATAATTTATATATTTTAAATTAATAACATTTTAGATTTTGGTCTGAATTGGGAAACCGGAAGGAGTATTTTACTTAAAGGTCATAATAAACTTTCATCAAAAATTATAATGTAAAACATCTCAAATTGAGTAAATAAGACCTTTATATCAATATAAATGATATAATAGATTTTGGGTAATTCTTCCGAAGTGCTACTGACGACCTTGAATAGGTCTAGATTCTCAGACCAGACTGTACTTCACCCACTGCGCATGTCCAATTAAATTCTCAAACCAACGGATCCTTCTCAGTTGGAACGCTGGTGTAGGGTAAGGTTAGACTTCCCTCATTTTTACGAAGGGGTATTGTTATCCCCACCACCTTTCCCATTTCTCTTACTATTTGAATTTCCCGCCATTCATTTAAAATTCCCGCCGCAGATATCTTAGGTAGATGTTGTCTCTTTAGCAAACATTTTGAGCTAATCCTACATGAGTATTCCAACTGATAAGGATCCATCGGTTTGAGTATTTACTTGGGCATGCGCGGTGGTTGAAGTACAGTCTGGCCTGAGAATCTAGAATTATCAAGGTCGTCAGTAGCACTTCGGTACTAAAGGTTACAAACGCGATTTTTTTCCACTCTACTTAAACATTTTTATAACTTGTTTTAAGTATTATAATTGAGTGTAAAGTACTTGTTTTCCTCCCCATTTGTGAGCTGAACAAGTCTATAGTAGGATGAATAAGATACAAGTTAAGCAAGTTTTTCGCCAGAAATGTCGAAACCGTTGATTTCCAATGATTTATAGTGACATAGACAGTTCTAATATTGTCTCGGAATTATAGTTTAATTGGCGTACAAGGAACACAAAGAAATCTCTTAGGAACTTGTTACCAACTGAAAGAAAACGACATATATAATTACGGAATTAGACCTCCGGAAACAAAAGCTTATGTGTCTGTGTCAATAGATTGACGTCGCGACGGAGTGTCGTTTTCCAGATAGTCACTTTTTGATCCACCGATTTATTGTTTAATATGCGTACAAGGAAGTCATGGGGTGTCCACATCAGATATTTTATTTTAGGTACGCCAGTTATTTTTAAATAGGTATCTTTTATTTAAAGGGAGAAGTTGATCGGGGGGTGCGGTCAAAGAAATAGACTACTATAATGTGAACTTATATAATTGTGCCTACGTTTCGGCCTAAGTTTTAGGCCATCTTCAGGGCTAAAAGGAAAAACAAAATAACAACAATGAAAAAAGAGAAAGAGGCAGTACCATTAACAGTAAAAATGATAAATGATAAAAAACAGAAAATACAAGTAAGATAAGAAACGTATTAAGAATAAAAAGAAAAATATAACACTAAATTACATAATACAAAAGACAAATGAAAAAATAAAATAAAATAAAATAAATGAAATAACAATGTAAAAATTAAACATAATGCGATATTTACACAGGGAATAGTGAAATATATGAAATCTATTAATTAAAAAGACAAATAATATGAAGGTTTGGTAATGTGTAAAGCATACATGCATAGCAAAGCATAAAGCATAAATGCATACAGTATATAAAAGCATACAGAGATAGTTGTAAGTTATGCAAAAGATGACTATGATGTTAAAGAAGTTGACATTGTTGTAATTGATTTTTGTAATTATGAGATGAAGGAGTAAAATATAAAATAATGTAAGCCCCAAAAACAAAAATAGATAAAAATCCTATGTGGTGAAGAAAGAAGAAGGATAGAAAACAGTGAGGAGGAGGAAATGTAAAGAAAACGTGATAATTACATACCAGCGAGGCGTGTGGTCTAGCGCCAACTGAATATTAATAATGGATTACCGGGAATTAGGAAAACCGTTAAAACAATGTTACCAACTCACTGATTTGAAATAAAACTAACACTAAATTTAAATGCTGTGTGATCAAAAGACATAATTGATTTGAAAACTGTAAAAACGTATTGATAAGTATATTTAGAAAACTATATATATATAAAAATTAATGTTAAAAAATTAAATTTGAAATTAATATCTCACCCCCCAAAAAAAAAACCGTTCACTCCAACTGGTGCAAAAAATGGCAATGGAACTAAATACAGGTTACGAGTTAAAAAATAAAATAATATAATAATAAAATTAAAGTTAAGTAAACAATAAGTATATGTTAAATAATAATAATAGGGGTTTAATTTACTACGGAAAAAATTTAAATAAATACTTTGTATAAGGAGTTGTCACGGGGAGGGGAAAAAAAAAAAAGGGGGGGGGAGGGGAATGAAAAGTTATGTTTTTTTTAATAAATTGAATACTTGGGTAGTTGTTAGTACTTGAGTAGGTTAGAGAAAGGTTTTGTATATCAGTTTTTTGATTGACGGGAAGGGATTCTAATTGGATGAAGATTCTTTCTGAGAGGAGTCGTTTGTCATGGTTAGGGACTGTGGCGAGGATTGAAGTACTGTCAAAATCAAAAGTATGGTTTAAGGATAAAGCGTGTTCTGAGAGTTTAGAGGCAGTCTGGTTACGGGAAGAGATGGAATATTTATGTTGGGTGATGCGATCTTTAAGGAAGTTTTTAGTTTCGCCGATATAGGTAGAGTTACAGTTGGAAGAGGAACAGGGGATGCGGTATACGACATGGGAACGGTGTTTAAGAGGAATGGGATCTTTTACACGTGTGTAGAGGTTGGAAAGTTTGTTGTGGGATTTGAAAGCAATTCGCAGATTGGGAATTGAGGAGCGTAAGGATTTCTGTATGTTTTCAGAAAGGGCGGGGATGTATGGAAGAGATCTATAGAAGGGAGTGGTAGTGGGTGGTGAAGAAGTAGTGGTAGAGGTGATGGGAGGGGAGGGTTTTTGTAGTTGTGGATGAGTTTGTTGATGGTATTGAGGGGAAAGTTATTGGTTGAGAGGATTTGTTTGATACGATTAATGTTGGTATCATGAAGGTGGGAGTCGGAAAGGGAAAGACATCGATGTATAAGGTTTTTGGCGACGTTTATTTTTTGGTGGTAAGGATGTTGGGAATAGTAGTTTAGAAGTCTGCCAGAGTAAGTAGGTTTGGTATACCAGTCTGTGTATATAGAGTTGTCAGGGTTTCTTATAATGAGGAGATCAAGGAAAGGAAGGGAACTTTGTAATTCTCGTTCAACGGTAAAATGTAGGCGGGGATGGTAAGAGTTGAAGGCTAATAGGATATCAGGAATTTTATCAGGATTGAGGATGAGGAGAAGGTCGTCTACATATTTTTTAATGAAGATAATGTCCTTTGGGAATAGGGGAGTTACGGAATTAAGTAGGTCATTAAGGACAATGTTAGCAATGTCAGGAGCAAGAGGATTTCCCATGGCAAGTCCTGAAATTTGATTAAAGAACTGTCCATGGAAAGTAAGGTAACCGGATTTACAACAAAGCTGTAGGGATTCTAGGTATGAGGAACGGTTAAGGGGAGTATGGGGTTCAATGGATGTCCAGTTGTCTTCAATTATACGGAGGGCTTTATCTATGGGAATGTTGGTGAATAAACTTTCGACGTCGAAGGAGGTAAGTATGTAGTATGTATCTTTTATTGAAGAGTATCAGTTATATTTGAATCAATGTTTTTATTCTTTAATTATATAAACTGTTAACAGATTATATTGAAACTTGTAAAAAAAAACTTTGATTTAAGATGTTCTGTCCTGGAAAACTTAGTAGTGGAATAACCATTCGCCCAAGCATTAAAGAATAGAATGCTTTTCATTAATGGCAATCGGCAATTGTTAAACCATTTTCCGACGTACGCTCCAATATCTTGTCGGCAACTTCGGCTATTGCATCAATATTTGGCAACATTTTTTTTCGGAAAATGTACCTTCATGACGTGCCCTTTCTTACATTTTCTGTTCCTGTGAAGTATCCCGTACTTTTGGAGTGCCGTAATCAGAGGTAGCTGCCTGATTTTAAGCAACGACTTAGCTTTATTAAATTCATAGTAAACACAATTGCATATAGGAGAAAATAGTAAATAATCGACTCTAAATATAAAACAACAAATGGCATAATAGTAGCTAATACTTTTCTATTACAGATACTTTTCCTGTTTAAAAAGAACTGGCGTACATAAAGTAAAAAAGGTCCGAGGCTGTACCGAGAAGTTTAGTAATAATTAAGTGTCTATAATCGCCAAATAGGGCGGAACTTTTAAGGATGAGAATGGAAATTCGATCAAAAATTATTATTCAAAATACAAAATTTATATGAAAATCATATTTTTCAAAAATTTCGGCGGTGATATATACCCCTAATCCCCTCCTCTGCACACGCCACTTGTAATGTAATCGCACAATGCGACTTATAACGCTTATATCATACACAACAAATAAATGAGAAAAAATACTTTATAATATGGAGAATGCTTTGATAGTTAGGAGAATTTTATTTTTGACATCAAGCATTCTAAAAATTTTAGAATTTTTAGTTTATTCAGGGTGCAAAAATTCATATTTCGGTATACTTTTTGGTACGTAACTTAAAAAAATTATTCTCACTATAGTTCTACCCAAATTGACTGTGTCACATGACCAGGATAGACCTTCTGAATATGGCATTTATAGTGAGGCACTTCATTTTATATGTGCAAACATTGTTAAAAATACTACTTCAATACGACCACGAACTGTACTTCACAATTTATTTGGAGCTATATTGAAGTAGGGTTTCCGCAGTTTTTACCGCCTGAAAACCCAATTTTAGTTCGTCGCAGTCCAGGGTACGTACTGAAATAGCTCATCCATGTGCGCCTTTATGGGAAGCTATTCAACCCCAGCGTCGATACACGGTTGACACTATGTTTTCTAAAACAGCCGGACTCAAACCCGGTCCTGGAAGTGAAGTGTCCAGTGCGTTTTTCTCACTGAGCTACCACCACTCCATTCAACCTTGCTACTTTTCAAAATTTTATTGATATAAAAGCTAAAAAAAAATAGTAGAAAATATTTTTATTTTGTATAAGACACGAATACGCAGATTTGTTTACACATGAAATAGAGCGTAATATATATGTTCATTATAGATCCAACTCAGGTTCCGACCATTATACTCTGTCTATATACGCCATTATGGGCTGTGAAGTAATACCTCCTTGCGTTGTCGTTGATCCGTTGAGGTTATGGAGTCTCCTAACTGTCCCTGACACGCGGTTTCACCTCCGCCGGGAGTGCGGTTGCGAGAATGGGTTTGTAGCCACTGAGCCATTGCATCTTTATCATGTCGGAGACCTTTTCCCCGATCATTATGACAGTAGCCAAGGGCGGGCCGGTGATGGAGATGGGTATTATACTGGCATCCGCCACCCGCAGGCCCTTAATCCCGTAGACTCTGAGCTGGTGGTCTACCACGGCCGTGGGGTCGTTCTCAGGCCCCATCTTGCAAGTACCAATGGGATCGTATCCAGTCCCTGCAAGGTGGCTCATCGCGCAAGCCCAATAGTGTTCCGACCCCCGAGGGATGCCACAGCAGCCTTCAAGCTCCAAATACTCAATCGTCGCGTTGTACTTTTTCATTATTTCGTTAGATATTAACTTGTCGATATATCTGATGCCCCATATTAACGTATTAAAATCAGCCGGATCCTCAAGATATCTCGTTTCTATTAATGGAGCATCGTCCAAGTTACTCGACTTTAACCTGACGATTCCTCTGCTTTTAGGGTGTAATAATTTGATGTAAGGTATCAAAATATTTTGGTGATAAGTCAGAGATAGATACTGACTTGCTATATCTTGGGTTACCCCGAGGTTCTTCAAAAAATCTCGGAGTAGCATAGTATCGTTTACTATGACGTGTAGAAACTGCATAGAGATGTCAGGTGATTCGTCTTTATCCAAGTTTATCATTCCTACCAATTCGGTAGCTCCTATAGACGCCAACAGACCCGTCCTTCTAGTCAGGTACTCGTAAGCTTCATCCAGTTCGTACAAAGCAGTTTGCGAACCTTCGCCGAAAGTGAGAGTGATAGGCGCTCCGGGAAAGAGAACGGAATCTATCAGATTGCGACCCACCCTCAGGTTCCTTATATTATATATTCCCAATTGTTCGAGTTCGTTTTTAGGGCCGACTCCCGACAAGAGCATCAATTTGGGGGTTCCGACAGTTCCTGCGCAGACAATGACCTCTCTAGAAGCACGGAGTGTTCTGGTCACTTCTTCATTTCTGTAATAATACTGGATCCCATATGCTCTGCAAGTTTTAGGGCAAATAAGTATTTTGAAAACATAGGCGTGTTTGATTATAAAAAGATTTTTTCGTTTCTTTATCGGGTTTATGAAGGCTTTGACGGTATTGAGCCTCTCGCCTGTGATGAGCATCCCCGTGTTGGGGGCGGTGAAACCGGCCTGCGGAATGCCGTTGATATCATGATTTCTCGGATATCCGATGTCCGTGCTTACGTTTTGGATCAAAACCGATATCGGAGCCAGGTAGGAGAACCGCCCCACCGTGAGAGGGCCTCCTCGGGAATGGTATATTCTATTAGACTCACTTTGGAGAATGGCTTTGTCCGTCATATCCTCTGACTTCAAAAAGTATGGTAAAACGTCTTCATACGCCCAACCGATGTTTCCTGCACCCGCGATGTTGTCAAAGTCCCTGGCACAGCCGCGGATATAGAGCATCGTGCCAATGGAGCTGGACCCTCCCATTACCTTGCCCAATGGCCACCTGTTCACTCTTCCCATTAGCCCGTTATACAGCCCTTTTTCGCGGACCGTTTGAAAGTTCCAATCCATTTTAGATCTGACGAGACTTTGGAAGAAGTAGGGGACGGCTGAAGTCATTTCCGGGTCGTTTCCAGCCTCGATGAGGAGCACATTCCATTGTGCTATTTCGGAAAGGCGAGAAGCGACAACAGCGCCTGCGGTCCCTGCTCCTACCACGATGAAATCGAACACGGTCGTTCCGCGGCATTCACCTGAAATCACCAACGAATAGTATTAAAACAAATATATCCACACTGCAAGTGCGATTGTTTCTAATTAAAAATATTCTAACTAAAATATGTCGACACCTGCTCCAGCATATATTTATAACTAACCCTGTGCCCTTACATTAATATTTGGACATAAACATTATATTACCTTTCCAAACATATTTCCGAATTAGTGCATTTAGAAACATTTTGTAAAAGGTACAAATCAAATTTTACTTTGAAACGATAAATATCATTTCCGGTAAACTGATTCCAAGCCCAACAAAGATAACTATAATATAGCTATATGCAATAGCAATATAGCTATGCAGCCCAAGGCATACAAATACTACAAAACCCCTCATGCATCCTTCTCCTTCCTATGGTTCGGAAGCCTGGTTCTTACCTATGGTTCGGAAGCCTGGTCCTTAGCTATGGTTCGGAAGCCTGGTTCTTACCTATGGTTCGGAAGCCTGGTTCTTACCTATGGTTCGGAAGCCTGGTTCTTACCTATGGTTCGGAAGCCTGGTTCTTACCTATGGTTCGGAAGCCTGGTTCTTACCTATGGTTCGGAAGCCTGGTTCTTACCTATGGTTCGGAAGCCTGGTTCTTACCTATGGTTCGGAAGCCTGGTTCTTACCTATGGTTCGGAAGCCTGGTTCTTACCTATGGTTCGGAAGCCTGGTCCTTATCTATGGTTCGGAAGCCTGGTTCTTACCTATGGTTCGGAAGCCTGGTTCTTACCTATGGTTCGGAAGCCTGGTTCTTACCTATGGTTCGGAAGCCTGGTTCTTACCTATGGTTCGGAAGCCTGGTTCTTACCTATGGTTCGGAAGCCTGGTTCTTACCTATGGTTCGGAAGCCTGGTTCTTACCTATGGTTCGGAAGCCTGGTTCTTACCTATGGTTCGGAAGCCTGGTTCTTACCTATGGTTCGGAAGCCTGGTTCTTACCTATGGTTCGGAAGCCTGGTCCTTATCTATGGTTCGGAAGCCTGGTTCTTACCTATGGTTCGGAAGCCTGGTTCTTACCTATGGTTCGGAAGCCTGGTTCTTACCTATGGTTCGGAAGCCTGGTTCTTACACAAAGTTGAAAGGCAATAGACTTGAGATGATTGAGAGCAAATTTCTCCGACCCTTTGGTCCTGTTAAAATAGATGAGAATGGCTGTGGAAAACTAATAACGAAATATACGAACTGTTCAGCGATATACGTGAAAATCGCATTAGTGATCAAATTAAATCGACTTCGTCAGGCAGATTATATTGCCATAATGCATATGCATATATGACAGAACTCTTTTACGGGCGTGAGCAGGTAAAAATTTACATGGCCAAATTGTGTTCTAATTTACGCTGAAAAGAAGGTGAAAGCAATTGGATGACGACAGAAAGGATTGCCGATGCCCTTGCGGGTTGTCGTGCTATTATAACAATTATAATCTAACTTCTTTAAATTTATAAGTGTAAATGAGCTCTTGAAGTTCGAGAATGAATCTCGTGAAAGATTTGAAAAAAAAAAGAGTTCGAAAAACGTATTAAACTTTTCCTAAAAACACATCTCTCATCAGGTTATATGGTAAGGCTATAACAATCGGAGTGTTGAAATGGACGTGCATTAGCTTGTAATTGCTGGGTCCTCGAATTAGAGTTATTATAACTCCGACCAGCAAAAGAGATCCATAATCTTCAAGTATGTCTCCTAAGGAAACAAGGTGGAAGAGGACTCATTATCCTTTTCAAAAGCTTTCGAGATTAGGAGATGCAGTTGAGAAATTATTCTGTTAATAGCGATTCGCGAGTAATTACTGTCATTATTACAATGGACAAAATTTTGACGATGTTAAACCTTTTAGCTAAGATCAATGGCGGAAAATGCGTTTTTTGGGTTCTCAGGGGGCTAGGTAACGTAAAGATCTGTTGAAAACTGATCACATCGAAATTTTGACCCGATTACAAAACTTTCTTTAGGGATTGATAAATTATTTGCCACTTATATAAATCTGTTTTATTGAAAAGTAGTTTCGAATGTTATACATTCCTCTTCAGTTCTAAAAACACAAAAAAAATTTACATGCATAATAATATAAGACAGCGAATTCTAAATCATAAATTCATCACAGATTTAGGAGTTAAATTAATACATCACGTTGAAAACAGCCTCAAAATCCTTCAAATCCAATCCAGATTTTTGCTTAAATGACCAAATAAATATCTCCAATAGCCCAATCTTAAATTTATTCCCATCTATAACAGAAAAACCAATTACTCACCGGCATTTCTGGAAAATCCCCGACCCTTAAACTATTTACCTACAAACATCCTACCTACCTTTCTTTCAGTGTTAGTACAAGGCGATAAGGAACCAGTACAAACTTTTCTGTTTGATATAATCCATTTAAACCTTGGTGAGTACCAACATGTATTTGATTTCTTGTCTTAATTAAATTCATAATTCATAAATGTTTTATAATACTAATTTATATTACATCTAATTTAATATGTATAATAATATCAAACTATATTTTGGATTGCTTAATTTTGAATTTTTTTTTTTGTTTTTAGAACTTAAACTTTACTATTATGTATGTATAATAACATTCGAAACTAGTTTTCAATAAAAGAAATTTATAGAAGTGGCAAATAATTTATCAATCTCTAATTAGATTGATCCTTCAATACCCTCATGCGGATGTCAACTAAAGTGGTTTGGCCATGTGATGATTATATGCGAAGGAAAAAATGGCCAATGGGTTGTACATGAATGTTTCGCTCATACTGGCTGAAAGAGGTGGAGGATGGTGTGGAAGATGTCCTGATGATGCAGGCTGTCGCAACACAACAAAATAACATAGTCACGGCTCTTTCGAAAAAATGCGAAATTGGAAATCAACTGTCCTAGACAAGCTGTACAATCATTGGCTGAGAAACTTTTATTGAGCCCAACTACCACAGGCTGTATCAACAAATCTTAAAATATCTGATGTGGACATTGCATGAGTTCCTTGTACGCCAATTAAACTAGAAATAAGTGGTTCCGAGACAAAATTAGAACTTCGTCTATGTCACTAGATAAAACATTGGAAATCGACGGTTTCGACATTTCAAACGGAGAAATCTGCTTAACTTATATCTTATTCTCCTGCTGCAGACTTGTTCAGCTCACAAATGGGGAGGAAAACAAGTACTTTACATTCAATTTTAACACTTAAAACAAGTAATAAAATTGTTTAATCAGATTGGAAAAAAATCGCATTTATAATCTTTATCACCGAACCATATGTTCTCTGTATTTAATGTTATTATACCTTTTTATGTAAGTTTATTATAACCTTCAAGTAAAGTATTCCTTCCGGTTCACCAACTTTGACCAAAACCTACTATATTATTTATATTGATATAAAAGTCTTATTTACAAAATTTAAGACCTTTTACATTATATTTTGATATAATTTTTTATGAAAGTTTATTATGACCTTTAAGTAAAGTATCACTTCCGATTTCTCGATTTAGACCAAAATCTACTATATTATTTAAATCAATATACAAGTTTTAAATATCAAATTTGAAAAGCTTTGCATTATATTTTAATATAATCTTTGATAGAAATCAATTATGACCTTCAGGTAAAGTATCTCTTCCGGTGATCATGCAGTGACCAAAAAAGGAAGTTCAGAATTAGATTTTACAGTAAATCTAAATACAAAATTTTAACTTTCTACGGCTAACCGTTTTGGAGTTAGGCACGTACGAACATCCGTACAGACGTCACGACGAAACTAGTCAAAATAGATTCAGGGATTGTCAAATATAGATCTTCCCGTTGAAATCTGAAAACCGATTTTTCTCGATTACAACACTTCCTTTACTGCGTACAAGTAAAAACGGAATTAAGGAGTTTTGCGGTTCGCGCCCTCATATTTAGAGTTGGGTGATGCAAAAATCCAATTTTTTTTAAATTGAGGGCTACGTCGATTTACCTTAGCACCCTCGATATTAAATTATGACGATTTTAAACATTATGTATATCAAGAATATTATTATTTTTTTAAAAATATCTAACTAGAAGTTCTATATTCAATTATATTCACTATAAAACAAATAGAAAAATAAACCATCACATTCAAATCCAGAACTTATGAGAACGCTTTCTGGAATATGAAGTCTAAACAATGGCGTATCTCAAATCAGCCACGAGAGTTCGCTAAGGTGGAGTATGACAAGTTTTGGAGTTATCTGTTCCAGTCTTTTGATTGCGTTGTTTCTTTAAACTTCTGCTGTACATCTGTATCGGTGTTTATCTACTACTTGGTCTTATTTTTTGTTGTTGTGGTAATTGGAACCTGCGGACCCTTTTTATCAAAATATTTTGTGATTTACATTTCTCCTTGGCAGTTTACTATGTTTTAAGTGCTAGTCCGCAATTGCCCCGGCAAAACATGATGGTAGGGGTAAGTGCAGATCTCTGTTGTGAGACTAGTGCGTGTGGTATAAACTTACCGCTACTATCATGTTTCACCGGGGCAACTCCGGACTAGCGCATTGAAATAAAACTTCCTTTTTTCAATGAATTTATTCGTTTATGTTCCAGATTCCACTTTTATTAATGTCATTGAAGGTGTAAAATGTAAATCTTAGACGAGTTTTAATTTTTTTCGATTACACAGGCCGACGATGAAAAAACTTCTGTACTGAAAATCCCTTATTCCTATAGTTTTTAGGGTGCTGAATCCAAATATTATATTAAAAAAGCCGTATCTCCCACAATTTTAACTATTAAATCTGTTCAATTCTTTAAAAATCGCTTAATTTAATAAATTTAACTAAAAAATGTGAAAAATTGTGGATGATACAGTTTTTTAATATCATATTTGGATTCAGCACCCTAAAAACTATAGGAATAAGGTATTTTCAGTACAAAAGTTTTTTCATTGTTCAATAAATGACTCATCGTAGAAAAAGCTACACAAGAAGCTTCAAAGAAAAAAGAGAAAGAAAGTATAGACCAATTCCAGTTGGCAAGTGAAACCTTTATTAGCACATTATATCACGGTTTCAAGTAGCCACTGTAAATACAAACCATGCTTATGGTGTAACATAGTGTTTCATTAATTCCCCCGTATACCGTATTATACTTATGATATACTTGTAATATAATACAAAGCATATTGCTGGAAAACTATGGTTGATACAAAAAAACTAAGGCCAGATTTAGATTCAGCACATAAAAATCTATAAAGATCAACTATTAAAGTTAGAAAAGTTTTCAAACAATTTTTTTTTGTTGGCCTGTGTTTATTACATCAGTGTAGTACTATTTTGCACTTGCCCCTCAACTCCTACTGCTTAAATAATGAATCTTCCAGATATCTTGTACGCACTTACCCCTTAAGGCAGGGACTAATGCGTACTATCACTACTAAATTAAATTATAAATCTCATCAAAATGGACGTGGTTGAAACGTGGGCTTGAATGTAATATTTAAACATAATCGTCTAAGGTCCATTTTTAAAAACAGAGGAAAAATCTAGCTTCAAAACTGAAGATTTTACAGTCCTGTCAAGTCCAACTGAAGATTTTACAGTCCTGTCAAGTCCAACTGAAGATTTTACAGTCCTGTCAAGTCCAACTGAAGATTTTACAGTCCTGTCAAGTCCAACTGAAGATTTTACAGTCCTGTCAAGTCCAACTGAAGATTGTACAGTCCTGTCAAGTCCAACTGAGGATTGTACAGTCCTGTCAAGTCCAACTGAAGATTTTACAGTCCTGTCAAGTCCAACTGAAGATTGTACAGTCCTGTCAAGTCCAACTAAAGATTTTACAGTCCTGTCAAGTCCAACTGAAGATTGTACAGTCCTGTCAAATCCAACTGAAGATTGTACAGTCCTGTCAAGTCCAACTGAATAGTGTACAGTCCTGTCAAGTCCAACTGAAGATTTTACAGTCCTGTCAAGTCCAACTGAAGATTGTACAGTCCGTCAAGTCCAACTGAAGATTGTACAGTCCGTCAAGTCCAACTGAAGATTGTACAGTCCTGTCAAGTCCAACTGAAGATTGTACAGTCCTGTCAAGTCCAACTGAATAGTGTACAGTCCTGTCAAGTCCAACTGAAGATTTTACAGTCCTGTCAAGTCCAATTGAAGATTGTACAGTCCTGTCAAGTCCAACTGAAGATTTTACAGTCCTGTCAAGTCCAACTTTGTAAAATCTAGTGCTCAATTACCACACATTACTTTACTGATAGTAATGTACAACTACAACTTTGATAAAACCAGGGTAGAACCAAGGTCTAGCGTACTATTTAGCAATTAGCAGTTACCTCCTACGTCGTGAGGGTAGCTACACGGGGCGTCGAGTATACACTCGGAGATAATGAGGGTGTTGATGAGCTCTGCGAAGGCCTCACCAGCCATCCCGGAAGAGTGTCCCGGACAGGGATTGAAGAAGTCCCCGCTACTGGGGCTTATCAGTTCCGGGATGAAGGCCGCATCCTGGAATGGAAAGTAGCTCTACAACTCTACTGTTCAATCTTCATTTACAACTTAAACTCATCTATAACATAATTTAATTTAACATGAATTAATTAATAAAAAATAAAATAATAATAAAAAATAAATTAATAAAAACCACACACACACAAAAAAAGATCAAATCACAGCTAGAATGTTATTGCAAATTTGAAATTGGTTCAAACTGTATAATTTTTCATTGTATGTATTAATTACTGAAATATCCTGTCAATCTATCAAGACAACGAATTCACACAGTTCTGTATATATATCATCCTTCCCAAATTTTCTCTTATAAATAATATTAACAAACATTAAAAAAATATACAAAATATTTATGGCAAATTCCCGATATACTCTACAAGATTTTGTGGTCGGATACAGGGAAGGTACTAGAGGAGGGGCAAAGAGATCGCTTAGAGGATGGCCAGTTTCGAGCAAAATTTTATTTTTAAATAAAGTAAAAAAAATATTTGTTTTTATTTTTTTATTTCATGGACCTTAATGCAGTCAATGTTAACATATAACTAATAATACTGTTATAAAACTGTTTACGCAAAATTGAGCTTGCCCTTCTCCCTCCCCCCTCCCCGCGGCGAAAATTATAGTTCCAGCCCTGCTCCGATAGTTCATCGCATAAAAATTAAATCTTGAGGTTAAAAAACTTCTGGAATCGTCACTGGTCCACGAAAGGGGAAGAAATCCTTCCTTTCTCCAAACACTCAAATGACCTGACGAACTGTAAAAGAAATATTAGTTTTCATTTCGTCTTAAATTTGAAAATTCATTGGAAAAAATTTGAACGAAAACAAAAATTAACTGAAGTTCAAGAAGCTACTAACCTCACAGAGTGCATTTAGTTTTTGATTATGAAAAGTGAAGCAAAAGCGCATTTACTGGAAGAAAAAAAAAATAGTTTCTTTAAATTGTAATTCCACTTTTTAGAGTCTAATATGTATTAAGAGAGTTATTAAATTATTTTATGAAACTTTGGATTTTATGACGTTTTCCTTCCCTCCTAAGTGTACATGTATGCTAAATGTCGTTCATCTGGGTAACTGGCTATGAATTTTGATCAAATATTGTGTAAAAATCAACAGTAGTCCTGTGCAGCTTGCTGGGAGACTTAAGAAATCTTACTCTCACGAAAAAAGTGAGTGCGCTTATTATCACATGCTGAAAGTGTAAACTTCTTCGACCGATCAAAATTCCCAAATAAATCTAAAGATAAAAGGAGAGAAGAATAAGATGAAATAATTTTTTTAAATGAATATTCCCTTCAAGTGAATTTAATTTTTTGATGAAATTGGTCAGTCCTAGCGCATTTCAATCTTAATAATTTATTAACTCACAATTTATCTAGTCGTTTTAGTTTGCTAAAAAATTAATCCAAAGTTTTACAGAGGTGATTTCCGAATTCGTATAAAATATTTGAAAAATTGATAGCGCTAGACCTATACTATGATCGAGCGAAATGTAGCAGGGTTCTTCCTGTTTAAAACGGTATGCCTATAGCAATCGTAGCTCGTTCCGTCAAAGACTTACAAGGAAAAGAACGGACGAAGACATCAAAAGTCGTCGTCCGAGAGTGCCCTAAGGGCAGCCCACTGCGCCGCGTGGTCCCCACTCCTGTTATTATTGCATTGTCATCCACTCCTAAGATATGTTCCAAATTTTAAGTCTCTAGCTCATCGGGAAGATAATAAACAGATGAGAAATTGTAGGATGGATTTAGATAGGTTACGGTATGGTGTTGACGCTGACGGTACGTGACGCGAGTTTGCTTTTTTCATCCCATCCCAAAAGTGCCCAACGGGCCAAAAGAAGTTTGCACTTCAAAAATCATTTAGAACCGTACCAGAAAAAAAAAATTGTTTTTTTGTTACGACGAAATGTCACTTTTCCTGGAATCATCCCTATATGATACTCTAACTTTATCAAATAAGAAGTTTAGTCGCTATAACGTACCTCTTGGCCAATATGTTCACTTTTTTCCTCTTCGACGAATGCCTCTTCACTATCTTCTTTGGTGATCGCATAGCAATGTGACCAACTGAAGAAATATATAATGTTTATTACACTAAACAAGTGCATCCACCTGTCCCGGCTTCCGAATCAAGCGATGTTTGCCAAAGTCGGTTGTTCCTGCAGTAATTGTACTCGAGAGCTCACCAATCGCCTAGGCCTTAAGTATCATAATATTATTAATATATTTAACAATGTTAAACTTAAGAAATAATGAAAACTTAGATCGTATCTAGTCAAAACCTTTCGTAAATCTCTAATTGTAGCGGTAAATAATCAAAGGTTAGAAGAAAACTCGGATCAACAGATATCCTTAGGATGCAATAGAAAAGTCTTGATTAAAGTTGAGAAGCCCCTTGATTAAAGATAGAAAATGCCCACCTATAATACCACTTGAGAATAATGACTCAAAGGAGGAATTATTTAAAGGCTTTTCAGAAGGTCAGGATGACGGTGAAAGGCAGTTGCTAAAAGAAAGAGAAGTTTTTAATGAATTCTACCTCTTTGCCTGTAAACATCAACAACCTCGTTGTAAAAAAAAAAAAAAGTATTATTGAACAAGGAAAAACCTTATTGTTATAATTACTACTACTATACTACCGCGATAAGCTAAGAGGCCCAACTCCAAATCATTTTTATTAATATATTTTTTTTTTACTGTACCTAAACAGCTCTAATAATTACCTTTTTATATGACATAGCCTTAAACCCGTTGTTTGGATACAAAGAATAAGCTATAGGGCTTTATAATGCCATAAAAAGATGTATTTTTTAGACCAATTCGGGTACAAAAATGTATTTAGAAAAATAATTTGGAGTTAGGAGTCTTTTAACTTATCAAGGTAGGATAGTTTCAGTTACCAAGGCAATAAAACATTGCTGACGCTCATTTCCTTAGCTACGTGCCTCTTTGTTAATAATAAGTATTAATAACAATGAGTTGATGGAAAAATATTTGTTATCTCTAATTCATTTAATATGTAAAGTAATGCTAGATAAAGTTTTCTATTAGAATCAGATAAAAAAATATGACGTTTATTTTTTAGTATAACCTTCCTCTTGTGCACATTACACATCCAATCAAGACTTACTCAGATGAACTCTTTTTAGCTACTTACATTACTCATAAGCAATTTGCAAGTGTATGACAAACTTAAAAGTTGTATAAAAAATAAAATATACGACGTAAAGTTTGTCTGAATTTAGATTAAATTCACATTGTATAGGTGAATGCGTGTGTACGTACGAGACAACTAATCGGGATTCGGGCTAAAGCCTTGTTCCAGCTTTAAACCAAGACTTCCTGATAACATTCCATCAACAGTTAACCACATAATCTTATCTTGGTCTGGATTATAACTTCTTGTAGTTCACATTTCGCACAATGTATAAACAACTTTAATAATACAACGAACAACCTTCAAATATTATCCTAAAACGAACACATCAGGTGGTTTAGTTGTAACACAAGAAAACCCTATATGGCTTCAATTCAAAACTCTAGTGTATCCACAATTAATTTTAGCTAATTTTGGTTTGTGAACCTTTCTTTTATTTTGTATGCGCGATTTTTATATTTATTTTTAACAAAGTTTAAACTATTAGATGTAATAGTTTCCATTTATAAATTTATTAATGAGAGAATTTATTTTATTAGCTAAAACTTACCTATTGATGGGGGGTTTTCTGACTATTGAGAAGGTCGCACAAATATAGGTTGTAATGCATATTCCTTTTATACAAATGAACCACTAAATGTGTTTATTATTTTCTAGTTATATATTAAAATGATATAGGTGGCCATGATATTATATAACCTAATAAAAAGTTAATATAAATATTTAATAATAGCTAAATTTATATTGAATTAGGTATTTAAACTCTTAAAAACGATTCTTTATTAAAATTTATTTAAAACGAATCTTATCAATGATTTGAAGATGGATTTCTTTTCACCATCATGAAGGGCTAAATATCTATCCCAAGTCCTCTTGCAGCTGAACAATGGTTTCGCATTCCAGAATTTTATTCTAAGCTAGTGAACAAGAAAATAATATTTAAAAACAAATATTACATTATAAACGTGCTGATATTAACAGAATTGTAGATATTTTCATAATTCTCTTTTTAAAACTAATGTCTAGGTATTGTAAATGTAGTCACCATTGATCGAGGTAATGGTGACAGAAGTTATCAGAACTCTTCGAACAATGCGCATCAAAAAAGGGATAAGAGAAACTGGGCAGGTAACCGCAGGAAGGTAACCACAAACGGAGTGTATATGCTTCCAGACTTTTTTGGAGGAAGAGATACAGCTGGAGGGATATTAGTCCTTAGACACCTATAGGTAGGAATAAGAAGCCACAAACGTAGAGTATAGGTTCCCTTGGTGGAGGATGAAAATACATCCAAGGGGAATTAGTCCTCGAATCTGGGTTGTTAAAAGTCGTTGTGCATTAATCCATTGCTGACATTAAAGTCTACATTTGAATCCTATAGTTAACATTGATGTAAACAATGAATATATCGTTGTTCACTTTGACTAATCATTTATTTAATTATGTATACCAACTGTCTCTATCTTTCATTACATTTTATAAATTTCACTGATAATGCTGGAAAAAAAATTGTCATTTATTGTCTTCTGATGCAGAAATGGAAAAAAGGATTAAGTGTGAAGGTAGCTGTTGAGGAAATTTGTGCGACGGAAGATGAAAATGTGGTGCATCGGAATACAGTAGCGTTTTGGTTCAGGCAGTTCAGTTCTGAGAACAACAGCCTTCAAGGTAATGCTTTGAGTTTGGTGGAATTATGAGGATGTTTTGGGCTTTGATCTCGTTCCAGAGGGCAGGGCTGAACTACTTACTTGGACTGTGACGAGCTGTATCGCCACATAACAAATACGCTAGCATAAGGATTCCGCAAGGTGAGCCAAAATACACTCCCACCTACGCCTCGGTAAATCCCTTGGACGTATACACGTCACGAAATTAGAGGATTCGTTTGTCATTTAACTCCACAACTTTACATGCCCATTTCAACCGCCGAGATGCTGTTATTTCGATTATATTAAAAATTATTGCTTTATAAATCATGAATCATCTTAATTCTAATTCCGCTTTATAGATAGACAATCTCTTTCTGAATTAGGACTGTCCATAATGCAGCTCATCTAGATCGGCACTACCCCATCAATAAATCATAAACAATTTCTCAGATATGAATGGTGAAATTTCTTACTTAACAAGCTATCAAATGCCACCAGAAGAAAATTCTTAATTATTAACAATGATTGACTCAATACTAAGTATTTATTAGCATTATTTTAAGTTACAGGACAAGTACCAAATGGGCCCCGAACTGTCCGAAATAAGGCAACAAATCAAAGAGAACTTTAACAAAAAAGCTGACTACATAGACACTCCTCGTAAGTTATATTCACAATATGAAGACGATAATACAATTTCAACGCTAACAATAACGAATATAATTATATAATATTGTTCTAGCCATGCAAACTCTACCGGATGACGACTACGAAGATCTCATCGAGAGGTTGAAGATGGCGGATCTCATGTACAACGAATACTCTCTGGAAGAAGTAATATATCAACTGGCAAAAATAATGTTCAAGCAATCTCTTTCCAGAGGTAAGTGTTATAATATAATAATAATAATAATAATCAATAATAATAATAATTTTATACTTTACAACCCCATTCATCCTAAGGGACGGAATGTACTTGCATATTTACTTAAGCCCATTGGTGGGTTGTTAATGAAGTTGCTACCCATGAATATTGAAACTTTGTGCTTTAATCGGGTGCCTTCTATTAAGACGAAAATTAAGACTCTTCTTTGCTCAATACATTAATTTAATTTGTTTATATTTACATGCATAGATGCAAGGAGATTTCTGTATTTTGACATGGACAGATGAACGGAACGGAATGTACTAGCAAGGAGCCATAACGTGTACTGGAAGGCGCACGACTACTACACCGAGGTTCAATATCCATGGGTGTCAACTAATAGATATGCAAGTACATTCCGTCCCTTAGGAAAAATGGGATTGAAAGATATAAAAGTTATTTCCGTAGTCGGGATTTTTTTTTTATTAAACTAAATTTTACTTAAACATTTTTAGTTTTTCAAGTATTGGCTATTTATAATTTATTACCATATTATCATGAACTTACAAATGATATGATAAGAAACATAAACAAAAATCAGAAAATAGTTAAAATATAATGAAATGTTTTTTCAGTATTTTGAGCTCACAATGCTTCGAAACATTCACAGGAATTCACTGAGTAATTTTAGTCATCAAACTTGTAAATCGGTTGAGCCTTTCGCTAAAAAAAATGGTTAGATAGCCATTAAAGGTCGAGCTAAATATGGTATAGAAGGATCAATCTAATTAGGGATTGATAAATTATTTGCCACTTCTTCAAGGTTTAAGTAGATCATACCAAACAAAAAAGTGTTTACTGGTTTGTCCTTGCACTGAACTAGCAATGAAAGAAAGGTGGGGTGTTTATTGGTAAACGGTTTAAGGGTCGGGGTTTTTCCAGTAATTCCGGTGAGTAATTGTTTTTTCTGTTTTATAGATGGGAATAAATTTAAGATTGGATTATTGGAGATATTTAATTGGTTTGATTTTATTATTTCAAGTGCTTCATATATATTTAATTTAAGGAAGTTTTCAACGTGATGTATTAATTTAACTCCTGAGTCTTTGATGAATTTATGATTATTTTCATTTAAATGAATTGCAAAGTTGGAATTCTCTGTCTTATTGTTATACGCGTGTATATGTTCCTTAAAATATCCGATTTAGTGATCTTCCAGTTTTTCCCGTGTACTCCGCTTTTATGGAAATAGGCCCTTTCCAAAAAAGCGAAGTATACGAACTAAATTGTAATGATTGTGCAGCCAAATACACGGGAAAAACTGGAAGATGGCTAGTTCAGTGCGAGGACAAACCAGAACAAACTTTTCTATTTGATATAATCTACTTAAACCTTGCTGTGTACCGACATGTATCTGATTTCTTGTCTTAATTAAATTCATAATTCATAAATGTTTTATAATAGTAATTTATATTAAATTTAATTTAATATGTATAAATTGTATTTTGAAGTGCTTATTTTTGAATTTTTGTGTGTTGTTAGAACTGATGATGAATGTATAACATTCGAAACTAGTTTTCAATAAAAACAAAATTATAGAAGTGGAAAATAATTTATCAATCCTTAATTAAAATTAAATTAAGCATACTGTCTGATGAATGTCGTCTAGTCGGTATAGGATCCAACTCCGAAGTTTGTCGGACGGTGCGAAAACGCTCTTAAACTAAACTATAAAGTTCCTTACATTGCAGGTAGTACTGAAGCTCAGGACGCACTCCAAAAGTTCACAGACTTCTTAGAAAACGAGGCACAATCCGGAAGAATTTCCAGAACTTTGGAGAAAAAGGTGTTGGGTAAGAATTATAGATTCTAGATAAAAGTATAAACATTTAAAAGTTATATGTTTTATAAAACTAACCATGGCCATGTATCGTTGCAGATGTAGTTATCGCTTCGCTGTCGGACGTGCTGACACAGTACCCCGAGCTGGTCGAAGTAGCCAGAGAGACACTGGGCCTCCTTCCCGCACAATCATTTCCACAAAAGCACGGTAAGTAGCAATTTTAGAAAAACAAATTTAATTAATTACAGGCATTTCTACTTCTCTCTTGTTTTTTGGAACTGCAATGGATCATAATGGAACCATTACCAATAATCACCATTTATAATAATATCTGTGCCACAAATATATCTTGAACGCGTGGACCGGTTTTGTTGCTTATTTTTTTGTTTTGTAGAATTTCGGCTCCTGATGCCTGTGTACTAAATATAAAAATAAAAAAATAAACACTGTGCGTAATATCTGAAAAACGTGTTTTCTATAGAGACTATGTAGCGCTAAATCGGCTTTAGAGATTTAGTTGAAACTTACCTAAAATCTTCTTCATACAACCCTTTTCCTTTCCATATATATATATATATATATATATATATATATATATATATATATATATATATATATATATATATATATATATATATATATATATATATATATATATATATACAGTATATCCCCGAGAAAAAGCAGAAAAAAAGTAATGAACAAAAGAAAACTTTATTTGCAAATAACTGAAAAGGCATAGTCGAATCTCTGTATATCAAACTTTTTTTAAAAATATTGATTTTTATTATGAAAAAATATTCTTTATATCGAATAAAATTTCTGTATATCGCAATGAAAAAATATAAAATGTGATTGTCATCAAAAAGAGCACTTAGTTTACACACATAAGAATGAGTAATAATTAAATAACAAAAAAAAAATATATATTCCACTAGTTTGCAAAGCAAGGGAAGATATTGTTTCAAAAGAAGCACAGGAGTACCTAAATTCTCTGAACCTCTTTCCTAACATAGAGAGTGAAATTTTAATTTTAAATTCAGTTTAACTTTGCCTTTCTTGTTGTGAAGAAAGGCAAAGTTAAACTAATATGACTTCCTAAATATGACTTCCACGATCAATTATACACAAAAAGACATTACATGCTATTTTGCGCAAAAAAAATTAAATTAATTTGCCTCTGCATTTGCATATTTTTATACATGTCCTTATTAAATTATACATGTGAATTTGTAAAAAATTTGCAATCACAGATGTAATTTGTAAATTTTTTTATCTAAGTTACTGATCTAAGTTTTGTTTTTTCTTTAAACCTAAAAAATTGCCTTTTTTACTTCATTAACCTCAAAAAATTGCCTGTGATACCTCTTTAATCCTAAAGAATAGCTGTAATTGTTTTTAGCCTGAAAAGGGTAAAAAATTGCAATCTTTCTATATATCGAATTTTTTTCAAGCAACCTTCATGTTCGATATATAGAGGTTCGACTGTATTTTATAAGCATTAGCAAAGATACAGTGGCGTATATATGAAGCTGAACTATCGTCCATAATAATTTTACATATTTAGGGGAATGGGTAAGTTAGAATGGAGGGGATAGGCAATTAATATATCCAATAAAATGGTTAGGAAGCATTACTTAAGCAGAAACTTTTTTTTTTTTTTAGTGTTATAATTTTTTTAATTTTATTTATTATTATTGTTGCAGATATGACTGGAATGGATAGCAACCATGAGTCTCACAGGTTTAAGGGAAAAAAGGAAGGTACTTTACAAGATTCCGGTCTTCAAGGGGAGAAGAAAGCAAAATAAATCCATTTTAAAAACTATAATCCCTTTTATTTGAAATTTCCTGAACATTTTTTTTTTTTTCCTATGAAACCATATCCAAAAATCCTACCTCTCTAAATCTTCAAAATAAAATAAATAGAACCCTACTAAATACTATAAATGTTTTTAAATTAATGTAGAGATATTAATCTGTTAGCTACTGTTAAATAAATCTCAAATCAATGTCTTATATTTTTCTCGATTAGCTGTCGGAATAAGTGTTGATAAATGATTTTTGTTATTGGTAAATATGGCGATAATATATCGCTTTAATTATGAGGGCATTAAAATGTGAACAAAAAAAAAAATCTGAAATTGAAATTGAGATTGTATAATGTAGACCACAAAAAAGTCAATTTTTTATAATTTTTCTTAAAAATTAGATTTATTTGATAATCTGTTATAAAAACTATATATTTCAATCTCATCCAATGGAATGTTTACATTTCAAAGTATTCTATTTATTTTAAATTTTTCTTTACAGAATTTAAGCAAATTTGATATTGGTTGTTCTTGAATTAAGTCACAAAATTATGATGTAAAGTTATATTAAAACTTTTCTTAAAGAAAAGGAAATTTTTAATAGATTGTTTATAAAGATTTTAATATCAAGTAATTCAATTCTTAATATGAAAAATCAAAATATTTATTTTTGTGAGAAAATTATTCCTACATCAATAACAGATATTGATGAGAATTTTCAATTAATAAAAACCCATCTAAGAGTTTATTTAAAAATTAGCAATAAAAATAAAATTATTTTTATTTTCAAAAATAAAAATTAATGTTGCTTATACCAACTTCTTTGATACAATTTATTATTGATTCGCATTTTCTTTTTTTTTTTTTAAAGAAAACCGCTTATGCACCAATCAAATAGTGTACTGCGCTGTACATAAGTATTAAAAAATGTGTACAAATCAAATGGCATCTAGATTGCGTGTTTATAGATCTCTACACCTGTCGCCCTGATGAAGGCTTAAAACTTAGGCTGAAATGTCGGCACACATTAAAATAAGTCTTTTAATTTGTACAGTTTTCTTCACTGGTTGCACCTTCCCCCTCAAATTTTTCGTATAATTAATTCTATGGCCAACTATACCTCCAATTTTATTATTATATCCTTTTTTAAACGTCAAACATCAATCAAGGTGTCAATTTTCCATGAAATTTCATAATAAATGTTTCATAAAATATCATAGAATTATGTTTTTACAGCTCTACCTTAAAAAAAAAATATATATATATACATTTTATGGAAAGTAGGTACTTGAATAATCTTTGGATTCAGTTTATATTTACTTTATAAGAACAAAAATCAAAATATATTTATAATATTAACCAATAACAAGACTCATTTACAATAAAAGTAGATAGAATTCTAGACTCTATTATATTCTAGCTTCTGCTTACGATGTGACTGGCATTCCATAATCTATTTATTGAAAAATATATAAATATATACATATATTTTCTACCTGTAGCAAAAGGAAGTCAGTAGTGTAGTTTAATTGAATATATATATTTAAAAAACTTGTATGTACATGATAACATATTTATATGAAAATACTGAGTGAAACTGTAAACTATTCAGGGTATTGTTATATCAAGCGACCAAATTGATTTTATTTCATTTATTTATTTATTTTTTTTTTTTTTGGTCATGTGATTTCACCATTGAAGGTCCTGTAATATATTTGATTTTAAAATATATTTTCACTGAGCAACTTCCAAACTAATTTAAAATATTTAATAATTAGATGAATACCTTCATTTTATAAATATATATTGCATGTTTTGCCTGTCCGTTGGCTGTTTGGCTTATGTGTAAACTAACATATCCTTAAGTGATTCCTATGTTTAAATTTAAAAGAAAAAAAAAAGTAAAGGATGTAATATTTTTAAAATATGTGCATACATTCTTATTAAGGAAAGGATGTAGGGAGAGACAATAAGGTATATGAAAGGTGTGTGAAAATATAACAGAGAATTTTTAGTTTTTAGGTGACAAATTATTTAATTTATATAGTGTATGTTCAAAGATGCAAATATATAAATTATTATAAATACTTTTAAAATAATCTAGTATAGTCTTCCTTTAACCTGTCTGCTGATGAATTTGTTTATAAACGAGAATATCTTTTATTAAAATTCTGCTTGCTGTTCACTAGATGCCTCATGGTAATATACTTGCATAACAAAATTTTATGAACTCTTGCATTAGATATCTATCCTTCTTCAAATCCCTAAGGCATTCGAAGTATAAGCGATATTAGGGAAGCGTAGTTATTTGTATAAACAATAGAATATTACCAAGAAAGTTTAATTAATACACACGTTTGGTGAAGCTAAATTACTATGTTGAAATAACAATTTACTTAATAAGTAGTTGGCTAGCCTAACTGGAAAAAATCCCTTCGGTTTAACAGTTTAGGGATAAGACTCTACTATACCTACTATTTCTTATTTGTAGTATTCATATTTAAAAGTGCCCCTTTAGGGTTAGCTAAGAGGATGGAAGAATCTAGTTACTCTTCTATCCTCCAAGAGGGTTAGGCATGGGAAAGAATATATACCTACACTACCATTCAACATTTTATTTCCAAAACAACGTTTACAGCTATTAAGTTGCCATGACAATAGCAGATGGTGGGCTTATATCGTGCATTATCTCAAAAACGGTAGATTTAAAGGCTTTAAAATGCTGGACATATATGTTCCATGCGACCCGTCCCGTCTCTATCCACCGACTCACCGCCATCAGAATTTTGAAACCTTCCAGTTTTTCCATCAATTTTATTTAAGCCTTAATAAGAATTTAACAATGGAAATTAGAATTCGTCACTTCTCCATAAAATTCCCTTTCTTTTGACACCTCATTCATCAAAATCCATCGCTCTTGAGAGGTGGAAAAGAGACCTATAATACCATATTATATATGCAGAAGCGATATTTTACAGTTTATATACACTGGTCAATTTCAACAAATCGAAATATGGAGACAGTTTCTTTAAGTTTAACTTTTATGCATCGTATAGGTATAGGCAAATAACTTGGGGAGGAAACTTGTCCTAGACATGCACAAGTTGGTGGGAAAAACTCCCTCTATGTAGGTTCAAAGCATCAGATGATAAGCCTGTTGAGGAAAAATATTTTGAACTCAATAACCATAATTGATTTCTACCATTTTAGTTACTGTGGTTGGCATCTAAAAATAACTTCCCACATCAGTCTTTTGACAGTTGAAGCCATGGTGGGCGAGAGTGTTAAGGCTTAGCAACCTGGAGTCTGAAGCGGCTCAGCTTCGAACCCGGCCTTGGCAGGTTGAAATTTATTTTGTCCAGCACCCACGGAATTAATCTCGACCTTCTCACTCTGGTTAGAATAGTAAACTCTTGGATAATCCGCCTTAGTTGGAGTTGGTAAAGACATTGAACCCAAATAAAATAAAATAAAAAATGTCTTGTGACAGTTTTGTTGTTTATTGTTGGTATTAAGATTTAGCCCTGTAGACTTTTATCTGTTTTTTTAAAAACTATTTCTGGAGACAGTTTTTTTTGTTTTGCATGTGTTGCGATTTAATCCTAAAAAATAAATACAACGAATCAAAAAAAAAAAAATTATTTGCTTACAATGCTTTTATAACAATAAATCAATGACTGAACAAATTTATAACTTTTTAATTGATTGAAATAACAATCAACAGACAAATTAGTGCATGCAATTGAAAGAAAATAAAACAAATCAAAATGTAAAAAAAAAGTAGGGTTAACCGTAGAAATAATTGTAGAAGTTGGTTGGGGGATGCAGTCAGTGAAGAACACACAAATAAGAAACTTATTTAATTGTGCGCCAACATTTCACCCTAAGTTTTAGGCCATCATCAGATCTCTAAGCCAGTTCCACAGTAACTTAAGCCTCTTGTTTGTGTGTTTTTCTTCCAACTTTTCCTACAAAAAAAATCACAAGTCATGTAAGTGGGGAAAGGCTTAAGCATAACCTCCTGGACTAAGCTCCACCCACAAGATTCTCCCTTAAGTTGTGTGGCGATAGGTCCATATCGCATTTACATAAAAATGTAAATAAAAAAAATAAATAAATAAAAACCTCAAAATAATAATAATCATCTTTATATTCTTAGAAAAAGTCCATTTAGAAGATGCTTAAGATCTTTGAGTAAAAATAAAAATAAATTAACATATTTAAAATTAATGATATTAATTAGCTGCAGGTTTAAAGGTTAAAAAAATAGAAATAATATTTATTTATAAATTAGGACACAGAGTAGGAAAAGTCTTAACTATTCTCAGGAAATTGGGATGACAGATGGAACATGGTTAAATAGACAGAATATTAAAGCGAAACGGGAACTGCAACAAGGAAGGAATGGAAATCCATGAATGTTGGATAAGTAATGATATGGATAAAATTGAAGAACTTGGTAAAGATAAACCACAGAAAATACCAGAAATGGTTGGGAGGAAGAGCCACATCAACTTTGCAGTAAACTGGAAAAAAGAGATATATATAGCGACCCCAAATAAAAAATGAGTAGCCCTGTTAAAAACACTGCCAGGTCCATTTTTTCACAAAATGAGTTAGACAATGTTTCCGTCAGTTGATTTTATCCTTTATACAATAATAAAGCTGTTTTGTGGCTGGAAAAGTGTTAAAAAGGATTCTGAATACATGAATTCTTAACAAAAAAAGCTTCACATTCGCTTACTTTTAAAGCATGACCAAGCCTACTGGATTCAATCACAGTACAGTAACTGGGCCACATGACCCCGAACAGCTTTACGATACCTTTTGTCGAATGTTTACTGTTCTATTTGAACTGTTTAGGTGAAATAATTAACAAAAGTTTTGATTATTATCATCAAAATGCCCCATAAGTAAAACAGTTTGCTAAAAAATGAAAAACAGAAATCTTGCTATTGAAAAGTGTTTTATTAATTAAGTGTGTTATCTTTTTAAAAACCAATTAATTAAGTGTGTTATCTTTTTAAAAACCAAACTCAAGCCATTATTTTCATAGTTCCATGTCTGCAGTTTTTGTTGTAAAGACGGTCATGTCCACATATTGGTTACAAACTTGGCCACGTCCATTTTTGTTTTGTAAATACCAACTGGGCTTTAGTTTTGTTTGTTAATGACTAGGCTATTCAAATAACATAAAACAACTGTATTTAGTCTGCCTTCAAGATCCTCACAGTGAGTTTGATGGAGATGAGACGGAAAAAAAGAAAGGTGTACACTGGCCCTAAGATCAGTTCTCCATTTTGAGTAAGGATAGGAAGTGGGAGAGAACTAAAATCTGGCATGATTCCAATAGAAGGATTTGATAATATTCAGGCCCACTCCAATTGGTCTCATTAACACATGACCACTATGTCAACAACAGACAACTCCCATAAGAGATCAGGCAGGTGTCATACCCATAGTGCCATTTGGAATGACCGTATTCCCTATGTCCTAATGGATAGTACACCTGGGGGAGAATCCCCATTTCAATTTTTCTGCCTCAAGGTGCATTGTATTGATAATAATGATTAAAATAAGAAAATCTTCATTTTTTTCTATTTATATAATTCATTAATCAATTACTCAGTTAGGTTCATAAGATAAAATAACACATTTTGGGTAAACAAAAATCATTTATTTTTCCGATTTACAAACATTAATACAATTACATAAAAGAAAAATAAATATATAAGTATAAGTACACTGTCAATTATGTCAACTATTCTAATTGGATTGAGAATCTTGACGAGTATGGGAAACAATCTGAAATTTTATCACAAAATAAAAACAAAAAATTGTAATTTATATAAAGTCTTAGTGAAAATTTTTAACATTTTAATCTATTTACAATGGCTACTGACATTTTTTTCACTGGGATTTTTTTTTAATTTATCGTTCCCATATAGAATAGCTATAACAATTGCAAAATGTTTAGCTTATTCTCAAAAACCAGAGATTTGGCACATTGATGCATTAATTTCAAAACACAAAGCTGTTCAGAGCGTTATATTGTGAAAACTGCAACAATATAATTAATTATGCAGAAGTATTTGTAAAATAAATAAAATGAGAGCTAATGCTATCATTTATATGTGTTGTATTTTTTTATAAATTTTTCAATTATTATTATTATTGAATAAAAAATTAATAATACAGCTCTAACCTAATCCAGTGCAACATAAACGGAAAAAAATTCATAATTTTAATTGTAGCAAAAAAGAAAGAAAAAATTATACAAAATAACATTAACATGTTTTCTTCTTTTTTTTTATCTTTGAATTTATCTAAAATAATTAAGTTGCTAATTTAATTTTTTTTTCTCCTGATTACTTGATGTTTTGCATTGCCTTTTTTTAATGGTGTCATATCGATGCATACTTTTCCTTATCCTGCTTGTCTAGAAGCAGAATAAGAAAAATAATACCATATCACTAATATAGTACTCTTCGGCAAATAAATCTTATCAACACCTAAAAGTTATATATATATTTGAACCAAATTAAAACACACAAATTCCTTCTATACAGATCAGTTCTGGAAATTAACCATTTTATTAATGATAGGTCTCAACTCGTTAAAGTTAGAGTACTTCTGGTTCCTTTTCAACATATTTGCCTTCAGTTACATATAATCTAACCTTATAACACAGTAGCCTTCTAAATTACTTTTTGCATAACTTGCTGGTGCTGTAACTATTTTTGTATATTTATAATCAAAATATAATTGTATTTACTTAATAATACGTCATAAATTATTGAAAATTATACATCTAACACCTAGTATTGTTGCATACGCCAGAAACCTGTTGGATAATAGCAATTGGAGGATAGTGTAATCGGACAGTTAGCTAGCGGTCGCCAAAAGAGAAGGACTCAACAGGATTCTCATGCCACATTATAATATAAGAATAAATATTAATACAAATGTAATATTTAAAAAAAAAAAAAATGGTAACAAGAGTAAACGATCACCGCAACACAAAATCAGATAGACAATATTTTTTTAAACATAATAAAATCTATATAATTCAGCTATTTCCTATTTAAGCAATAATATGCATGATTCTCCTGAAATCACAGATTACTTTATTTATTTTAACTTTTTTAATATCCAAGGTTCGAGAGATATTTAACAACTTAAAACGCATTTTCCATATAACATATAAACTATGGGCAAGGCAAAGACTATTATCAAATAAAATTATTTTAAAATTAGCTAATCGCATAGGATCACCAATATTCTGGTATATTTGTTTTTTCTATTAGGATCCTGTTGGTTTATTTCATTGGAACAAAATAAATTCGACATAAAAAAAAAAAAAAAAAAAAGCAAGTCAGTACGTTTTTTACATTAAAATCCTTCCATCTCTTCTGAAAATGATATTTTACGAAAACTGATGATATGAGAAGAACTGATGGAACGCGTCCGCACAAGCTGCAACGTAACGCATAACAATCAAGCATAGCTGCGTCGTGCTGTAGATGCCGTGTGAATAAAATCCACCTAATGCATCAGAGAACGGGGAGGACACTTTAAACATTTGTTTTAAATAACTTCTTTCTTCTTTTTTTATAAATGGTATCATCAGTTTTCCTGAAAAAGATCATTTCGGAAGAGATGGAAGGATTTTGATGTAAAACAGTCGATTATTAACAAAAACATTAACGTTTAATTTATTATGAAACCATTAAATATCGGATGATAGGGACTAATAAGGACTTTTTTGTCACGATTCAGGGGTAGAACTGTCCCCTGAAGTTTTCTGTTTTTTATCTGGTACATCCTGCAGAATGGTATTTATTAATGTCAGAAGTTTTTAAACATACTGAAAATGTAAAAACAACAATTAAAGTGCTGATAACCCCTCCCCAAAAGTTATCATTTTTGAGTAAGCACTTATATTTGTAATACCATCAGGAAGAATCATCGAACAAATTCTAAAATATTTTAAATTAGTTATGACAAACACTTGTAGAATGAAAAAAAAAACAATTATGAACAAAATAGTAATAAAAAATAAAGTATAATTAATTAATATTCTAATATTATTAATTTTTTTTTTGGTTAATAGATATGAAATAGTTCAAAACTAAAACTAACATTATTTTTTTTTAATAGTTATTACCCAAACGAGGTAAAAAACATAAATTCTTCAAGGTAACATTCCAAATTCAATTATAAATATTTGTATTGGGAACAATCCCAAACGATTATTTTAATGAGGAACAAAAAACATGTTGAAGTAATCAGATGACTGAGATCACAAAATTCATCACTATATCACCAAGATATTAAATTTTAAAAATAATAAAATTACACAACTATAACATAAACAAAAAAAAAGGACTAATTAGTTTTTCGAAAAAAAAAAGAAATCAGAAAATTATTTGCAAAACTTATGAATCATTTGATAAAAATTAAAACAAAAAAATTAATACAAAATTAAAATAAATTTTCATTATTTTGCTACAAGATAGGCACAAAATTAAATAAATTAATTTAAACTCAGGTAGAAATCTCTTTTGTACATTCAGCCATAGAAAAGTTATATTTTGTAAATTTTAATAACACAAAATTAATATTAAAATTATATGAACAACAATCAAACCTTTGAATGAACAACATCCACACAATAAATATTTGAATATAAAATTAGTATTGAACTACACTCAAGCCTAGATTACAGAGTGATAATTTTCTATTGTTGTGGTAGTACAGTCTTGACAGTGAGACAGTGTCCTTGTCAACACGCTGACAGTTAACCAAGTGAGTCAGTTGGAAAAATGGCGGATGCAGCATTGGTTACAGCAGTCGGTGGAATTGTTTTCTGCTATTGTTTTAGAAATTATAAAAATTAAACAACATACCCATAAAAAAAATAGAAAAAAAATGGACTAGAAAATTGGTTCTCAGAAGAAATCAACTAGGAGCATCTGAGACCCTAGCAAAGGAACTTAGAGTGGAAGATCTGCCAATTTTCATAAACTTGTTACGGATGAATATGGGCATGTTCAACTTCTTTCTAGAAAAGCTGTCTGCAAAATCAAACCAGTTTCGAATTTATATAATCTTTCTGCCCTCCATGTCCCAGTCCCAATGACTTTCTCACTTAATTCTTTTCTTGATTGTGTGTTTCTCGATTATATGAAATTTGAGGCCTACAGTAAATCCTGCCATGATGGCAACTATCGTACAGTTTACTCCATGGGAATGTCTGCGAGAGTAAAGGGAGCAACTATCGTGGTAGTGAAAGACAACAGTCATCATTTAAACAAGGCTTTATTTATAGTTAAATTTTTTTTTTTAAACCCTTTAACGACGATGTACTGCTGTAGGAGTAGAACACTAGGTGGGCTCCCAGAACAGTGTACTGCTGACGAAGTCCACCCATTACTGTCTGTTTTACAGATAACGACGGTGAACTGCTACTGAAGTTGGACATTCAAATAGTCTTACGTCATTCTACAGAGCTTCTAGCAATTACTCCTGCTAATAGATATCGCAAGAATTCAGTTAATTCAGATCCCCCGAACTCGACCCTCGCCTTCTGTCCATTTAATTTTGCTAAATATTTCCAAGTACCTGGGATCAGTCCCAAATCTTTTTTTCTGCCTTCCTAATTACCTATCTGACTTTTTATAATTATTATTGAAATAGACTTCCTTTAATTTTCTTTATTTTTACAAAATTTTAGTTAGAATAAAGTGATAATTTCACGCATTACCATTATGATAATTTTTTGGATTATAAATAACATCGATATTTCTTCAATAAACTATATACTACACAGGTGTAAATTAAAACAAATGAAAAAAGACATGAGAAATTGGTTTAAAACTACTCGATGGAGCAGACAACAAGCTACTCGTAACACATGAATAAATAAAGAAAAAAAAATTTTTTTATGCATTGTAACACCATATTTTTCACCAAATTTTAAATACAATAAAATAATAATTTCCCGAAATTCGTCTTGAAAAAATTATACTTTTGTTTTACATTTTATGACGGAGTAACAATAGAAGTAGAAATTAACGGGAAAAAAAAAATTTAAATGCTAGAAACATTGGTTCAATTATGCGATATTGCAGTAGTCGTTTTTCAATAAAAGCATTCCGTCAGGGGAGCCCACTAGTCACTTCAAGGTCGCCTTTTAAGGGCCCGCTATTCCCTCCCGACCTGCCGTCGTTAAAGGGCTACTAGTCTCCTAGTCAATGGTGGAATAAAATAATTAATACTACCTATTGAAAAATGAATTTTCAAACTTGCATTACTTAGTTGAGTAAAATCATTATCAATAGAAACACTTAGCTATTGATACCCCCATTAAGCTGACAATTCTACTGGTACTTGTACAAAAGTAATTAAGTATATATATGTGTGTGTGTGTATGTATATATATATATATATATATATATATATATACTTACTAAACAAATATATATATTTTTTTCCTTATTAAAAAGGGCAAAATTTCTGTGTGTGTCTGAGAGCTCCACTAGGCAAAATATATCTCATTCTCAAAACATACACTCACCTTACTTCGAATCGAATCGAATTCGTTCACTGAAAATATATTATATTCTGAGCAATGGAAAACAAAAATTTTGATTTAAAATTCTTCTTTAATAACAAATATATTTTAAATAAAAGTGACTTATACTTTATAATGAAGTTATACAAAAAAAGTTTTAAATTTAATTATGTAATATAAAATAGATAAAATAATAGCAGAACCAGCCTGCACCAAGAGCTAAACCTAATCTCTTCTAATACTTTACTATAACACTTTGGCACCATTCGTAAAAATAAGTTTTGATATAATATAAAAAAAAAAAAATTGTTTATATTAAACACTAATTCAGACAAAAGATAGCCCACTCAAATATTTTTTTTGTTAAAATTTTAATTTTGACCAAGTTTATTTTTAATTTATGCAAAGATAACTTTACTAATGTTTGAAAGTATTATGTTCTCAAAGGGTAATTATATATAATTTCTAATAAAACGAGAATACATTTTTAATTTGTTTCTTTTTTCAATTTGTTTGAACTCAAAATCTGCGGCTGTACAATAAGACAAACAAAATCTTTAAATATAAAGATATAAAAAGTTTATGTAAATATAAAATATTTAAATTATTTGTTTGATACCTAAGTATTTTAATCTTTGGACTCCAAGAATACATAAATTTCATAGTGTTTAGAAAAAAGAAATATATATATATTTTTTTTTTTGTGCATAGATCGCTGTTCTTGTACTTCAAATTTATACATGATAAATTAATTCTTCAATAAATAATTTAATTTAGACATCATCCAGATCAACTGCTGGACCGTGTATAATCCATTATATAAAATTTTGAATGAGCTATCATTTCTAACGCCTTTTTTATGATTTAAAGAATAAATCATTATAAAATTATGAAATACACTGAGACCATGCAATTTGTTTGATCAATAAATATTATTCACAATAAAAGTATAATCATTTTGTTAAAATCGTGAAATTAACCTCTTTTTAAACTAATTACAAAGAAACTACTTTTATTTTAACACACATCTCTCTATCATGAGCACACACCTTAATGAACTAACGCTTCAAGGTCACAGCCAATAAGGTACAAATTCAAACTTTTCAAAAACAAAAGCTGCTCCGTTCCAGACACAAATTTAATTCTCCGTCGTTGTTTTTCAAACCTTTTAAATATTAAGATAGCAGAAAAATGCCGAGAGGTATCCAAATGAATTATAAGTAAGTATTGCTGAATTGAACACAAAGAGAAACATTTTGAGCAGAGACCAGATCATCTTCATGCAAGCTTATATTTAGTTTTCTTGCTTTTAAGTAGCTGCCTGAATGTCTGTCTGAAATTAGTGCATTTAGATACAAATAAATCAATTTTTATATTTCATATTTTTATACACTTGGCAATAAACGAATATATTAGATTATTTTGATAACTTTTTTTTTAATTATAGATTAATTGATATTTTTTTATAATAAGAGATAATGTCTAGAGAAAAAACAAAATAACACTTTTAAACTTAAAACAGGTTTACAGTAATCTCTCATTATCACAAACTCGGTTAAATCGAACCATAAGATAGTACAAACTATTTTCTTAGCCTCGTCAAAAATAATACATTTCCTAGCATATTTTTAAGAAATATTCATTTAACACGAATCTCGAACAATTTTAGGTAACAACAGAGAGAAATTTTCAGATAACAGTAACTAATTCTTGGTACAAATATTTAGTAAACAATTCTTGGTAATCCCTCAACTACGAAATGCATGGCTCTGACCGCTTCTTTTTCCTTAATATTCAGTTTCAACAGTTCTTCTTTACATGAAACATCCGTTTTCGTAAAAAAATAGAAAAATTTCAGTAATTATTATTATTAAAAAATTTAAATAATAAGGGGAGATTAGAAGTTTATAAGTGGTATTATTGGGAGTTTCGCGCTCGAAAAAAAGATAGAAAATTTAATATTAGGAAATCAACCATCATTAAAAACAGTGTTTTACAGACTCAAGGTCAAAATGTATGTAGTAATTGTGAAATCAAATGTTTAAAAAAATGAATACATGAGAACAAATGTGTATAGAGAAACTTAAAGTCTATCAGATCAGATGAACTTGTTTGTCTAAAATGAAATTTAATACAGAGATTTCGGTCCCCACCGATTTGGTGCTAACGAGGGATTACTCTATAACATGAAGTAGATATTTAACATAAAATTCCTAAATTCTATTTATTCCGATCATTTTTTACAAACTAAAAAATTTTTTTATTTCTCATGTTTAATTATTTTTTTTTTTATGGAAAAGTACTGATTGATAAAAATAGTACAAATACATATAATTTAATTAATAACCATACCAATTTCATACACAAAACGAAATCTTTTTTTTTTATTGCTTCCATAATTTTGGAAAAAAATTTATTTTAATTTTAATTTTTATTATTTTTTTATACTTCAGCATTATTGGATATTAGGGCTATTTTTGCGGCATATTTGAAATGATTTTTACATAATAAAAATCAAGTCTCTGATTAAGGAATAAAAAGGAAAAATTTATAAAAATCAAATATACGAGAAAGATGAGCCTACACTTATAAATGACAAATGAATATCAGCTTTTTCTGTGTTGTATGTGATTCAAATTTTTATATTGGCTATTTTATGGCAAAATATGGCACAAATAAAATTTTATCCACCAATTAAGCCAATTTAACTAACACCATTTATTATTATTCCAGCGGATGATTTTTAATTTTTGAAAATTCTTGTATCTTACAGTTTCATCTGACAAAAAGTACTATGAGACAATTGTAAATTTATTTGTTTATATTTTTTTTAGTAAAACTGTTATTTTTAAAAAATCAACTTTTATTTATAAATATGAAACGTTTACTAGAATCTAACGCATTATTAACTAAGACAATCAATGAAAGAAAAAAAATTATATATATTAAATTGATTTTAATTCAGTTTAAAGTGTGAATGCATAATACTGAAGACAGAAAAATGTAAATAAATAAGTTATGTTCCAAAAATCTTATTTTTATTTATTAAAAAAACAAAAAAATACTGCTGTTTCTGGTTGTATCCTATAAAATGTTATGTTTTGGGAATTTAAGTTATGTTCAAGGAATTTATTTCATCACTAACTCTGGGTTTTTATGAATTAAAAAAAATAAAATTGGGCATTGGAAGGATTTTTTTATCACAATCCCAACACTTCATTTCTTAGATGTTTCATTAATATTTAAAAGAAAAAAAATAAAATTTTTCATCATACAACCAGACACACCTAAAATAAACAATACCAAAAATTAATCAAATCGAAGAGTAATATATTTTTAATAAATTGTGAAAATATCAGAAAACGAGCTGTCTTCCAGTAATTCTGTACATATTTAATAGCCAACCGATTTCACCTTTGTTCGCAACTTTGATGATTCTATTGAAATAAGGCCTCCAATCATGAATGAAAAAAAAAATTCACTTGATTTTTTTTTATTAATGATCCAGTAAATAAATTGAATTTTTGAAACCTTAAAAAAAGAAAACAATTAAATTGGTTTGATAATAATGATTAAATTTTATACGACAGATGAAAAATTTCAACATTAATGTTTCCTCAGATATTCATACAAAATTTGTAAAAAAAACATTCAAATGTCAAGCAATTTAATACTGAAATCACAAAGGGCAGTTAAGAGCTAATTAAAACTGAACAGCGTACCTAAACTATTTATAACATACGATTTTTTAAAACAGGGTCTTCGTAATAACAACAATTAAAATAAATTATGTGAAACTACATGAGCTTGACAAATATGAATATTTATCTTATATAATTTATTTATAAGCGCAAAATCACTCCTTACAGACAATTTAATAAACAAATGGAAAAATAGTAAGACATTTATTTATATACTGATTTAATAAATAAGCTCCAATCAGATATATGTCTACCTAACAGGATAATATTCTAACACCTTATTTACAATTAATCCAATAACTCTATGTATTAAAATTATCCATCTTCTCTCTTGCGACTTATTCCTACCTATAAAATAAGGTTTTACAGAATATAACTTAATTCATAATCGTTCTGATATTTCAACATGAAATTGCTGTACAAAAGAGAACCCGCAAACAATGCGGATTCATTGGAAAATATATACTAGAGTCCCATGTAAAATATATAATTGTTTATACATCACACAAAAATTTGTTTTAGATATAAATGAGTGTTTTGCTGAGCACTTGTTCAAAATCAATTACAAAATCACCTTAAAAATTAAAAATACATACATAAAAATTAAGGGTTTTTCCGACTGGTCTTTGAGATCAACCACTAAAAAACAGACTCGCTTCTGTAAATGGTCACTGAAGCTATATGTTGGTTTGGCATTACCTAAAACAAATAAAGTAATAAACAGTTAATCATAGTTAACATTATTTATAAATTACTTTGTTTTTTTTATAATAACTTTCGGATATAAGTAGGAGGTAAAAATTATGGAAGTTTTATTGATAATAAAACTGTAATATAAAATGTAAGTTATGCTATGCAATAAAGAGAGTGAAACCTTAAAATATTTAATAATAATGCTGCAATGAGACTTGAAGAGGCTGGCAGGTGGCTCAGATGGTTTAATTAGTCTTGGATTTAACTTATTTTAGGAGATAACTTGATGAACAAAAAAAGTGTAAGTTATGCTATGCAATAAAGAGAGTGAAACCTTAAAATATTTAATAATAATGCTGCAATGAGACTTGAAGAGGCTGGCAGGTGGCTCAGATGGTTTAATTAGTCTTGGATTTAACTTATTTTAGGAGATAACTTGAAGAACAAAAAAAGTTATATAGATAGTTCTCATATAGCTGATAGTAAATTAATTAATGGCTGAGCAACCAGCCTTCAATAAATTTTGATAGAACATTTCAACTAACTGATTCATACCAAACAAATTGAACATTTCAGCCCTGAAGATAAATGTAACATTGACAAATAACTAAATGCATTTTTAAAAAAGAATTTTCAAAACTTTACTACTGTGTCATCACTAAATCATTGAGGCTTTATTTTTATTAAATGTGAAAGTATTGCATATATGAGTATGTTATACATACAACATAGGTATTACCTAATTTAGAGATATATCACTCATTTGCTGCAAAAATGTCATAAATCGAAAAAAATCATAATTTTTTAGTTAATACAACAGACAGGATATCCAGCGATATAACATGCAAAAATTCAAGGATGTGAACTGTAAAATTCAAGGCGCCTTTGGTCTATTTATTATATTAAATTTAAATTGGAACCATAAATTGCTATATTTGGTCGCCTTAGGCAATGATAAAATGTACAATTCGGACTTTGAATGAATTTGAATAATTATAAAGGTTGTATCCCTGTATGATAATAAAAAATTGTTACTTCACTTCTTAGACTGAGGACTCAACGCATCATCAAAAATAAAACAACTAGAAAATTCAGTACAAAAACAATTTCAACTGAGTAAATAAATAAATAGTAAAAAAATAAAATTCCCTATTTATTCAGTAAATAAATAAAATTTACTATTTATTCAATAGTAAATAAATAAAATTCACGTATTGGAATAAAATTCACGTATTGGAATAAATTTCAACACAAATTTATTCATGAACTTATTTTACATAACAAAACAAAATAATATATATATATATATATATATATATATATATATATATATATATATATATATATATATATAAAATCATAATTATAACAATGAAATGATTCCTGGCAACCCCTTATCCTTGTCACTCCATCCTCGGTCTCAAGGGTGAGGTGTGACCCGGCGAACTTATAAGACGAGTGCAAATCAGATGAAATTGAAACTTGGAGCAGTTTGCCGCTACTCATTACTGATACTACTGACTGTTCCATAACATCCCTAGTTCACTTAGTGGCCTGGTAAGGTGGGACAGAACATAGAACGAGTACATGCTAGAGAGAGAGAGAGAGACTGACAAACAAAAACATTAGTTGAAGGAGACTATTTCAAACTATCAAAGAATTAGAGATATAGCTACATCAACCATCTTCTCAATATTAGGATACATTTGTTGCTTAGTACTGATGGAAAAAATGGAATCGTTAGACTAAAAACTAAAAATTCCTAATGGCCGGTTGTTTGAGCCTAATAGGTGGTCTCCTGGTGTGGAGGGAAAGGTTCTACACAGATGTGATGGAAAGACTCCGAATAAGAATATTTTTCTGTATGAAAAATGGCTTTCAAAATAATATTAAATCTTCTTCTTCTTCTTCCTCCATAGTGCCTCTCAGCGTGGAGATGCCTCAGTCCAAACATGCCAGGCCCCCCGATCCCGTGCCAGAGCTTTTATGGCATTTATCAGCTTGTCTCTTTTCTGGCCTATTCTAGAAATGTGTTCAATCCATTGCATTCCAGGTCACATTCTAGGGCGTTTCTCCATGAGTATGACTTCAAAGAATTTTCGAGGGTCACGGTTCTCATCCATCCGGCAAAGATATCCAAACAATCGAAGTTGTATTTTTTCAAGGGTATCCTTCAAGGAAGCAACCCTGAGAACTTCACGTATCCGCTCGTTTTTAATGCGATCTCTCCTTGTTCGACCAGCTCTTAGGAGATATTTCATTTAAGCAACTGTTATTCTGCTTAGGTGCTTGTCTAGAGGTATCACTGTGTAGGGCTTTCACTTCCATATAATATGGTAGGCAGGTAAACGGTTTTAAAAATGTGTATTTTAACATTTTTCTCTGCCTCCCTTTTACCTATCATTATGTTACAGAGGTGGTAGTAGATGGAATTTGCCTTCTTTATTCTGTTGGAGATCTCCTGGTCCAACCTCCCATTCCTGCAGATCACTGTTCCTAGGTAAGTGAAGTCATCCATCATTTCTATTACTTCATCTTTGCAGCGTATTTCAACAACTTCCTGTTCCCTGCCTATGGGCATTGCTTTGCTCTTTCCGAGATTGATGGTCATTCCTTTCCTGTCCAGCTCCATCTACCATTCCATTACTGCCTGCTGCAATCGCGCTTCTGAATCCGTTAAGAGAACAATATCATCTGCAAATGCCATCACTTGCGCCAGAATTGTCCTCATATTCCATTTGCCTATAACAGTGTGAGCTGTCCTTCCTTTGCACATCTTCAAAATTTCGTTCATGTATATAATGAATAAGAGAGGACTTAAGCTATCCTGCCAAATATATCCGACTCTCTTCCGTTAATTCTAATTATACCTTTGGAGTTATGGTGTGTGGATTTGACAGCATCTATTAATCCTTGTAGGATATTCTTGGCAGAGAGGACATTCCATAATTCTTGTCTAGGAACAGAGTCAAAGGCAGCCTTCAGGTCTAGGAATGCCAAGAAGACAGTCTTACCTCGATCCCAAGACTTATTTATGATAGTTCTCAGAGAGTAAATGAGATCTTGGGTATGGCGTTGTGGTCGGAATGCACATTGCTCCTCTTCCAAATCCTTCTCTACAAGCATCCTCAGTTTCTTTTCTAATACTGAAGTGTATACCACCTGAGATCGGCAGATAGGTCTATAGTTCCCACATTCGCTTGCACTTCCTTTTTTATGAACAGGGATAATTATATTATATTCCCATTCTTTAGGGATAGTTTTTTCGATAAATATCTTCTGGAAAAAACATTGTAGTGCTATTAACAGTTCCGTTCCACCAAATTTGATGAATTTGGGAGCTATACCGTCTCTGCCAGCTGCCTTGCCAAGTCTTTAACTTTTCCATTACGGCTTCTTTCTCTTCATCCCAAATCACCTCATTGTGTTTCTCCTTTATATTTCCTCTTCTTATTATCTCCTCACCATTTCTGGAAAAAGTCTCTGATTAATGGTGTCTCCATCTCTCCAAAATATCTTTTGATCTGCCAAAGTGACCAATCTGCCTCTTTCATCTTTAACATTTCTTATTGGTTTACTTTTCTTTTCTTTCATTGCCTTCACCTTTTTCCAAAAAACTTTGACATTTTCTTTATAGTCATTCAAGTAGGTTTTGACCGAATTCTTCCCAGCTCTTTCTTTTGGCCACTCCCACCACCAGCTTTGATTCTTTACTTCTTCGGACATAAAGTTCCCAATTTTCAGGGGTCTTATGTCTGTGGTACTTCTTCCAAGCCTCCTTCTTCCTTGCGACTGATGCCTTCGCCCTTTCATTCCACCTCTTGGTTCTTTTCCTTTTCGATGAAATAGTAACAATTCCACGTGGGCAGTCCGGGACTGCTATGGCCATCAATATGTTAAAGTAGAACTCCAAAATAACTGTGCACTTTTATTTTGAAAAACTTCTTGTTCTACATTAAACTTTTTCTTAGGAACTTATTTGAAACAGTTCAGGCAAGAACTTTTTGATCAGAACTTATATAGTAAAAGTTCTTTGAGAACTTTATCGTAAGTACTTTTACATACAAGTTCTATATTATAAAAGTTCTTGTTAGAGCTTTTTAGTGAGATAATAATAAAAGTTCTTATTATTAAAGTTCTGAATTAAATATGGTAAATATTTATGGAATTGTCTTGAAATATTTTCTTATCTCAAAATGTTATATCTTTAAATAAACATTCTGTAAATGATTAAATTAAAATTAAAGCAACTTTTCTATTGAAATTAAAAATTAAATTTTAAATAATATAAATAAAAAGGTAGTTGTTTTTCTATTAGTTCTTTTATTTCCAATTTTATTTTATTATCGATGTTTTATGTTAAAATTTTTTTAAATTTTTTCAACAATACTGCTGTCTCCCAAGGTTTCCCCCACCTCCCAAAGATCCCTCTCAAGCTTTGCTCCATAAGTATGTGAAAACTTATATTTGAGAACTTATATTTAAAATGTTCTAGTAGGAACTTCTATTAACAGAACTTTTATAAAAACGTTTTGGCAATAACTTGTATTAGTAGAACTTTAATTGTAAAAGTTCTTGTAAAACATTTTAAGTAAAATATTAATTATAAATTTTAAAAAATTTCTTACCTCAAATATAAAGTCTCGGTATCCATAGCACAATGTTGGTCCAAAGAAATTTTTTGTGTTAATAGACGAAGCTCTGTTAAGAACGACAGGCTTAGGGCTGGCATTGAGGTGCTCACTAATTGTTTCCCATTTTGTATAAGCAGTGACCTAATTTAACAATAGTTATGTTAATTCCATTTTATATTTAACAAAAAAAATCAAAACATACATTCAATATTTATGTATCTACCTGAATATTAGGGCTTTCTAAGTGTTCTGTTCCTCTTTCGACAGGCAAATTAATTAGAAATTCACATCTGTGGTACCTAAAATGGAAAAAAATGTTATAGAGAGAGTTATTGCAGTCTTTATAGTTTGTAGAGTAAATGATTAAAAAAGAGAGGCCTAAACCTGTACCAGAACCCACAAAGAATCTTGGGTTCAAATTTTGATAAATAATTGATATAAGAGATTCATCTAAGGGTCCCCATTGGTGTCGAAAATACCTCATTGGTACCTTTATATTTTATATGTTTACCTGGGCCCCACACGGTGTCGGAATGACATTCATGATAGAAAAGTCTGAATGACTTAACTTTAGGTCAATTGACATTGAGACATAGTGGATCTGGTCTATGTCACTGTTTAAATACTAAATAAATATAACAGGCCATCTTATGTAATAACAGGTCATCCCATAAATAATGTTGGTATTTAATTGTGTGATATAAGGAGTAGGAAAAAATCAATGAAACAAGTTCAATCTAAAATGTATTTACCATCTTATTCTATAACAGTTTGTCATCTTGAAACAAAATTTTGTATACCTTTTCTGAAAAAATCATTTGGTTTTGAATTAAAGAAAGCCAACACCTCGTTTTACAATTCATCGACTGAATTCATGTTCCTGCAGCTTAATGAGTTTTGGAGACTGCGAAAAAGGTGATAATCCCAAGACACTAAGTCAGGACAATATGGTAGATGAGGAATAATTTCCCATTTAAAGTGGGAAACATGGGACCTCGCATTGTCATGGTGGAATAAAATGCCCCGTCTATTGATAAGGGAGGAACATTTTTCCTCAAATACCCACTTAAATTGATCCAGCTGATCACAGTGGAGATCTTTGGTGATAATTTGGTTAAGATCCCATTCCTTCCATATCCCACCAAACAGACATCATTACTTTTTTTCAGGTGAAGTCCTTATTATCTCCCTTCTATTTTCTGTGTTTCTCAAGGACTTAACCACTGTCACAATCGTCTAGCATTGCGGTAGAAAACTCACTTTTCATCTCCAGTTACTATTCTGATTAGATGAGGTTCTTGATATACAACGGGAGAGGAGAGAAAAGCAAGAGTTCACCCACTGTTGCAAATTAGCAACGCTTAACTCATGAGGAATTCACTTTCCAATTTCGGTAATTTCAGCAATCAACTTGCAGCAATCAGCTGCAAATTAAGGTGGACAGTAGTATATGTCGATCCAAGTTTGTCTGCTAATTCTTCAAATGTTACAGCAGGATTTTCTTCAACAGTAGCCTTCAGGAATTCGTCATCAAGCTGTATTGGTCGATCTATCTGAGGCTCGTCTTCAAGTTTGCGGTTTCCAGCTCGAAACTTTTCACAACACTTCTACACTTGCACTTCACTAATGATGTTTTCTCCATATATTTCTGAAAGTTTCTCCTTTATTGAATTCCCAAAGCATAACATGGCATAAGTAATTTTGGGGGAGATCCATTTTAATCGATATTTCAGCACAGACTAACTTTCTCCAACAAAAACGTGATAAACAGAATAGTGCGTAATGCTATAATAAACAAAATATGTAAACACAATTAAAATGTAAAGGAGGTATTAGTAATATCAACATAAACAGACAAATTTTTAAAAACTGACATTACTTATGGGATGACCTGGTATTATAAAATTATACTTGCGATATTCAATAATTGTTATGAAATAATTCCGTAGATTCCAAACTCTTAAGCCTTCCTAATACTTATTTAATATGGGTCATCCTAACAATTGTACTAGGTGTGATTTAATGAAAATATGTATTTTTGCAACGACAAAACAGATATATAGACAGGTTTATTTATTTTTATTTTTTCTTTAAATATATTTATTGCCATTGTTCTTTATATGTATCTTTTTATTTATTATTATTATTTTTATCTATTTATTATTTCTTGTACTAATTTTGATCCTTATGCGTGTGTTTCTAAAATGTGAACATATGATTAATTTTTAATTTTATTTTTTTTCATTTATAAAAAAAAACCGTTATTTTAAATTATGAAATAGCTGAGGGTCATCGGAAAAGAGAAATAATGAATAGATTACAGAATGATAGAAGGTTAAGAGCAAACAAAAGGAAAAAAAAAAAGAATAGATATAATATGGATAATCTAGGGATGATAATATGTGTTTACGAGCTAAAAATAAAAGGAAAAAAAATATGTTATGCATATTATGTCAATAGATTGATTGGTATTGCTGTGTATGTAGCAACCCAAGGTATTAACTCATTATTCAGTCTCTCAGCAGTTCTTCACTTACAGTAGTGATTTTTTTTATATTCTACAAGTCGATGCTAGTCAAAATTGACTGTAAAGAACATTTATAAAAACATTGTAGTATAACTGATTAACCTTCCCTTTACCCTCATTCTTTGTAAAACTGCAGCTGCAAACAACCTTTGAAAACCACAAAAAATTGGTATCTGAGTATGCATTCTCGTAACTCGGCTATTTCTCTAGATATTGCAGCACGAGTACATTCTAATTGTAGCAGAAGGTAGAACCTTATCACACTTTGATTTTGTCAGTTGGAACCTTGTCATTCCAAAGGATTGAGGTGTGAATTATTTATTGTTAATGGGTGTAGATTATTTGTTAAATTAATGAAGGACAAAGTACCCTTAACTTAATTAATTGGAGACTGTAAATAAAAAATATTTTTATTTCAATATTTATTTCCAAGTTAGAAGGTAACGCATAACCTGTAAACTAAAAATTATACAGTCGAATCTCTATATATCGAACATGAAGGTTCCTTGAAAAGAATTTGATATATGGAAATATCGATATATAGAAATACTGCAATTTTTCACCCTTTTTAACCTAAAAACAATTACAGCTATTCTTTAGGGTTAAAGAAGTAACAAAGGCAATTTTTCAGGGTTAAGGAAAAAAAAAAACTGAACGATCACTAACACTTATTTGAAAAATTGTACTGTAAATTACATCTGTGATTGCAGATTTTTTACATATGTAAATTTATAATTCAATAAGGACATAAATTAAAAATATGCAAACATACATAAAAATTAATTTATTTTTGTTTTCGCGCAAAATAGTTTCTAATGTCTATACATGTATAATTCACCGAATGAATTTCACCGAAGTCATGTTTAGTGAAAATGTTCACAACAAGAAAGATAAAGTTAAACTTAATTTAAAATTTCACTCTATGTTAGAAAACAGATTCAGAGAATTTAGGTACTCCCTGAAACAAGATCTTTCCTGAATTACCATTATTTTACAAACCGGTAGAACATTTTTTTTTTTTCTTATTTGATTATTACCCATTCTTGTGTACATAAAAAACTAAGGGCTCTTCTTGATGACAATCACATTTTATATTTTCTTAAATGGAAATTTTTTGTTCGATATATTGAAATTTTATTCGATATATAGAATATTTTTTTCTAATTAAAATTCAAGGTTCCTAAAAGAAGCTCGATATATAGAGATTTTTGATAAGTGGAAGTTCGATATACAGAGGTTCGACTCTATTAGTGATTGGAGGTAACCATTACACCATCTGACTCTCTCCTATTCTCAGTCTCCCCTTCACTTCCCATCATTGAAGCTCAGATTTCTGGAATTCCTTCAGTCCAGTCCATCAGTCTTAACCTTACATTTAAATGATCAATCAGAATGCTAGTCTTCAGCTTGAATGTCATTCCGACTGATAGTGAAGGAACTGTTTAATACTCTTAAGTACTCCAACTAGGAAGTACTATTCTGCAATATTTTTGTTTCTTTGCTGTTCAGAGAAAAATAAAGAAAAGTCATCCCTCCTCACCCCAGGTCAGATTCGAACTGGCGAAGTCATCTATTTTGATCTATAATACATTTATAAAAAAATTAAATGTAAAAATCTTACATGTTAAAGTTGTAGTGACCAGGGTAATTAGTGTGCAGAATGAATTTCTTGGCTTTATGGGTTCTTCCGTCAAACAAAATATCCTGAAAAAAAAAATTTAATATAATATACTTAAATTAATCTAAAATGATTATGAATAAACTAATCTGAAATAATAAATAATTATAAATTTTATAATCACACTTTCGAGATAGAGATTCCCTATGTTCTTGTCATCTAATGATTTGAAAAAGGCTCAAGAATTTAAATAACAAATTGTAAGCTAGCCTTCAATTTGTTTGTATTTTTTTAACTTTTTGTTTATTAGTTAAATAGATTAATTTATTTGAAACAGTATTTCAGTGAAGTCCCAATACTTCAAACTTTGGTAATCTGAAAGTCCACTTAATTTGAACCGAAATTAAGGTTTATTCTTTTGAGTCAAAAAGAACTAAGGTTACAATAAAACCAAAGTGATGCTAATTAACTCAAAGCATATTTCTGAAAACAAAAATTCTAATTTAGACAATGTACGGAAGTAATTACCCTATTACTGAACTGCATTGGTTTAAAAAAAAAATCTGTTAAATTTGTTTGACGAAAATAAGAATACCTCTCCCTTCAAGCCAAATTAAGCCAGCCACTCCAAAGAATGGTATCCACAGGAGTTGCGGTGGAGTGTTGCTTTGTATGGCGTAGCTCTACATCAAATGCAGCTACTTCTATCTACTTCACCTCCACTCCCAGATTATTTCATGGAGACAGATTATTTCAATACCATAACAGCCTACATGATAGTCTAAAATCTCATGGACCTGATCGTTGGTTCACAACCACGAGTAGCTATGTGTTTTCTGCTCTTTTATCATCCATTTTGTCCTGATTTGATTATGTTTAGACAGGTTTATAAAATAAACTGAGTAATCACACCTAATATTTGATACACACCTAACAATAGATCATTATATACCTATAATTTAAGTTTATTTTAAGGATAATTTTGCTGAATCCGAAAAATTCATTAATCCGAAACGGGTCTTGTCTCAATAATTTCTTACAATCGGGACTCCACAGTAGTAAAAGGAACCAATTGTGCTTTATAAAAAATAAACCATTGATATAGTTCAAGCAAATTACTTTTATTTCTGTCTAAAGCCTAATATCATAATAATAGATATATATATTATTAAATAAACAATCAAACATGTTTTCTAATATAATGTCTAAATCATGAGAGAATAATATAGATATACTTACAATGCCAAGTGAGAAGTAATTAAAAAAATAATCTGTTCTGCCGACAGCTTCTGCAAGTCTTCTAACAGAATGAATTTTCATTTTGTCTTCCGATTTGTAGAATACACGACCAGGTGAGCCTAATCGACTGACGACTTCTTGCGGTGTGTCTCCGAGGTGAATCTGACAAGTAATTGTCTCTTTTCTACCCTCAAGGGGGCGACTAGTGCCTGGTAAAAAAAAGAAGAAACTATAAGCGATTATGTTTCGTTATTTCGTTTTCACCATTATATACAGCTGATATTACCTGTAATAAACTGAAAATTAGTAAAGTTAATTTATATGATTGGTAATTAAGTTCAAGGATCAACTAACAATAAATCAACTAATTTTGATGAATCGGTGATCATTAGGAATAGACGATGGAAGGATAGAAAAAGGATTGATATTCCTAACAGGCTAATTAATAATTTTTTTTTTTTTTACTGTTCTCCAAAATCTATCAATTTAAGGATCATTTTTTTCAGTCCAATAGATCAATGCTCCGCAACCTTCTGTCTTCCAAGGCACGCCAATGTTTTTTTCAACAAGTCCACGACAGTAAAAGCTTACAAATTCATTAATTACAATAATGCATATATGTTTTACTAGCTGTTGCTCATGGCTTCGCATGCGAATATTTCGTTTCTGCCAATTCCGTTTTAATTTATATACATTTATGGTAAGAATAACTATTATGCATATAATAATTGTGTGTGCTTGATGCAAGCCACGCATCTGACACTTCACAGTATATCTGACACTTCACAGTATGCATCTATCAGCGACATGGATTGAAAATGGAACCTTTAGTCAAAACATGCATAATTTTTTTTAACCTTCAAAGGTATTATATCGTGTCTGCCATAAGGCTTTTTTCCGTCTTTTAAGGCATCTCTAATTTCAGACAAGGTGATCATAGTGATGAACATATACCATGGCATCCTGAGTTCTCTCAAGCATAAAATAGGACTCACCAGTAAAACAGGATGGCAACACAAACATCTTTCCAATATCCGAAACATTGCCATCTCCCTTCATCACAAGGCATCTTTAAGATGAACACAGTTTTCCGCTCGTAGCTTGCTCTGGTTAAATCTTATAAAGTTAAGCCTTTCTGTCTCTATCTTGGCGTAGATATTAACTAAAAACTGGTTGAAAAGGCTACGATACAGCAAGATGTAGTTAATACTAATGCTTTAGCTTCTAAACATAACCGTTGTATACCGTCATAATACATTTCCAACATAAAAGCAATTTTTCCATCTGCGACTGCTCCCATCGCGCATGAAGCTTTCTGTCTATAAAAAGTGAAAATCCGTGTTTCTTAGGTTTCAGAAATAAGTTTTTTTTATGTTTCAGAATTTTTTTTTTTATTTCACTTAAGAGTACAATTTTTTTTTTCAAATCACACCTCATTGCACATCTACAGCATAAGGGGAGCCACTATTGAAAGTTTGAGCGTCATAAATGTTGTCGTTTTTAAGATATAGTGATTAAGAAATCAGTGAGTGAGTGAGTGGTATACTTCTAATATAAGTTTTAAGTAAACCAATTTGAATTGTATAACAAAACCAGAAACAAAATATATAGTTATAGAATATACATTACATGCGAAAAAAAAATCTCTTTTAATCTAAATTTAGTATTTACTTTCATCAATTTAAGCAAAGTTAATTTAAACATAACTAATTTATCAAAGAGAAATTTGAGTTTGTTTTGATGAACATATAAGCTGTAATATTTGGCTCTATATGAGAAAGTGCTACCCAAAATCAAAAAACTTTAAATATGATTGCTGGTCAATTTGAATTAGAACCAATGTTGAAAAACTTTTTTAGGATAAGAAGTAGAAAAAGGAAGCAAAATTCCAACAGCCTACTAAGAAAGGTGAGAAGATTCTTTCTTAACTGAAATCTGGAAATCAGCCAAAGCATTTCATTAAAGTTGAGTTTCGGCGTTCCTTCGATTCTCAATTCTATTAATTTCTCTCGAAGTTGGAGATAAAGCGCTTCTATTGACTTTTTGATATTAGCCAGAAAAGAATTTCTTATCCAATTTTAATTCTCCGTATTAATTTTGAAAAATTAGTAATTAAATTTCTCTTGCAGCAAACTTAAATATTGTTGAGTCAGATCCAGGATTAATTTGTTTGTTTTTTAACCATGGAGTTGTAAGTCCTTTGTAACATTTCTAGAAACCGTTTTTGTAACTCTTTCTGCCAAATTTCAAGGTTATTTTTAATTTGCTGTGAAAAACAGAGGAAAAACCAAAAATTTAATTAATCTCTAAAAACTCATCGCGGCAGAGCCAAATTCACCTCACTGCACACTAGTGTGGCAGGGCACAGCGGTTGCAGAGCACTGAAATAGATAACAATACATTTTGATATCCTTAACTGATAACAGTAAGATACCGGGGGCAGGCAGTTTTATTAAATGTATTCAATAGTTGTGTATATAATGCAGTAGAAAAGATATTCAGAAATCAGAAAAGGTATAATTTGAACCTACAAACAAATACAAGTGCTTAATCACCCACAGGAGACCACAGCACAGCTGACAAGACACTTAAAAAAACAGCGCGGCCCTAGAATCAGGCATTTCTAAGTGTCTAAAGCTCAGGGAGTCCCCATGGAATCGTTCCATGAGCTGATGTGGAATTTATTTATGTTTGTATATATATTTTTTCTTAAATACAAACATTTAATTACCAAAACTAATCTGGTCAGTAATAATCTAAAATGTAGTTAGTACAAAGAATTAATTTTTTTTAAAGTTATATTTTGTTAATAATAAAATTTTAATGCAATCAGATAACTATTTCTTTGGTACACGGATTTAATCTATGAATGGATGATTTAATCAAGAGAAAGAGATAGAAAAAAATTAATTATAATAGTAATAACAAATACATTCAAAATATAGTATCTTTTTGATGATGACACACAACTCATATTATCACAAAATGGTACATGACTCACAGAAGGTTAATATAAAGAAGAACACAACATATAGCACAATAAAATTCAAATGGCAATAAAAAACTATTGGTTAGACAATCATAAACTACTCCTACATTTCTTAGTAATAATAGTATTGTTTCAATTACTGACAAGGAAGATATTAAGTTGACATTAATGTATGTATGAGAGGAAAAAATAAAAAAGCCACCCTTTCCCGATATCAATAAAATGCTTCAAGAATTAAAATTTGGTAAGTGTATGTATGTATATATATATATATATATATATATATATATATATATATATATATATATATATATATATATATATATATAGTTTTTCGTATAACTCAACAACTGTGTATCTCCCGGAGCGCTCATATGCATCGCCATATTGAATGCTCATTTGAAAGATAATTTAATTATCTACAATACTAAACTTTAAACAAAATTATCAAACCAATATTAACAATTTTTATATTGGACGTCGCACCCAGAGCGGTAAGAAAAGTCATATGAATGAACAAGCCTGATACACTGTCTTTCAGTGTAGACAAATTACAGCCATCTTAATATTTATAAGTTATTTCTGCTAGTCAAGTTAACATCTGCTTAAGTATAAATCAATTAACAAGTTTAAAGCAGCAGACTGTTTATACATAACACAGACCAAACGGCTCAAAATTAAGAAAACTTTACAAAATAAAAAATAAAATAGAGCTAAGTAATTATACTTCCTTATCAGCATTTATCAATATTAAATTTAATAATCTCTGCATAACACAAATCTACAAATATTGGCAGGCTTTTCAGACAATTCAGATTAATTAGTTTCAAAAGCTTACATTCGTCCATGCATCCTCCCCTCATCAATTCACATTACAATAGCATGCTCACCACCTGTGTAGAGGTGTAGCCTGAGTCCAAGATCTTCCAGAAGAAGGAGACCGCTGAGGTATACTTCACCAAGGCAGAAGTTAAGAGGAAGGGGTGGCGTTTCTACGTTTGACTCGCAACTACCAGGGTGTATGGAGACCAGAACGGCAACCGGTGAACCAAGAGGTCTGGGTCCGGCATGGCTCTATCAAAGAAAAGAAAAACAATGTATTAAAATCAATTCAAATTCCAACTGCTCCTTTTTATTAAGACGATGAATTGTGTATACCTGATATTTCGAAGCAGGGAAGTAGAAGGACACTCCTCGGAAATATACAACGTACATCTCCGAATTGGGATTGTATAAGCCTGGGAGAGTTGCCCCAAAGGAATGTTCTATTTGCTCCATTGTAGGGTAAACTTCTTCAGAATTGAAAACCATCCCACTGGAAAAATTAATTAAACTAGTAAAATAGATTAAAAACTACATACAATGTTAAAAGTAACTAAAGAAAGGAAATCAGGACTCTTTTAAGGAGAGTATCAAACATAGGAATTACAGATTCTGATCACTTTTATATAATGTTACAGGATAGAGTCCCACCCCTCAATGCTTATGTAAAGTGGTAAGACGCAATTTGCTTTAATTCTCGAGAAATATTGATTTGAAGTTCTTGGTGTTATTTTAGTAGATGTGGCTGTTACAATTGTTCAAAAGTGGCAATGACCTCACGGTAACGCGTCTGATTACTGTTAGAATCCCTAAAGTTGTGAATTTTTTTATTTATTTATATTTTTTTTTTTTATAGCTTATACTTAACAATGATTAAATAATGGATTCATTAATTTTATATAGCTAAAAATGTTCTTAGGGATCTCATTACTGCTATACAGTCTATATATAATAATTCAAAAGGAGTCATGAGGATCAACGGAACATAGTCTGTCCCTTTTCCTATTGATAGAGGTGTCAAACAAGGGGATACCCTAAGTCTACTGTTATTTACTATATTTATGGATGAAATCCATAAAATTTGTAAAAGGCTAACAACCCGAACAGCCATCGAAAAGTGGAATATGAGGACAATACTCAGCCAGTCTCTCTTGTATGCAGATGATATTGTCCTTGTATGTGATACAAAGGAGAAACTACAGCAAGCTTTGCTGGAGAGACAGGAGGAACTGAAAAAAAAAGGAATGACCATCAATGCCTCGAAGTATTTTACATTAATAGTAAGATACTTGTCCTTTCCCGAGATGAGGAGGAGGCAGTGGAGGTGTACTGTAACGGTGAAGTTCTCTAAGTGGTTGACAGCTTCGACTACTTGGGAACCAACATAAACAGCCAGGGCAGAATAGATTGGGAGATAGCAAATAGGATTGCTAGAGCAAAACAAATCTATTATAGCATATGCAACAGGCTATCGTGATATGTGACAGGAGACCAAGCTCCACATTCACAAGTCCGTGTACCTCCCTACTCTTGTCTACGGATGCGAGAGCTGGTTTATGCTCAACAAGCAGATTAGCCGAATAACTTCAGCCGAAATGAAGTACTTATGCAGGGTTGCAGGAAAAAGTAGAAGAGACCGCATAAGAAATGAAAGCATTAGGGAGGAGCTTGAAATTCCTGCACTAAAAGCCACCCTACAGAAACGACATCTTAAGTGGTTTGGCCACGTTTGTCAAATGAGCGAGGACCGGGAACCCAGAAAAGTGATGGAAGCTTGACCATAACAAACACCGGCTATTATGATGAAAACTGACGAACCCCTTCAGGGTCATTATAAGCAATATCCAATATAATTCACTTAATTATAAATACCATACCTCTCTCCCCCACAAATCTACTAATTCATAATCCCAGTTGATTCCAGATAATCATCAATAACCAATTACCTACTTACATTGAATAGTAATTGTGGTGCAAACAAACAACAAATGGTTTCTCTAAACGTCATTACCATGTCATAATGATCTGCCTAGCACATTTGCTGATTGTATAATAAACAGTCGTTTGTATTGTAAATATCAATGAATAAATTCTGTATTACGTTAATATATTAAGATAACATGGTTACAAAACTTTAAATGAGTTACAATAAATATATTTTTTAAATCATAATATTTTAAACCAATCATTTTATAATTACATCTTAATAATGTTAATATTCATAAATATATATATTTTTTTATTAGATGTCATTAGTTAATAAATTTATTTTTACTATATCAATAACCTAATAAAATTTCATCAATATAAATACCAATAAAAAAAGTTGCAAAAATAGTCTTTAAACATTGCATAAACAATATAATAAGGCTCTCTTACCTATATTTCAACTTGACGAGTTTTAAGTTGTAGATTTCTATTATCTGAAAAAGTTTTTTAATACAAGGGGAATTAAAAAATCAAAATTTAAAATCAATCCTGAAATTTTAAAATCAAGTTACTCAAAAATTAGTCAAAATTAATGGAAAATTTTCTGAAAGATATTACTAACAGGAAGAAAATGGGAAATTAATTTAATAATAAAGAGAAAATATATACAGCAATATTACAATATAATATTAAAATAGTAAGATTTAATGAAGTATTAAATAATATATCGTAAAATGGAGTAACATGACTGACTGAATAACTTCAAGTCAATCGGACTTTCTAATTTGAACTTTTTAAGCGGGCTCATTGTTACCATCTTTTGATACAGACAAATTAAAATCTGAAACTAAGCGAAAGACCAAAAGTTCTAATTTTAAATAATGATTATCTTAAAGTTATTCCGTTACACCATCAGTCTTAAAGTTACTCCAGTTTACGGAATATAATTTTTCTTCTAGTAGTATTTCTAGAACTTATATTATAAAATATATAATTTATTTAAATACACAGTTAATTAAATAACAACATTAAAATTGACCATATTAATGACTGAAATTTTTATAACCAATAATTTTATTAAATTCTTCCGGCAAACATATTTTATGATTCCCTCAACATCAATACACGAAGCCCAAAAGAAATTTCTGAAAGGCATTTTGTATCATATCGCCACTTTTAAACACTGGCTTTTTAAAAAAAAAATAGTCTTATGTTATAAAAAAGAGGAACTCAGTTACTGACTAGTGTAGTAGGTACCGAATATAATATATATATATATATATATATATATATATATATATATATATATATATATTTTTTTTTTTTTTTCGGTTGGCTCTACAGACCTTGTAGATCTTTGGCCGCCTGAACCAGCCTTCTCCACCTCTGCCTATCTTGGGCCATTGCTTTCCAGTTTGCTGCATGCAGCTCTTTCGCATCTTTGTTGATCCTGTCTATCCATCTGGTTTTTGGCCTTCCACGTGGTCTCTTGCCAACTATTGTGGCATTCATCGTTGTGAAAAGGCGTCCTGATGGATTGCTTCGAGCTACATGCCCCGCCCATCTTAACCTCCTTGCCTTCATATCATGAGATATTGACTGACCAGTTTCTGTAAGTAGTTCTTTATTGGTCTTTCTTCTCCAGGATTTTAGATTCTGATCCCATATCGCTCCGGTTATCGTGCGGAGGACTTTCCTTTCAAATCTCTCGATTCTGCTTTCTTGGGTGACGGTTAGAGCCCAGGTCTCGCAGCCGTACATCAGAACTGGTTTTATCACAGCATTGTACACCCTTAATTTGAGATTTCTGGAGATTTTTCGGGATTTCAGTACTCTTGAAAGAGAGAAGAAAGCTCTATTTGCGCTTGTTATACGCTGGTCTATCTCTGTATGCTGGTCATTGACTGAGGTTATTGTGGAGCCGAGGTATTTAAAGCTGTCTACTTTCGGGAATGTTCTGCCATCCACGCAGATACTATTGTTCGGGTGGATTTTTCGGCTAACTATCATGTATTTTGTTTTGTCTTCATTTATTTTCAAGCCGATTTGCTCTGCTTCTCGTAACAGAGTCTTAGCAAGTCTCTCAATGTCCTCTTCATTGATTCCAAGGACAGCTATGTCGTCCGCATACGCTAGGATTTTGTGTTTCATTCCGACGTGCACCCCTCCATTTTCCAATGAAGTTGTATATATATATATATATAATATATATATATATATATATATATATATATATATATATATATATATATATATATATACATATATATATATATATATATATACGTGTCTCACAAATCGATTCTGCAGTTATAATATATTTTTAAGTGATTATTAGTTATTTTTATTTTCTTACTTGTTAACATTCCTGAAATTAAAATAAACATTTGAAATTAGAGGTCTTCGGTACCTACTACACTAGTCAGTAACTGAGTTCCTCTTTTTTATAACATAAGACTATTTTTTTTTTAAAAAGCCAGTGTTTAAAAGTGGCGATATGATACAAAATGCCTTTCAGAAATTTCTTTTGGGCTTCGTGTATTGATGTTGAGGGAATCATAAAATATGTTTGCCGGAAGAATTTAATAAAATTATTGGTTATAAAAATTTCAGTCATATATATATATATATATATAATTTGTACCTAAACATTTACTTCTTTATGCTGCTTAATTGAGGTATTATTGTATTCATCAATTTAAAAAACAAATAATGATTTATGCAACATATTATATCTCAAGAGAGTAACTAGTAAACTTAAATATTTTCAAATAAAGAAACTATTTTATAATTAATAATTAAAATTCAATTTACCTTCAGCCTTTGCGAAATAGGGTCAAACCTAAGTCTGATTCCATCCTGGCTTAGGTTTATTTCCAAATCTTTGCTTAGAGGATTCTGAAACAGCATTATCCATAAATAAAAACACAACTATATCATAAAATAAAACAAACTTCATAAGATATGGCATGCAAAAATGAATAAAATTAATGTATAGGCAAACAACTTGAGGAAGAACCTTATGGGCGGTGTATAGGCCGGGAGATTACACTCAAAGAGGGGAAAGCCTTCTCCTGCATAATTTTAGATAGCTACGTTGTCAAATATACCATCTTTAATTTTTTTAACATTTTGATTTGTTTTACATTCTTTCAATCTAGTGCACCAATTTTTAAGTTGATTGTTATTTCAATAACAAAACATTATTGATAGGCGCACTAAAAGGTTCTTCTTTAAGTTGTATATCTATAATACAATTATTAATATCAGAAAGGAGGAACATCATAAACTCAGCTCCAATGTCCAATTTTTAAAGTTTAGCAGCTTAAAATTTTGAAAACTTAATTATTATCCTTAAAATTTTTCCTTTATAAATATAAACTAAAAAAAAAACTTGTGTTCAACTTTCAAGATTTCATCTAGCATTCCACATGTTTCGAGTAAATTGATGTCAAATTCATTAACTCATTATTGAATTATCCCTCCACCTACATAGTGATTTTTTTGATATGGTACTAGTCGATGCTTATTGCAACGAATTGTAAAGAGTATTTACAAAAATATTGTAATACAATGTCAACATATAACGGATTAACCTTCCCCCTACCTCATTCTTTGTAAAATTGCTACTGCAAACAACCTAGGTGCCTGATCATGTGTTCTTGTAACGCGGCTATTTCTTCACATATTGCAGCACGAGTATGTTCTATTTGTAGCAGAAGTAAGGTAGAACCTTGTCACACTAACAACTTATTTTTTTTTCATTTTGTCAGTTGGAACCTTGTCATTACGAAGTGTAATAAATATAAAATAAAAAGAAGTTTGACAACTTTAAACAGTTCTCCTGAAGAATAAGGGTTATTGGCTTTTAGCCAAACACAAGAATATAAGCAATTATGGAGCTCGTAAGTTTCTGAAAGTATATTGCACTAAGATGAAAATGAATACATAAAGATAAAAATATCTTTCTTTTTTTTTAATTTATTAAATCTATAATAGTTTTAAAGTGAGCGAATGTAAACTTTTAAGTATTTTTTAGGTGGAGTTTTTAAGTCATTGTATAAGTTCTTGTTACTGATAAGGGAGAGAGGAACACTTACAAGTTCAAGAACCTATTTGGACCACAACTCTTGCAGTTTCATATTCGTAGTAGATATGTTTGTTTTTCAATAAGTTGTTAATTTGAATGTAATTGGAGTCATAAGTTTCAGTTCTGGTATTATTAAATTAATTGATGTGGGGAATTGGGCACAAAGTCAATCATTAATCCAAGGTATTTTTTTTATAGGTTCATTGAGTTGCTATAAAAATAGGATACTTTATGGTTTTTTTTTTATTACACAAGTCTTGTCTCCTTTTCAATTTCTCAAAATTCCCAGCAAGAATAATTTCTCAAGGCCAAAAATTTAATGAAGTATTGTAATATTCATGCTTTTAAAACTACAGGAATTTTTGAAATATAGAATCAAAATTTACTAGAAAAAAAAAATGAAAAATATTAAATTTTAAGATATACACTAAAAACGTATATGTATATATATATATATATATATATATATATATATATGTATTTATATTTATATAAATCCAAGGATCTACTTTAAAGAAACACACCCCAACCAAGGATGCAAGGAAGCCCTCTCTCTATATAATATTTTCTATGCCTAGGTATATTATTTATAGAATAAAATTCAAATAGGTTTATACAATTTTTGTTTACAGATAAGAGTAAGTAATAGTAAAAAAAAAAAATGAGATGGAAAGGTCAATTGCAATACGCAGTATGACGTATTTTAATTTATTACTATTATTATTATTTATTTTTTTTAACTTGGACAAACATATCATCAGGATGTCCATTAGAATAAATAAACACACACATATATATATATATATATATATATATATATATATATATATATATATATATATATATATATATATATATATACATATATATATATATATATATATATATATTTTTTAACTTGGACAAACATATCAGGATGTTCATTAGAATAAATAAACATATATACATATTCGAATTTAGTTTCATAATTATAATGCGAAGAAATTGTTTGCTGAAAAACGGCATCTGCGATCTGCCAAGGCCACCGATATTTTTGTCAACAAGACGAGGCAGCAGCTGTTTTCTCATCCAAATGCCACAAAATATTTTCTTATCGATAAAAAAAAAATCGATTTTATAAATCGATAAATTTCTATACTAAAAGTATTTCATCAATCATTAGATATCACAAATAATCGAGAGCCGATAAGTTTTTTTAAAGGATGTGATAATGTAAATATTGTGATGATATAATTATTGATATTACAGCAAGGACATGTCAATCGATATATTTTTAAAAAACAGTTTTGATTGCCATAATAACCTAAAGGCAGCCACTGGCGACCACTCCAAAATGGAACAATGAAGTGGAGCGACTGGTGTGAAGAAAATTCCAAGGACGCCACTGACTATCATTCCACTCTATCGTTCCATTTTTTATCAACACGTAGGGATTCATGTATATATAATAAACACGTATTTATTTATAATAACAGTCAGCAAAAAATTTCAATTTACAAATTAATATAACTATTGAGAATTAAAGGGATATAAATAAGGCCTCTAAAATAGCGAGAGGATTAAATAAATTAATCTTTACTAAAAAAATAAATAAAAATAATGGAAATTATAAGCATATTATAAATTATAAATTAACTGTAAAAGATTATTTTTATTTTATTTTAATTAATATTTATATTTTTAACCTAATTAATAGCTATAAAAAATTAACAAAATTGTAAGTTATTCAAATAAATATTTTATACAATCAATAACGTAAATTTTGACTATATTGTATTTACTGACCAACAATTTTGGTTATTATTATTATAGTAGAGCCTAAAAACTTTGCAGTTCATCTTTCCACTGCATTAGTTTTCCACACTCAAGATCGGTTGGAATGATAAGACATTGGCATGAAGTTATAGAGTTTAGGGTCGATGGAATTCCAGCTCCTATCCATTACTCCAAAAAATTCACAAAGGATTTCATAGAGTTTGTTCCATGTTCCATTTGGCGTGGAGTGGTTGGATTAGAAACATCGTTATCACTGGCCGCTTTACAGACATAAAAAACATGGAAATCGCTCAAAATTCTTTTTCGATAGTAATTTAGGGGAAGGGGGGATTGAGGGACACACCAATATGTATTACATTAATACAAATAAATAAATATTCATGAAGTATTCTTCAGATATGCAGGGCCGCCCATAAGGCCCGAATCTTGGACAACTTTCGGGGGACCCGCCTCCTAGCCCAGGAGAGCGGTCATCACAATTTTTCAAGTACCTTTGTATTTATTACAAGATTATTTTAAGTAATCATTTGTTGACAATATCGATAGTTACAACTTTTGAAATAACCAAAGCCAATCCTAGGCTGGGGTGGGGGGTATTGGTACCTTGAAGCGCGAGTTAAAAGCCTGTCGGGAGCGGAGAGGAGGGGGGCAAACATTTCCATGCCCAGCAGATAATATATGTGTTTATTTATATATATATATATATATATATATATATATATATATATATATATATATATATATATATAACAGACATACGGTCATTGCCCCAGTGAGACCTACTATGTGATCAAACATCAGTTTTGTGATTTTGATTTTATTGGAAATAATACTCTATCTCCTATGTGCAAGTGAAAAGCACTCATATTTCGAAAAATCTTAACACGATTTAAATTAATCAAAAAGAATCCTTCTAATGTGAGTGTTTATCGCATTCGCAACAGTTACCGCAGAATATTACCCATGAGATTTTTCTAAGACAATATTTACATAGGTGGTTTTACAGTTATTTACCTGCCACGTTGGAATGCTTATAAAATTATATTTTATAACATTGCTTATAAATCACTTTTTCGTATGTCCTGTAAAATCATGCGTTTGGCGTACAGTAAGTTTCACGTTGGCTTCGGCGATGTGTAAGATTAAAAAAATATTTACTGACTTATCGGCCTCAAGATTAAAAAAGAATATATTAAAAAAAAGTTCAGACTATTAAACAACAAAAATACTGTAACATAACGTTGGGTAATCCATTATCGTAAGAGTTGTTTTATTTTCGAGATAACCCAAGATTGCACAATTATTTAATAAAATAACATTTAAAGAAAACAATAATATTTAGCAAGCAAGGCTTTCATTACGCGAGATTTTTAAATGAAAAATGCCGTTTTTTCAACAAGTGGTACCTTTAAGATAATAATTGTACAAATTTTTGTAAATATGATTAAAAAAAAAAAGTATATAAAATAAACTCTTAAAAAGAGCCCCACCCTGAAAATATTTCATTGCTTTATTTAATGCATATACGCTTCCGTTTGAAGTGAACCTAGGCGAGTTTTTACTTCCTTGTACGAAGTAAAGGAAGTATTGTAATCGCGAAAATTTTCGGCTTTCAGATTTCAACGGAAATCTCCATTTTGACCATCCCTGAATCCATTTTGACTAGTTTTGTCGTGGCCTCTGTACGTACATTCGTTCGTATCTCGCATAACTTAAAAACGGTTAGCCTTAGGAAGTTGAAATTTTGAATTTAGGATTGTTGTAAAATCTAGTTGTGAACCTCCCTGTTTGGTTACAGCTTGATCACCGGAAGTGGTACTTTACATGAAGTTCATTATTGATTTCCATCAAAAATTATATTAAAATACTATGCAAAACTTCTCAAATTTAGTATTTGTAACTTATATATTGATTTAAATAACATACTAGATTTTGGTCTAAATTGGAAAACCGGAAGCGGTACTTTATTTGAAGGTCATAATAGATTTTCACCCAAAATTATACTAAAATGTAAAACATCTCAAATTTGATAAATAGGTCTTTTATATCGATATGAATGTATTTACTATATTTTGGTTCAAATTAGTAATCCGAAAAGGGTGGTGGCAAAAAAGTTGAAATATCGACGACATCGATGAATTTTTTTTTCTAAAAATTAAAATTCTGGTGCGGTGCGCCCATCACAACTTTCCTTTATCAGCCTATAATGATTACCCTTTTTTAATTTTATATAATTACTTTATATAATAGTATAATCGATATCAAGTGGTCTTGATACAGATATTTTTGCAAATCGATTTAGATGATTCCTTCTTTGTTTTTTATAGAATTAAAATAATATTTCATATGATTTTTATAAATAAATTACCATAAAATGCATACTTTTCGAATTATGCGCAAATAAAATTTTCTTTTCGTCATAACTTTTTTCTCTTCATTTTCTCGGTGATGTACCACATATATGAAAAGTTGAACGGATTCCAGTAGAAGACTTGAGGGACTCATCGACTCCAAATAACCAAATCCCTCCAAAATAGTCTATATGTAGCTGAACAGCCAAGCGCAATAACAAAAAGTTGTGTGTGTGTGTGTGCGTGTATATGTATACTCGTATTGGGCGTAGGAGTGACGACCTTACACCGGGTACCTAAATTGTGAATCGCGTTGTAATTTTTCAAGACGTAAATTATCCGCCCGGAGGTTTGGTCCATGGACGGTTTGCTTCGGGGAATGAAATATAAGTCCTAGAGCGCCTACTGACTCCGTACAGCCATAATCCGTGGATCTTGGCCGGTTTGTCACTGTCCTTGAACCCGAATGAGTCGGTGGGAAGGACACTGCCGAATCCGCCCCTAAGGGACCGGTTATGAAGCTATGAATAGCCTGTCGCTGCATCATGGAAACCATGGTTCGCAGCAACGTGAAGTTGGGTGACACCCTCCAGACTGTCTGTGCTCCCGCAGGCAATAAATGCCTATAAGAATACCACATCGCGCGACTAAAAATCTTTAACAGAAAAAATAAATATATGCATACAAACATAGAGACTCGTAAGGAAACAAGAAAGATAAAACACATAAGAAAGGGGAGATAAAGAAGTTGGCCTATTATGAGCGTCTGCCTCAGGTCCTTTCTAATATGGACTTGGTTTTTTTTCTCTCTTTATATTTACATCCACATCTATCAAATAAAAAATTGACTACTAGCAGATTGCATGTCGGTAACAAGGCAGCAAAATGACATGAGAGGCATAAAGAAGAACAGGGCCCAGCTGTACCTCTTCCCCGGCTTGATTAATGTCTTATATTAACAGATCTCGCATACACGTTCTTTTTAATTTCTTCTTTGTGCTCACATCCGTTCGATTAGTGTGTTTTGTTGTCCGAGTATAGTTTTTCATGAAAGTGTTCGTCGTCGACCGCTGTAATTTGTTCAGCATGAAAAACTTTGTTATTAACTATAATGCTTTGGTGATAATTCTTAGTGACTTGTTAAATTTAATTAAACAAAATAAAAGTAACATTATTATATTTAATTTATAAAATTTAATCAATAATCTATGATTGAATTTTTAAATCATTCATCGAGAAGCCATCATTGTTTCCATTGATACCGGGTATCATATCTTTTTTGTCCCCTTATATGCATATATATTTTTTTATTTAAATAGTTTTAACTTTATTAATACCTTACAAATCCATATTTAACGTACAACCTCGAACCAAACAATATATATTATTATATATCCATACTGTAAGCAAATTTTATTACTTATATTAACAAATAAACATACTATATATACTTTCATAATGTATAAAACCGTCACATACATAAATGGCACCTTTCGCTGGGCTCCTCGGTACCACACGCGTTAAATTTCGATTAACTTACACTAAAATACAAAATAATCTTTAAAAGAATAACGTGTAATATGTTGTTGAGTCCCATTTGTTGCAGACATTTTCTATGAATAGGGTCAAAACCACAATAAATTTTTATTAACGGTAATAAAGTTTCTTTTTTACAATATCTCTTTCCTCTGAAACTCCCATTTCATAAACATTATCATGCAAATATCGAATAAAAAAAAATCCGTCCGCAAAATATTTTTTTTTTGTTTTTACTTCCTTGTACGAAGTAAAGGAAGTATTGTAATCGCGAAAGTTTTCGGTTTTCAGATTTCAACGGAAATATTCATTTTGACTATCCCTGAATCCATTTTGATTAGTTTCGTCTTGACGTCTGTAAGTACGTTCGTTCGTATCTCGCAAGTTATCAGACGACTATTTTTTATAACGATAATTTTAAACATTAGTTTTAATATCAGTAAACTGCCTTTCTCAGAGCTCTCCAATGTCTTAGACCATACATACAGTACATCTGGGAGTCCCACCATGTGGCAATACCTTGTCAATGCCAGGTCGGCTGACCATTGCCCAGAGATCTGTTGTCTTTCTACCGGAAACCCTGTCAAGCTCTCTCTTATATTCATCAGTTTATTACTACCATATTCTTGGTCAGATTTCAATTGTATACTTTAAAACTAAACCCTCAGGGCAGCTCTCATAAGAAGTTAGCACGAGCTTCCAAGAATGGTTCCTGCATAGACCACCCAAATTTACCCTCCTTTCTTTTGCTCCTTGCAACTTCATCTCCTCTCCATTCTTGTCCCTATAAAGCCTTCTAGAAATTTACTATAGAGACATTTCATATCAGAGTAAGCCATGATGTAAGATAGCTAAGATATTGTAACTTAGTTTATAAGAAGTATTTTAAATGTTATTGTAACATTTTGTTGGACAATAAAAGTATATCTTTGTATCAATAAAAGTCCTTATTATTGTGTGTTCGTTAATTCGCATAACTCAAAAACGATTAGACATAGGAAGTTAAATTGTAGTATTAGGGATTGTTGTGAACTTCCCTTTTGATCATTGCATGATCACCGAAATCGGTACTTTACTTGAAGGTCATAATAGATTTTCACTATTTTTATAATATTAAAATAAAGTGTAAAACATCTCAAATTTGGTATATAAGACTTATATACTAATATTAATAAAGATAGATTTTAGTTAAAATTGGGAAACCGGAAGTGGTACTTTACTTGAAGATCATAATATATTTTTATAAAAAATTATATCAAAATAATATATAAGCCACCGATTTACAGTTTAATAGGCGTACAAGGATCAGATATTTTGAAGTTGGTTAAAAATGAAATAAAGTATTAGCCCCCCGCCCTGTAGCGCGATTCCTGATGAGGCTTTGTAGCCAATTCGCTTCAACGGGTATGAAGTTGGAGATCATTAAAATTGGCTTTTCATTGCATACATTATCTCAAAAAAAATTTGAAGTATTTATGCGCTAGTGAAATAAAGGTTTCCTACATAATAAAATAAATAAATACATATACAATCATACTTAGCTTAAGATTTTTGTATTTGATTAAAATAAAATTAAATAATAATATTAAAATAAAATAAAATACCAAAATGCTTCCACAGTTTACTTTTAATTATATTCAGGCTTTATGAGAAATCAAGATAAATCTCTTTATTCAACGTGTCCCATAACTTTGTAAGTCGTCTTAATGGACTCAGGGATGGGAAGGGGGAGAGGGCAAAAGGGGCACTTGCCCCGGGCGACAAATTTTGGAGGGAAATTATATTTTTAGCTCAAGTAAAAAATATTCATTTCTGTTTTTTGATTGTTTTGTCAACGATATCACATTTTACCAGTTTGGACAAATTTATTAATTAAAAAAGTTATACATTATCCATAAGTTTATGAGGAACCCCAATATGTTCGTAAAATATTCATATTTAGTTTTACAATCAGAATAAACTCCAAAACATTCATAATATAAATATTTTAAAAATATTTGCAATCTTGGATCGGAATTGAAAAATGAAAAAGCCCTACAAATATGTCGTTGTTTTTTTCTGAATTCGAGAGACATTTGTGATAAACCTGAAGAAAATCTAACAACGCTTTTGGTCGTAATCGCGTAATAGACAGACGAAATGCCGAGACTGAACGATCAAGTTGAAAAAGAACCCCGCTCACACATAGGCTGAGTACACTGCCAGCTGTATAAAGATAACTCATTAAAGGCCGAGAATGCAAACATAAGATTTAAAATACAGAAGCTTACGACCTTTGATAAGACAGGCGTTGATAAGCAATTCATTACACTGCCAAGGTGAATGCCAGCAACCGATGATCCCCCAGTCCCTAATCAACACGGCCTATTGATACATTAGAATAGAAAAACAAACTGACATAACGTATTTAATACGTACTTCCTCAGCAATCCAAGATAGTCAGAATTAAAGATGTACATCCCAAGAATATATCTAGAGGAAAAGTTCGCATTAATTCCTTCGATATCTCATTTCATTTATTCAGGATGTCCAGCGGTGATTTTTTCTTCAATTGCAAACATTTTCTCATCACTTAACAAAATATTTCGATGAAGACCATTGGTGTAACGGCCAAGGAGCACTTTGCATCTATCCACTCTAATTTTTTTTAGGGAAATGGTTAGCCTTTGTCCTATCATTCTTCGAAATGCACCCATCCTAAGGTCACTTTTTATTATGCGAGACATTGATCTGACAGCGATTCCCATTTCCCGATGATTTGTTGTTTTCGAATGGTATTTCTTCTGATTCGAGCAGCCACTGCTCTCACTGCATTTGCCGATCCCACAGTGCGGGGACGGTCCGGTCAGATAGGGTCACATTATATCTATTTATAGTGCGGTACATGAACATACGGCTGATACCCAAAGGTTTCCAAGTGTTGAAAATCTCTGACCGACATTTTCCAACTTTGGGGAAGGCGATCACATCTATTCGGTTTTCCTTATAACCCCACTTCATGTTAACTGAGCGAAAGAAAACTACAAACTAATTGGGATTATTATCCTGACATGTAAAGAAAATAACCTGATAGAAGTAAGGATTATCTAAATAATACCCAAGGCTGTAAACAAAGTTCAACTTTTGCAACAGTATTTATGGTAGAACTAGACAGTTTGGAGGAGGGTCATTGGCCAGGTTGCTAGAGTAGAGTGCTTTATCACTGCCTCTTATCTATGCATGTGATAGCGGATCCTGATGTTCGTATTAACAACATCCGTGAGGAAATCGGCAGCACGCTACGAAATATTTTCAATTAATCTTAATGACTTAAATTCAACTTCAATTTTTTTATTATTTTTTTTTTCCAGACATCATTGTAATAAAAACATTTTTGTAGTTGTTTATTGTGAGGCTTAATGTCATTAGCAACTACAATTAAGACAGACAGGATCCTACAGGTTACCAGCCTATTCTAGCCAGAGTGGAAAGGTGAAGATTTATTCCTTAAGCCCACAACGAAATAAAATTAAACCCCAAGAAACCAATTTCTTCAAAAATCTAAAAATAATATTTTTTAAAAAATACAGTAAAATGATTCAATAACATATTGTGATATTTTTACTTAGAATGTTTTATAGACGAAAATAATTTGTATAGTGTAAATACACAGAACTGATACATGAAATAGGGAAGGCTAAGGAGGATTTGAAATGAGACGATAATATATTCAAATTATTCACGCCTTAAGACCATAAGGTCATTCATATAAAGGCAAGCTGAGTCGTCATTAAACAGATAACACGTAAATAAGAAATAAAGCAAACATAAATAATAACAAAAGATAGCCGAGCCGATAAATGAAAATGAACATTGTCAAACTATTGATTCGAATATAAGGGTGTGTTTACTAGGTACTTACTATACGTGGAAGGTTTCAGCAAAAATTAACAATGTTTAAAAATCATCGCATTATAAATAAAAAGAGAAATAGTGGATTATATTTCATATACAAATCAAATGTATAAATAGTTACAATTTTAACACTGATAAAACTATCGACGAAAATACAACAAAAACTAAAGCACACAAATTTTATATATATCAGCCAAAATCATACCAACATATAAGAAAGTATAGCAAGTGGCCCATCGGATTTGTTAATCCCGGAATAACAAATGAAAGCCCATTACCCATCCGGCAGGAATGTTTTAGTTGTTCTAACTAAACCAAAAGGGCAGAACATTCAATGGAGGAAGAATAATGCCCCTGCATTCTACCTGAGCCAAGTAGACTGACTACGTTGTCAGGTCCACAAGTTTCCGGCCTGAGGAAGAAGGAAAGGTAAAATAAAAAATCCGGTGTTATCGTTTTTCAATATGTTCTCCTCTAGTTCCTAAGTTCTACACTCTTAATACAACGCCTAGGCAACATTTCTATGCCATGAATTAAATAATTGTCTTCTTTTTTAGAAAAATGTTCTTCCAATGATGCTTGGCCCTCTTCGTTTATATTAAATCTCCTACGACGTAAGTCAGATTTTAACTTTGAAAAAACGTAGAAGTCGCTAGGGACCAAGTCTGGGCTGTAAAGTGGATGGGAGGTTTCTTGGAATCCGCAGTCCTTCACAGCGGCCTTGGAAATCAATGCTGTGTGGACAGGGGCATCGTCGTGAAGAAACTGAACACCTCTTCTCTCTTTGATGGGCTCTCGTAAGCGGTGAAGTAGGGGGTGCATAATACTCGACACTCACTGCGGCGTTCCTTTCCTTAAAATCAATCAGCAGTATTCCTCTACAATCCCAAAAATGGTGGACATTTTTTGTCGACTTTTGCCTGTTGCGGAGGTGCTTCTCCATTCCATGGGCTCCCTTTCGCTGAGGGGGTCATCGTATAAAACCATTGTCTCTTTGCCCCGGTTACAATTGAATCCAAGAATTTTTTCGGATCGGCATTATACCCACGTAAAAATTCATTGCAGCAGCGAACACGTTCCTCTTTTTGAGCAGCCGAAAGAATTTTTGGAATCCATCTGGCACTCACCTTGCTTATATGCAAATGTTCTTTAATGATCCTCAGAACACACTGGAACACTTCTGAAATGGGCTTTCAGAAGTGTTCCAGTGTGTTTGGGCAACCTTGCTGCTATTTCTTTGGTCTTCAGCCTCCGATCAGGCAGCATTTCAGCTTCTAAAAGTTGGATTGTTTCAGAAGTGACAGCTTCCTATGAGCGACCAGGACGCTGGTCGTCATCCATACTTTCTCTCCTTAGTTTAAATAATTTTGCCCATTCTTTTACAGTAGAATAAGAGGGGGAGAACTCTCCATGCACACCATCTTAGAGCTCTTTAATTTGCGCAGGAGTAAGGCCCTATTTACACAAGAATTTAATAACCGCGCGGTATTCGATCTTGAACATTGTTAAAACACAGAGATTGCTTCAAGGTTAGATACGGACTGACAGGAGTGAGGATGTCCAGGTGATAGGTATAGAGGATACAGAAATAGACATACAGGCGGGCAAGTCTGAGCCTGCTTGAAGTAGAGGAACGAGGGCAGGCCGGAAACTTAATGGACCTTATTGCATATATCATCGGTTTGGAGGTAAAAGTGATCAACTGTATTTTTATGAAAATGGAAGGTGTTCCAATTTGCCTGTGCCTGAACTAAATTTAGATTAGGGATTGATAAATTATTTGCCATTTCTATTGAAAACTAGTTTCGAATGTTATTCATTCATCCTCAGTTCCAAAAACACACAAAAAATTCAAATATAAGCAATTCAAAATATAGTTTGGTATTATTATACATATTAAATTAGTTTAATATAAATCAGTATTATAAAACATTTATGAATTATGAATTTAATTAAGACAAGAAATCAAATACATGTTGGCACTCACCAAGGTTTAAATGGATTATATCAAACAGAAAAGTTTGTTCTGGTTTCTTCTCGCATTGAACTAACAATGAACGAAAGGTAGGTAGGATGTTTTTAGGTTAACGGTTTAAGAGTCAGGGTTTTCCAGTAATGCCGGTGAGTAATTTTATTATTTTTTATGTGTTTTTAGAACTGAGGATGAATGTATAACATTGGAAACTAGTTTTCAATAAAACAAATTTATAGAAGTGGCAAATAATTTATCAATTCCTAATTAGATTGATACTTCTATACCATCATGCGGATGTCAACTAAATTTAGATTATGAATAATTATTAATTAATTATTGAATTATTGATAATTTGGCAATTTTATTAATAATGAAGCGTAAGTTTGGTTCAGGCATTTTTTTTAACAGGATAGGTGTGAATTCCATTGGTTTTGTGGTCGTTCATTAGGTTTTCGAAGTTGCAAATGTTGAATTTACTATCGAAATTTTGTTCGAGCACGAGCATTTCTAACTAATTATTAGTTTTTAGAGGACGATATTTATGGATTTACTACCGGGTTTTTGATTGCGCGTGCGCATTTCGATTTACAGATGCTGTTGAAGTTTTTTTTTTAGGGATCGTTTATAAGATTTCCGAGGATTCTGATTCGTTTTTTTAAATTGAATTTTTGATCGAGCATGCGCGTTTCTTATTGCCATTAGTTGATTTTTTTTTTTTGGTACAGGTATCGTTTATTAGGTTTTCATGAACGATATTTTCGAATTTACTATCGGATTTTTTAACGCGCATGTGCATTTCGATTAATTCTTACTTCTGAAGGTTTCTGATTCGGTCATTTAATTGAGTTTCTGATCGAGCATATGCATACTGAATTACCATTACAGTTGACTTTTTTTTTTGTAAGGAACGATATTCGCAAAAACTGTCAAATTTGATGGTAATTTGAAATACGCATGCTCGATAAAAAAATTCAATTCAAAAAACCGAATCGAAATTTCCAAAAACCCATTAAACGATCCCTATTTCAAAGAAAACTTCAACAGTAATGGCAAACCAAAATGAGCATGCACGATCAAAAATCCCTTCAATCAGCCCTAGACCTGGCCCTAAAGAATGAGAGCTCAGAGTTTACTCAGAATGAGAATCCCGTCTTTACTGGCAAGTGCGTCGCCTTATGACTTAACAGCCAAGGGCGGGCGTTTGTTAGCAGCAGCACTTAAAGACGCCCTTTGCTGTTGCGTCTAGAGATGAACACATGAACACTAGAGATGGACGATCTGCACATGAACTAAGCAAAAAAACTCTTAGCTCTTTTCACTAAGCGAATGATCAATGATTGGGAAATAGAGAGTGATAGCTCATTTCAGTGTATCACTATCTCCGTCTCCCATTTCCCAATCCCAAGAGTTTTACGGTTGTTGATTCAATCTGATCTGATCCCAAGAGAAAGAGTATGACTTGGTTCATATTTGGGACCGTCTCATGGTTGGCTGATAGAGAGTATGGTAAAATAAACAATTCCGAATTAAACAGGATCAACTTTTAAAGGTGTTCACATTCACACAATATAGTAGGGCTACTAGACAATGGGACGGATTTGGAATCGATTGTATAAGAATAATCTCGATGGCAATGTGCATCGATATATTTAAAACAGCTGGAAAATAAGATGTGCAAATTGTTTCTTTGTTCATTTGGATTTAACAACGTTTTTATGTAATCGAGCCAAGGCATGAAGAATCCTACAGGTTAACAACCTTCATTAACAAGAGTGGAAAGGTCGAAATTTATTCAGGGGGTCCGCTACGAAATAAAAGCCAAACAGTCCCCAAAAGCCGGGTTCGAACCGTTCAAATTATTCTATTGTTTAAATTGTGCTTTAGAATAGAATGAATCTGTTTTATATAAATGTATTGTCCTTTTCAAACATTCAAAGATCACTAAGATACAAATTGATCCCTCTTTTATCACGATTAACTCTGTAAGCATCTTAATCGCATCCCTCTCGTAGCTGAAGTTCGTAATTGCGTACTTTGCGCGGAAGTGGAGAAATGGATGTCGAACATCTTTTAACTTTCTCCGCATGCTCGAGAAAAATTATATTGGACTGCACAGACACGAATGGACGAAGTGGCTAACGTTACCATGACGTAGGGAAAAAAAAAGCATATCACCATACGAACTTGTAAAGATTAAGTTGGATGGGACATACAGCACAAAGCTATCTGCCAGTGTATAAAAACGCGACATTAGTCAACGAAGATCTAAAATCAGATTGATAAGCGGAATAAAATATGATACCACAAATTGAGCCCAGATAGAGAAGCGTAAGATATTAGAAAGGTTAAAACCACGAGAAACGTGACAATGCACCCAAGAAAGGAAATAAGCGTATTTCTTAAATTCTTTAAGAGTATCTCAATATAAGGCAACAAAAAAAAACTAAACATTCTGCCAAAATATTTTTTTTTTTTTAAAGTAAAATAAATTTATCATATGATCGCTACAAATATAATTAGCTAATGTACCCTTTCCATCCCTATCTGATACATGGCTGCAAAATATCTATGTTTCGAGAAACAACCGAACGAATTCTGACGGCGAGGTAAAACACAAAATTATTATCTTAGAGGATGTACAAAACCGATAAAGAAGAAGGATTTCAGATCTCAGGCCATAAAAAAGTTATACAAAGAAATTTTTAATTACTCGGGTATAATTCTCCCATAAAAGTTAAGGTTAATTATTATCATTTTGAATTTATTTTTTATTTAAAGTTTACTAAAAAGTTTTTAAAAAAAATTCGGTTGTTGACAATGTTCTAGCGTCCCCAGCGACCTGAGGACTGGAAGAGGAACTATTTCATCAGAGGCGCAGGGCGCTAATAGATATCATAAATACTGTAAAGAAGAAGATAATAAAGCCTCTGCCAGGGAACGGCTACCTCTACTTCCTCCCGGGTGAGTACTACTACTAAATAATATAACAATTACATAATATTATAATATGCGTGACAAGTTGAGAATCAGGTTATATTGTAAACAATATGATTACTGCAGAACTTTTACTGTAACAAATTGCAAAGACATATGTACAACAAATCTTAGACAAAAGACTTCTTAAATACCTATAGCTAAAACACAAAATTATAATTCTAAGAATCACAATAATAATTCTCAAGGAACGGCAACTTGATGGTGAAGTGCATTGATTGAAGGTTTGCCAAGTCTTCTTTGATGAAGTGACGTGAAGAGGTGGCATAATGCGATCGCCATCCAACAGGTTAGTTTTCCAAATTCAGAACAATGGATTGGACATTTATTCTAGGGACTGGAAGTTACGTCACAACTATTTTTAATCCCTGAATCGGTGTTGATTTCATAAAAATTGGTTTCAAACTTCACATCATCGGTGCAATGTCAAAGTGGCTTATGTACAAATTTTGATGTTTATGGGTTGTGCTGGAACCTCTTAAGTTTGCGAAAGTTCCAGTTCTGAGGTTAGTAGTTCCCCTATAGTAGTTGTAACAGTTCCCCTTAATGGTTCCAGGTCCAAACGAGTCCAAGTCCAATGAGCCCGTTTAACCTCCTTGCCTTGGCTTGTTACACGTTTAAACGGGAGGCTGATTGGATGCGCTAGGTTTTTCATTTATATCTGCCATTTAACTAATGTACTACAGAAAAATAATTATGTACGTTTATATTTCTCAATATGTATTGGGAGCAAATAATTATTGATTAAAAATTAAGGGTACAACTTTACAAGAGGGACGCGTTATCACTGGTACTCCCGATCTTACCCGAAGGTGGGGGGACTAGCATACTCTAGCGCCATTTTTGTAACTGCTTAGCATTCAATTGTAACATTAGGATTCATTGAAATTATTACTGCCTTAATTACATATTGTTAATGCTGTCAGCTTCTGGTGATCTAGGGAAGTTGTAGTAATAATTTAAATTACGGTAAGGACCCGGCCTCAACTGAAAAGGAACTTCGGAGATTTGTTTATTAAGCGAGCGCAGCGAACAGAAGTCGTTATTTGTGATCTATTTAAAACAGTAATAATTGAAATTACGGTAAGACCCCGACCTCAACTGAAAAGGATCCGTTGCTGTTATGTTTATTTCTTGGGCGAACGTAACAGCACTAATAATTTGAAATAATATATAATTAAAGCAGAAATAATTCCAATGAACACGAATGTTACAATTGAATGCAAAGCAGTTAATTAGCACAAATGGCGCTAGAGTATGCTAGTCCGGCGACCTCCGGATAAGATCGGGAGTACCAGTGATAACGCGCCCCTCTTGTAAAGTTGTATCAAATTTACTCATTACTGTGAACATAATTTGTTATGCGGTTAAGATATTCAGAATTATGTAAATAATAAGCATATCTACTAACAACAAATTTTACTTAAGTTATAAAATAAAACTTTCAGTACGCTACGGAGTCACAGAAATCGGTAATATGTTTTTATGAGTTTTCCTTCTAAACTTAGATATTTGTGGGGATACAGTTAGTGAAATTGTGAATTTCAGTTTATTACTGATTTCAAACAACAAATTATTTAAATTTTCTAATGCACGAACATATTTAAAAATTAATAAAGTCAAATAGAACTGTTGAATTCTCTAGAACCATCAAGGCTCAAATTTTTTAGAAGTTTCAGTTGCATTGTTTGGGCCTGGCTTGGGAGATGACCTCCTAGGAAGAGTTCCAAATGAAGAGATACGAGATTCGCCCCAACTCTAGTTGTGTTGCATTTAAATGTGTGGTTTTCTATTCGCAATGCCGAAAAATACTTAGTTGAATACGTGGCCGTCATTAATTCAAAATAAGATCAATTTAATTAACAAATTAGCTACCTTACACCTACAACCATTATTGGCCGTCATTTAGCATAAGGGAACCAATCCACAAAATATGCAGAAATGAGTTAGCGTGGTCACAGGCATACATGATCAATCATTTTGTGCAAGCAAGCTTGAGCCTGTGTGGAGTAATTTTGCTCAAGCATTATGGTTGTACAAGCCGCTTTATGATTCATTGGATTCGAATCATGCCAGCTTGTAGAAGCCTAGCATAAACTCAAGGATCCAAAACAAGTTTGTTTATCTCTTGAGCGAGCGAAATAGTCATGAAGTTTATGTAAAACTGTAATAATTTTAATAATCATGTGCGTGCAAATTCATAGGCTAACCCTATGATATTACAGGTTCTGGGCTCTGTCAAATGTCCAAACAAAACATAAGATTAGGTAACTAAGGTTAACAAAATTAATTTATAATTATCTGTTATCTTCTCACCTGCTTACCGATATTGATACTTTTACAGATATTTTCTGGTTTTAAAAATGAAGTTAATAAACGGTTCAATATTTTGAGATGTGTTTATATTTTAGATTTTAAAACAGAACATGAAGATAGATTCAAAAGAAGTACAGGACCATTAATAACTGCTGGGACATTTTTCATTGGATTGATAGCTCTCATATTTCTCTGCTTAATTAATTTCTGGATCGTTCGGTTCATCTGCCAAATCCATTCAAGACTTAAAAAGTAATATTAGCTGTTATTGATTACCCAAACAAAAATTAGGGTTAAGATAAATATTGCGATAATATCTTATAATAATGTTATACCTCTAAAAAGAAAAGATAATCAGTCACCGGACACTATAGTCAATCAATAAAATAGCCATTAATAAGTTATTTTAGCAATTTGTAATTGAAATAAAAACCTTAGCTTGAAGTAACCCATGCCAGTCAACCTGTTTTGATCAGTCGCTCTCCAATTCCAAATAATAAGAATGGAGCTGGAATCGGCCACTCCACAACCAGCTCATCTCAGTTCGGGCCATCAGGTGTAATTGTTCCCTCAGGAGTTGCTTTGGTATGTAGATATCCATGGCGAGCTGAACTGACATTCCAGCAGTTCCATGAATGAATGTAAATAAATAAGTTTAGCATATCTCCTCCATTTCCACTCATCATTTATGAAGATTGGATCAAATGTTAGGCGAAGATGGAGAGCTCAAACTTAGCAAGACCTGTTCTGGGTTCTAATTTAAGTAGAGCACTCTGATCTGTAGCTGTTAATAGATCTTGCAAAGAAGCAACTTTGTTGTTCAGAACAATCAGAAGCAATATCAGTTTCTTTTATTAAATATTTATTTGTTAATTTATATTATCTATTGTTAATTTAACCCCAGAAAGAAATTTGATAAATAAGAAGATTAAATACAAAAATACTTTTATTTGCTCTTAAATAATTAAGTTTTAAATTACAAAAATTAGATTTCAAACCATGATTTGTTGTTAGAGAACGTTGTGATCGACTACAATGTCGTGCTGTAAGATATTCTGACCTGTCGCCTACAACCAAATTGTTAAGAGCAAGGTAGGTGATTTCTATTATTTTTTTTTCTACTCAAAACAAATAACTAGCTTCCAGTTATTTATAAAAATTGTACAACTGAAAAGACACCAAATTTCACGGTAATATAATGGTTTAACCTAAGCCTTTAAATTTTAAACTATATAATTAAAAAAATTATATTAAGCTTACCCTTCAAAATATAAGCCATTAATTTTTTATCACTTGAACCTATCTCTAAAGCTACGTGTTCACTTGAGAGTTTTTCACTCACTGAGAGTTACTCTCGAAATATCTTGCATGATTTACTCTCATGTAGACACATAGCCTAAATCAACAATTCAATGTCAATCACCGGTAACTAACAGGATTTGTGGCATATACTTTCTTTCTTTTTTTTTTTTTGTGAATGAGAAAAATTAACTAAACACATTGGCTTTTTAGTAACTACTTTGTATAAAAACACAGACTTTGTATATTCTTAAAAATCACAAATGATTATTATTAACGACATAATAATTATTCACAACAAAAATTTATGTTTTCATTTCTTATCTTATAATGCATTTAAGAATGAATATTATTGTAACATTTTTGTTCCTTCGCATGTTTGAGATTAAATACATAGTTTAATTGTGATTAAAAACAACGTTGAATGCATATCACAAAGAAGAGTTTCTCTATTTTTATTACAATTGTGGCTCATATGTTAAAGGGATTTATCAAAATAATGACCGTTTTATCAAATTTTTATCAAAGGATGTAAATACGCACTTTAAGCCTATTCAATGTTTACCAATAACTAATACTGTCGTGTAAAGGATTAAGTAGGCTTGTTTTTAAATATTTGACCAGTGCAATAAAGCCTTAGTTCATCAGCTGCAGCCGAACAAGAAAAATGATTTCTTACGAAATACTCTTAAAATTAAAGAAAAAAAAAGGAAAGATAGTTTCTTAAGAAATACCTTTCATATTAAAAAAAAAAAACTACAGCCGCTGAAGATATCCTTGACCATTGTACAACGTGGCGTTGGTTTAAAAAATCAGCAGAAGAGATATGTCTTTGGAATGGAAGATGGGCTCAGGGTGATCATTAGTGGATATTGTAGAGATTCTGACAGATGTTCTACGAATCACAGTGTTACCCAGCTTTGGTAAACTGTTAAGGTGTTCTGAGTAACACCAGGATAACGCTCTGGCACACAATTTTAGTCGGATACAGAACATGTTGAAAAATCTTTAGGAGATCGAACTTCTCCCAAACTCACCATCCATTCCAGATATCCTTTCACCAGATTATCATTTATTTCCTCCTAAGCCCACTTTCTTCAAGACAAAAAAAAAAATTTTTGTAGAAGTTGGCATTGTGGTTTAACTTTTCGACAGCCATCCCAAGGAGAGTTAGAAGCATGGCATCGAGCAACTGGTTGAAAGATGGTTGAAAACAGTGGATCCTTATAGGTTATATTATTTCTGTATTATATTAAATAAATAAAAATACTAACTTTTTGTTGAAAAACGGTCATTATTTTTGATACAACTTGTTATTCTCCATTATCCTGATATTTAAGGTATGTGGCGCCCGAACACATTGTTTTTCATTGTGCCAGACAGAGAGATAATAAAAGGGCTAAATGAACATGGCGAAGTGATCTGGATATCACCAAAAAATATCTGAACAGAATTTATGTAGCAATCTTCCACAGAATTTACATTGTTTTATCCAAAATTCCCATCAAAGCATTGAGGCTATCATTTTAAGACTTTCCTCTAAACAAAATAAGCATGATATTATATAGAAGGCGTGTCCAAACTAAGGCCAGTTTATTGCATTATGAAATTTATAAGTCAGAGGTTCCCGACCCGTAGAAGTCAGTGGACCACTAAGCTAGAAACTGAACCATGTGCGGACCACCCCATCCTCAACCCAACTTGAGGATTAGGATGCTGCTGTGCATTGTGAGGCACTTTTATAGAGCATTTACCTATTAAAAATTTTCAACTAACACTCAAACCTAAAGAATGATAAACAAGTAAAATAATAAATCTTAACATTGTTAAGTTTTAACAATAAGTCCTGAAAAAAAGATACAAGAGGATCCTGTCGAACCCTCCCACAGACCAATCCGATGTTCTCGCAGACAACATGTTGAGAACCACTGATGTAAGTCAAACAAAAAAATAATTTGATATATTTATGAAGAAACAATATCTGATACACACAATACAGCTGCATATTTTAACTATGATTAATGAAATGAGATTTATGCAAAAAACATATATAAATGTCTACAATAATTTATCACGTACATTAATGTGTTAGCACTTGGGGCATAGTGAGGTGAAAGGTTTTACACCTAAACTCACAAATTACTAACAAACTTAAATAGTGGAAGTGCCTGTGATGCCATTAGGCTAAAAAGCTAAGACACCTCTGTTTATACAACAAGTATAATAAAAATAAAATATGTAAATAAGCAATTATAAATCCCTTATAAAAAGCAATACAGTATCAGTGATTTGAAAATTCTTCGAACGAACTTAAATTCCTTAAAACAGAATTTAGACAACAGTAATTAAAACAACTGAATTGGTTATTTCAGAAAGGACAAATGTTCCAGTCTAAAAATATGTACTTTTTTTTCTGAAATAATGAGCAATTCAAATACACATTCTAAAAAAAAAAACTTTAGATAAACTTTAAAAAAATTAGATAAAATCAGAAAGAAACTCTATCCTGGCAATAACAAACCAAAATTACAGTTAAAATGTATATATTGAACCTAGTGGTTTCTTGAAAAATTCGATTTACAGAAAAAAGCAAATTTCCATGTGTATGTGGAACATGTTAAAACAATGAGACATATGTAAATGCATTATGTTTTTATTTTAAATGTACGAACTATGCATTTATAATTGCAGGTTTTATTTAAATTAGCACATGAGTATTTAATAAAGACATTTACAAATAATATACATAAGTAGTATGAATATCGGTAAAAACAAATGCATACTGGTTTTTCAATTTTTCTTTTTTTTTTTTTTTTTTTTGCAAAATAGCTTCTTTTTTGGTGAAATTTTTTTTCCGGCACATTGAAATTTTATTCAATAGACAGAAAGTGTTTCTCTGAATAAAAGTTCAATATATCTGGCTTCAACTTTACAAAAAAAATTTTACTAGAAGCAAATTTTAAAAATACGATTGAAAAGTTAAATACCTATACTATTAAATAAGTAGGTAATGGTAAAGGCCAAGTTCGGAAGATTTCAAGAAATAGTACTAGTAACTGTATACTGAAAATTTTAAAAAGATTTTGTTGAAATTTTGATCATATGATAAATTTTGATTTCAATATGATAAACTTTTTTAAATTTTATTTCAGAGATTGCGGGCCAGACTACTGCAAAGCATTAAAAAATGAAAAGAAAATAGATCAAGGTAATGATAATAATTAATAATATTAAATGATAAAACTTTCAGAAGTCTAATATAAACTAATTATTACAGATTTTCAAAAAATAGTGAAGAAATACACACAAGAGAAGAAATGTTACAAACCTCAACCTGAATGGAAATCTTAGTAAAAAAAAAATAGGATGAGAAAATTTCATACATTAGCATTCCTATATAGATAAGATCAATTACAAGCATTGAAATTTTTTTTTAATATATAAACAATACAAAATAAATTTTTTAGTATGTTATGGAAAAAAAAAAAGTAATACAATTGCAAATAGCATATAACTGGCTTGTGCAAGAATTCTCGCATAACATATCTATCGTTCTTCACCCTAATGCATTCGAAGTATAAGTGATATTGGGGAAACATGTTTATTCATATAAACAATATAATATTACCAAGAAAATTTATACATTCACACACACATTTGTTGAAACTATTTAGTTTATAATGGCAACATTAAACTAACAGTTTACTTAATAAACAATTGGCTTTCCCTACTGGAAAATATCCCTTAAGTTTAACAGTTAAGCAATAAGATTCAGCTATACCATTTTTTATTTTTAGTATTCATATTTAGCAGTATTTTAGAGTTAAACATGGCAAAGAATAAATAATATTCTCTATCATTCATAGAAACCTAAAAACCATTTTAGCATAGAGAAAGCAAACATTTTCAAGGAACTGAAACAAAACGACTATCAATTTTTATAAACAACAATAAATTTCAGCTGTTCACACTTTTTTCCCCGCTTATCCTCCCATTTTATTTACAAAAAAACGTTCTCACACAATTATTTCACACTTTAAAAAGTTTATACAGCCATCCTCCTTCCATGGGTATGAATGCAAGTTGGCATAGGGCCTGTGTGGTCTTATTTCATGTGTTATCTCAAAAACAGTAGGTTTTAGATTTAAAACACTGTACACAAACCCGACCTGTCTCGGTCTGCCAACTCACCACTGTCGGAGCTTTGAAACTTCCTAGTTTTTTTTTACCACTTTTATTGAAGTCGTAGTAAGAATTTAAGAATCGAAATTATCATAACATATCATTTGTCAAAACCCATTGCACCTGAGAGCCGGAAAAGGGATCTATAGTACCATATTAATATACAGTATTGATAGAACAGTAGAATTTAAGATTGACTCTTTTCATCGATAAGAATCAGAGTAAATATTAATCAGTCATAATTAACCATAACTAATTAATCATAGATAACCTACGTATCTGGTACATTCTTCTTCAACTGCTTGTTGATTGCATTTGCAGATAAAAATAAATAAATAGAAATTATGTTTTGAAAATATTTATAATGTCAGACGAACGCCTGATAGTGGCTCTTGTGAACTATAAACATAAGAAAGGAGACCGAAAGGAAGACCTAGGAGGAAGGAATCAATTAACACCCTCGATCAAGAATCATAGGCTCAAAAATTTGCACAATTTTAAAAAATCAATATTAAATATATTAATTCTAGAAAAACCCAAATTGATCTGCATAATGCCAAACACAACTTGTCAGAACTCAATACAGATAACTGGCTACAATCGATGCATTTCTATGTTTTCATATTACATGCCGTTTATTTCTGTACATTGAAACTGTTTATTTACTCTACCCCAACTAAACTAACGAGCTTCTGTTATAATCATAATTACTTGTTTCCAAGGTTGTCTATACATTTCAAGTGTGCACATACCAACAACTCTGGTCTACCTATATCTTTTATAAAATGAAAAGACTGGTTTTAGCGTTATCAAACAGTAAGTTTGAGATTTGATATAATGCAAGTAACCTGTGGTATCGTCTATTTGATATAAATTATTAAGGAATATTTATGACGTCAACATTTTCCTTAAATTTCATACCACTGCTGGCTTCCCGAAGAAAGAGCAATGATTTATAGAATAATATAATATTCTTAATTAACTTTTTTTTCTCTTCTTATTGTTGACATATCTATCTAAAATAAAGATACTAGAAGTTTGGTCAGATGTATTGGATACAACAATAAAATATTTCTTTGTGTTAAAATTTTATGGAAGCTATTCTGTTGAATTCCAAGAGCGAAACATAGAACATAATTTGTTCCAAAACATAACAACAATTTTTTTTGGTACAACTATAGAGGAGCGGCGCACTATCAGAAGAGTCTAGAGACTGAATGGAGTGTCGTCCCACTAGCGATCTCTGAGACCATTCTTGTTAACTACGTGCCTCCTTTTTCCAGACTTTCTTATAAATTTGGTTTTATGCTCACTGCTTAAAGTTGTTTTTTACAAGCAATTTTTCAATGGCTATGTAAATTTGTATTTAGTAGTTTTTGGGGGTGCAAAAAACGAATATCAACTTTGTCTCTCCCTAAAAAAATATTTTACCCCGCTTTGTTACGTCGCGACAAATTTTATTCCGAGTTGCTACACCCATTGTGATTTAATTTTGTTAGATTCTAGTTTGTACCTATTTATGATAGTTAATGGGTAATTTCATGTTTTTTAATTATGAATTTAATCATTTATAATCATAATGGATAATAATAACAGTATTTATTTTTGTAGAAAATTAAATTAATTATTTTAAAAAATCAATTGCGATAGTAAAGTGATAATTTTATGGTTTTTAATTATGAACATATTTATGCAGCACAATAAAATTCAAACTTGGCGTGTAATTTCTCTTAACTCTATCTTTATTCATTATTTTGAACCCAAATAAGAATCAATTTGCAAACTGAAACAGCTTTAAGCGGTGAGCATAAAACCAAATTTATAAGAAAGTGCTGAAAAAGGAGGCACGTAGTTAACAAGAATGGTCTCAGAGATCGCTAGTGGGACGACACTCCATTCAGTCTCTAGCCTCTTCTGATAGTGCGCCGCTCCTCTATAGTTGTACCTTTTTTTTAAATGTTATATTTATAGTTCTAATATAACATTTAAAAAATTTATAACACAGAAGTGACAGTCTGATGCCTAGAAAATAAACATCAACAGCATACATATAACAAATGAAAAATTACTTGTTCAACTTACTGAATCGGAGTAAATTACTTGGACACCTCGAATGACACCAACTTGTGATTGAATAATCATCACTGCTTGGGAGAAGTGCATACCTATGAAGGTTACATCAAGGTTATATTTGTAAACATTTAGATATTGCACAATAATAAATTGATGTCACAAAAATACTAATTATAATTTTAAAATAGTCTCCTTGGCTCATGACTGTGCTATGCAAAAGAGTAGAGTAAAGTGTAAATGAAAATTTCATTGATTTATTTTATTTTGTTATTTCTAATTTTTTTTTTAATTGTATGAAAGAATTTTAGAGAAAATTTCAAAAGTTAAAGTAATCACTGATAAAATGAAACATAAAAACAACACATTATGTTGTAGAACCAATAAATCAATGACAACTTAATGTATAATTAATATCACAATAATACAACATAAGGATGCTGATGACACTGATTATTTGTTATTGTTTTTAAAAATGTCCCCATTATGGAAGACAATTACAAATTATTCAAATACATTTAATAATCTAATTATTTATGAACGGTAAATTTTCTGGCAAATATCGAAATCTCAAAATTAAACATTTACAAATAATCTTTCAGATAAATTTAATCAAAAATTCTATACAAACAATGGAGTGAACGTCCTAGATTTTCATCGTTCAATGCCAAAAAAAGAAAACAAAAATTGGCATAATACAAACGCTTACCTAAAGTGAATTCCCATTGATCTGAAGCTAGAGACTTTTCGGGTATCAGCTCAAGTTCCAACATTGTAAATTAAAAAAATATATCCTAACTTAAAAGACAATTTGAACACAACTTTTGTTTGTAATGAAGTTACGTCTACGCTGCGCCATGAACCTGATGGAGCATGCGCAGCGTCAGGATCAGCTGATTATGACAACAAAGGTTACTTCAAAAGAAATTGCAATTTTCTTTTCTTTCATTTTTTTTTTTTTTAATAGTTCACTTATAACTGATATAAAATTTCCCTGATTTGAACAAAACTACGACATTATAATTATCAGATTTTAATATAATTTGTGATAAGAAATTAAAAAATAAAAACTTATTTTAAGTAAAACCTACTTATTTAATTTCTTTAAATATTAACCAAAAGCCTAAAGGTTCGTAAAATACAATAAAACAAATCGACATAATGGTGATTAAAAAACTGAATTAATTAAGGCCACAAAAAATTTCACCATCAACATCTTGAAATAATCAATAATACTTCCCATATTAAAATATTCTTGCATATGATTTAAATTGAATATTCATTATCTTGAAAATTCCCTTTATTTTGATTTTAAAGTAAACAAATGTATAAATGATAAATGACGATCGCAAAAATCCATCTGTCATCGATCATTTGCACTACCACACACAGAGATACGAAAATAAATTTATTGAAAAAATAGCTCTAAGCAGCAGAATACTCATTCAATAATTACTTTAAATATATTCCACCCAAAATCCAAAGAAAAGTTTAAGCTGAACATGACACAGGCGTTAACCTACTTTACTAAAAATCATATTAAAACGATATTTCTTCGAATTGTCACGAATGAAATATAAAGTATTGAGTTTTAGGTTAAAAATAACAAGAAAATACTGTTTGTTTTTTACTTTTTATTGCTGTTACCTCATTTTAGGAATAATCAGATGACTGCAGCGTGCTCAACTCTAAAACACTTTTTAACCTTCCCCTAATCCGTCAATCGATCTTTTTATTGTGGGATTAATCCTTAATAAATCGATTGTTTAAATAAAATCTACTTCTATTTTATATGTAAAGGTAACATCAATTTATTTACTAAATTGTGAACGCATACAACGTTTAATTAAGTCTAGGTTAATATAATAAAATTGTCGGCGGAAGTATCACTATTTGAACAATTTTTTAAGCAATCCATGTTTTCCACATCCATTTTGATTAATTGAATATTTTTTTTTTAAGAATGGACATAATATTTTTCTTTGATAGCTATTTGCTGTCTACATACAGTTTTTTTTTCTGTTCATTGGTTATTTATCATTAAATCATTAAATTTTAGTTGTACATTTCCAGAAATATATATATTGCATCAGATTGTAAAAGATATTTGAGTTCTATGTTAATTTTTTTTGGGTAAATGTTTTGAAACCTTTCAAGTGTTAAAACTGAATATAACATAAAATAATTGTGAAAATATTCATTTCTTACTTTTGGTTTATTATTTTCAATGATGAACCGTTGTAATCGACCAAAGTAAAAAAAAAATATACTCCCTCTCAAAATTTGAGGTTTTACATTTCAAGGTATATAGTAGAATCCAAAAATTGAATACAATAAATATCCGTGACTTTTGGGAGACTATTTTCTTCGATTTTCTTGAGATTTGGCACCAAAGTCATAGGTGATTAACAAAGAACAAACATTGTGAATGCTGTAAAAATTCAATCCGATTTTTCTTGTGGTCTTAGGAACAAAAGTAAACAGTTCAAATCTGTTTCTTCTTGTCAAAGAAGAAAAAAATTAATTGCATTTAAGCCCTTAAGAGAAGAAACTGTAAAGAGGCTCAGGACATAATGTTTCACGCTTATAAAATATCATAAGTTCATCAATAGAATATGGGATGGAGATCATATACACTTCTTCATAATCATTACATAATTGACGAGCTGTTCATAATACAGCTCTGAGACTTAACATATTGTGCACGTCTATACTCAACAATGATAGCAATGAGGTTTCTGATAAGTATGTATTCAATCATACCAAGGTTAAATTTAATTCATTATTCTTGTATTAAATAAGAAACCAGCATTTCTGAATTATTTGTAAGAGTCCCAACCCAGAGATTGAAAACAACCATATCTTAAGGTGCGACTACACCAAAACAGACATGAATTGACTGGAGTCCTATAGCTAACTTGTATCATATATTTAATAGCAGACGGCGACACCGAGTCCTGACTGGACTTCTATCTCCTAATAAATACACGTAGAGGTTTGCTACAGAACTCCAGTCAAATCAAGTCCAGTTTTGGTTAAGCCGCACCTTAGTAGCACAGCACCCCATTATTTCTGCATCCTAAGTAGAGGTAGGGGATCAGCATTAAAAAGGAATTATTATTAACAGTAAATCTATCCATGAAAGAAGCCGTTAGGTTAAAGATATTGTAAAACACATACTAAAACATGCTCATATTCAAAGTAATTGTGCGCATATGATAATTTATAACCATCTAAAAAAACATTTTGCATCAGCTGCATGTATTTCTACTTAAATGACAAAAGAACAGTCATGCGTAGCCCAGAATTCCTTTCAGATAAAGTAATGTCTTTTTGCATTTACAAAAATACAGATATGCAAAAATAAAAAGTCATTAGCCCAGATTGCTTTTCCTTTGAGCTGTCTTGTCCAACAGCTGTATTAGATTTATTTCAAGAGGTCGATGAAATAGTATTCCATTAAAATAAAATTTAAAAAGTCACTAAAATGTGATTGATTGCACAGTTGGTTATAAAAAAAATCTATAAATTAATACGCAATAATGACTAAAGTCTAGCAGCAATGGAACTTATTGAAAGTTATTATTCTAATTATATATGCTCAAAGTTTTCTTATGGTTTTAAACTACTTCTCACCATTTGGACATCCTTAAATTAAAAATATATTTCAGTATTGTTATCAACCAAAAATATGAAAAGAATATAACTTATATAAATCATTTCCTAAATCAGGTTATTTCTTGGTATGAAGATATTCCACCATTTGAAATTATTTTTATTTATTCAAGAGTACACTTAAATTTGTCAATTGAAATCTTTGGTACCTCAGGCAATGTTTTTAAATTTATATCTGTTGCGTTGAGTTTGTCTTATTAATATTCTGTGTATCAAATAGTAGTATATTGGTTGAACAAGCATGTTGCAAGCATTTCTACAAAAACTGCGATTTTTTTAAAATATACTATTTATTATGCAATCAATTAAAAGTAACTTTTATTGAGAAAAAAATAAATAAATAAAAAATAAGAAAAAATTTAACATTGCCTTATTCCAGAAAAATTATTATAGCCTCATCCATTTTTATTTAACATTAAAATAACTTCATTCAAGCCATTTACAAAACGTTTCGGTCTACATTTTTTCTCTTTTTCTCCACTCTTATCACATTTATTTTATTTATTATTGCTGCATAACTAATGATTAAAAATAGTGCCATATGAAGACATGTGGAAGAACTTTGAAGCACTGTGTTCAAGGCACTGTAATCATAGCCTAGGCCAGGGGTCGGCAACCTTTTGGTGACAAAGAGCCTATATCTATATTGAAAAAAAAAAACATGGAAAAACATAAAAGTGCCTGTTTTATCTTATTCTGTGGCACTTTGAATATTATGTGTAGAGGTATCAAATGCCTTAAAAAAATTGTATCTAAAATTTGGAATGGTTTTTTACTGAAATATTTAATATTCAGAGAGTCACAAAATTTTCTAAAAGAGCCGCAGGTTGCCGACCCCTGGCCTAGGCTATGCCAGAAAATATATTTTCTCTTCTATCAGTGATGGATAAACTCGAGGATCAGGTAGCTTAATGTGTTGGGCACCTGGTATTTCATTGGATTGAGAGAAAAACTTGAAAGCTGAGCCTGGATTCTGAGAATCATTTTTTTTTTTTTTTTTTTTAATTCATTGATAGAATGGTGTTGAATCCAAGGAATTTATCTTGATTGACATTACTGTTAGAATATTACACCCTGTAATATTTTATTTAAGTCATTCCAAAAAATAGAAATTTCACTTGGTACAACCACATAAAAGGAATCTGTTTTTCTGAATACATCATAACCATTTTCTTCAGCTGCCATCGACATAGTGCATTTCTGTATTTAAGAATTAGAATGAATTATGAAATAAATAAAAAGGGCATATAATAGTTGTAGATAATTTCTAAAAAGCCTACTTTCTTCATTTTTTTTTTTTTTTTTTTTTTTTATATAAATGAAATATTTAGAAACAAAATGTTTTATAAGTTTTTTAAATAATAATAACTAATTTATTTGCACCATATTTATGAACTGTCAGTTGAATTTGTTCTTCATATAATTGTTTCTATTCCACTCTTTGATCAAGGATTTATTTCATTACTTTTGCCAAATAAAAAAACATTCATATAATCAATTTAAAGACAGTCTGAAATAGAAGAATAGAATAAATCGATAGAGTAAGCCTACTCCCCAACTACGATATGCATGTCCATATTTCTGGCAACATAACTACATAGAAAAAAATTGCAGGATATAAGTTTTTTGTTTCCACTATTGGAGTATCTACCATTACAAAATATATATTTAATATTTTACACAAATCGTATTAAAGAACAAAACATATTTTCCTTTCTCAAATCAAAAAGGTATATATTTTTAAAAATATTAATATACAATATAACAAAATGTTGGCACCAATTATGTCATTTTCAAGTATCTATAAAAGATTACCTAAAGTCTATAATCACAAATAAAATAAATTTATATTCTTAATTATTTTTGGACAATTATTCCTTTTTTTTTTTGTAATGAACAATAAATTTCTTTTTTACAGATAAATATTATTACTTTTTTTGGAATAATAACATTCCATAGTTTTTTTTTTTTTTTTTTTTTTTTTAAGTTAGAAAATTAAAATAAAGAAAATGGCAAATTAAGAGCTAGAACTATGATTTTTGCCAGGAGGCGACAAGCTTAATTGGGTGGCCCCTTTTTGCACATCCTCACTCTAATAATAAATATGATATAGATAATTCAATAAATGTGAATTTAATTTTACAAAAATGTTTAGTTTCTTACTTATATAGCTACACTTAAATTGTTCTCTGCTAGAAATAGTGTCTTATCATAGAATCTGATGTATTTATGGTTATTGAGAATCAAAATATTATTTTATATAGAGTTCTTTTATTCTATTTTTATGATTGTCTCTATTTGATTGGAAAAATTACTGCTTTCAGACTAAGTTTCTTGAGTTTGTCTAGAATTGTTCATTTTGTGGCACTTATACTGTAGGAGTGTTCGCCAATTCCTAATTCTGTACTCGAAATTTCGATTTCAATAATAGTACCAGAAAATAAAAATCCAATTTGATTAACTAATTGTAAATGATAGCTATCACGATTTTACTTCCAGCTGTGATATTTTATGCAGGCTTGCATGGCATCCCCACTACAGCTAACATTCCTGCAAGGCAGAATATAGTTAAAAAAATAAAATTGGAAAAAATATATAGCATAGAATTTTCGTTATCGATCATATCATTGTTAAAAACTAGGTTAAGGCTAAATAAATATTTTGATTATAACTAAATACATATCGCGGTACAACTTTACAAGAGGGGCGCGTTATCACTTGTTCCTCCCGATCTTAACCGAAGGTCGCCGGACTTTAGCGTTTGAATTACTCTAGCGTCATTTGTGCTAACTAACTGTTTTGCATTCAATTATAACATTCGTGATCATTGGAATTATTAAAATTATTTCTGCTTTAATTATGTATTATTTCAAATTATTAATGCTGTCGACTTCTGCTCATTACGTTCGCCCAAGAAATAAACAAAACAGCAACGGATCCTTATCAGTTGAGGTCGGGGTCTTACCGTAATTTCAATTATTACTGTTTTAGTCACAATCAAAGCAGCTGAAGAATTCCGCTCCCTACGCTCGCTCAAGAGATAATCAAACCCCAAAAGTTCCTTTTAAGTTGGGACACGGGTCCTTACCGTAATTTAAATTCTCAATCCTTTAAATTATTAAGGCAGTAATAATTGCAATGAATAGAAATGTTACAATTGTATGCAAAGCAGTTAGTTAGCACGAACGGGTCTTCAGTTTAACAGTTCGAAAAAAATTAACTTTCTAAAATTTTCCGATTTTAACTGAACTTCTATTAATGTTTTAATTTATTTCAAATTAAGTTTAGAGGGGTGGGTACGTGCCTTTCCCCTCTCCCCTCAAATTTTAATAATAAATAATATATTTCATGTTCGCTAATAAAAGTGAAGTGCTAATATAAACACAAGTAAGAAGGAACTCGGACAGTGCCGGAGCTGAGAGTGCTGACCCGGTTTGTCGTTCATTGACGATTCATCAGGCAGCGGCGACAGATATGCTACCTGTCGCGTTGGAATGTTAAGATTTACTACTTTCATCGCTGGGCCATCAGGGAAACCTAATTTGACAGCTCATTCCTGATTCGGTTATCTACAATCAATCGAAAATGGATAGAGGATTAAAACGATACCGGAATAGATAAATACAAGATATTATTCATGTTAAAAACGTTGAAAAAAATATAATAATCATTATCGGGTGAAGAAGGGGGTTATGCGGAACACTTAAGATTCCTGGCATAATATCTGTGAAGTTTTATTTGATAAAAAGCTCTTTTTCTCCTAGTATATTTAGGTTATTGGTCTGTTAATTTATGCAAGAAACAAAATTTAATCATTTATAATGTTCATAAAATCAAATATTTACAAAAAGTTATCGATGACACATTGACTGGGGTAATATCGAACAGCCCATTCAATACCACCGCCATGTAACGAAATTATATTTAGAATAATTTGATTTATTTATTTGGGATTCATAAAAAGGTATGACAAATAGGAACAAAAATCGGTAAAGGAGCAACATTTTATAAAAAGTAAATGGGCATAATATGTATGATTAAATATATTTCAAGGAACAAAGAAATATAAGGACCTATACATCCGTAAGAATAAAGTGTTCGGTAATACCTCAGTAATACGGCAATAATAGTAATACAGTCGGTGTAATACGGAGTCATTATTATTTTTTTTATTTTTTTTTTATTTCATAAATTGTATTACAGTCATTTTCACAAATGGCATCAATAAATAAAACATCAAGTCACTGAAATCTGAGGTATTAAAAAAATCGAATTTCAAGCCAAAATAATAAGGAAGGAACATTTATCACATAAGCAAACAGAAACTTAAAATAAGAAAACACTTAAACATCCAATAACTCTGGAATCAAACAGTAAACTCAGGCCAAGAGGAGTGCCCATGGTTTATGTGATTCCTAGCCACAGGGGAAGGAGGAGCCTACTCTCCGGTATAGCCCCGGTGTTCGATATAACCCCGTTCTCTCCTATGAACAAAGCTACACTCAAACAAGAAGTACAATGTAGAGTTACTGACACCTACCATCACCAATAATTTTGCACAAAACTATTAAAAGTCATCACTCGAAAATATGCATTTATTGGTAGATCATGTATATAAGCATTTGAAAGATGATTAAATCGCCTAAAATACAAAACAAGAATCATCGAAATCAGACCACTATTAGCAAGGATATAGCTTATTGAATATGTTACACATGTTTTTACTTTTTAGCCGCCATTATATAAGGAAAGTGTTGTAATCAGGTCAAATTTTCGGTGGCCAATTTTCAACAGATCTTTCAGCCTCCTGACTCTAAAAAAAAGCATTGATTATGATTATTTGAAACGTAATTCAATTTCCTACAAGACAAAAAATAAATCATCTAAATTGGGCCAATATTAGTAGAGATATAGCGTTATGAAATTTGTACAGATGTTTTATAAAGCATTCTGTACCTGTGCCCGTGGGAACCGGTTAATCTTAGTTTACATCCGGTTCATCTTAGTTTAGTTGAACTCGAAAACTATACATTTTTCGGAAGATGCGTTTTGAATGATTGTCTACAAGGCTAAATTTAAAGAAAAACAAATCTTAATTGGACGAATATGGACGAAGATATGGCAATTATATTTTGAATCAGACTTTCATCCATAGCTCAAAGAAAGTTGTTTGAGTGGACACAACAAATATTTTTTATTAACAGAAGCCATTTTAGGTTTAACGACGCAATTTCCCTTCATTTTCATAGCTTCCAATTTATCTTTACGTGCCATGCTACAGAATCCATCCCAAGGGAGTAAAAGAGAAGAACGCTTACAGCATTGTGAAATAGTTCAGGGAATGAATGGGCTATTGTAACCAGGATTGGGACCAGTGGGAGAAAGTAATAAAAACTCTTAATATATGTAAACACTCAATGTTTATCAACAGTAGTAGATAGATAGAATTTATTTGTTTAAGATTTACAATCTTGAACAGATCAGACATGTTTAAATAGCTTTATTTCATCCACATGAGTCTTGTTTATTATTAATTAAATGTACTCATTTGAAAAACAATAACTATAAAATATTAATACTTTAAAATACATTTTATAATTTATTTAATATTTACCTATTAATTTAAAAAAAAAACAATTAACTGAACTGGCTAATAATTATAACACTTAATTGGTATGTGGGCCGTTACAGTTTATGGAATCCAGGGTATTAGTATTGAATGCTGACATTATAAACCTGTAAATTTTATTTAGTTTTTCTATGCTACCGATTTGAAGTATGTCCTGTATTTTATGAACATTAATCGGTGCGGAGAGAAATGCTCGTATATATTTATCTCTGTCTTCTGTTAACTTTTCACTGTAGAGAAGGATGTTGAACAGGGTGTTAGAAATTAATTGGTTACAGAAAATGCAGGTTTCCTGGACTTCGAAGTAGAAAATTTTATTGTTTTTATATTTTTTTGTTTAGTTTAATTAATTCTGGATTTGAAACCATATCAACAGTAGTATAAAATATATAATGTATATATAATGTATAATTAATATTATATTATATAATATAATATAATATTATACATTATATATACATTATATATAATTATAATAAATATTATACATTATATATACATTATATATAATTATAATAAATATAATATAATATATAATATTATATAATGTATAATATATAATGTATATATAATGTATAAAATATATATATATTTTTTTCACAGAACGGCCTTAGAGACCACGCGAATATCATTATTTTCACTTCCCTTCTTCATTTCTTCCCTTTTTCAATTTCACACCCCTTCTCTCCTTCTTTCTTTCTTCCAAACTTTTCCTCATTCTTTCCTTCTTTCTTCGGTCCACGCCACTCCTTTTCTCACATCTCTTTCTCCCACAAGTACCTTAATTTCTTTTAGTCTTCTCCCATAGTCATCCCTACCGAAACAGTCTTGGCCTGTTATTTTCAGTTTCTCAGTTTCTTCCCTCATCTGTTTTATGCACCTCCCAGCACTTTATATATCCTCTCATTTTATAGAAGATTTCTCTATTTAATCTCTTTGGGTGCATCCTCACCATATGTCCGTAGAACCTTAATCTTCTTATTCTTATGTCCGTTTTCAAATCATTTACCTCTTTGTATATTTCCTTATAAGGTCTCAAACCTATAGCCTTCCTGTGTCTTCTTTGGGACGTCAATTCTTCTTAGTATTCTTCTTTCTATCCCTAACATTTTCCTTAGGTGGAGGGAAGCGGTTTCCATTGCGTACAGTATCACCGGTTTGACGACCGTATTCTAGTGTCTTATCTTCGCGTTTGTTGACAGGCTCCTTTTATTATATAAATTCCTTGTCGTGAAGCTTAGTCTTTCCTTTTTAAAAATAAAACATATTTTTATTGAATATTATTTTGAATTATTCATTTTGTTTTGGGTGTTGTTTAGTTTATTATTTTACTGTATTTTCTTATGTAGTAGAGGTATGTTTTGTTTTATTTATACAAACTTATACTTCACAGGAGGGATTTATGTTCTTTATTGAATGAATAAAGCTGTTGTCACTATTTTGTCTTCGGGTATTTTCGTTGCATTATATCTATATCCTCTGAAGAAGGAGGGGAGGAGGAGGAGAAGGAGGAGTGGAGGGAATGCTTTCGGGATGAATTTGAACTCATTTTTTTTTTTTTTTTTTTATTGGATTCAGACGTTTTTGGTCGATATAGGTTTATTATGTGGTGAATTAGTGGATTCAAAATATTTGAAAAAGAAAATAAAAACTTTTTTTTTTTTTAAACAGTTGATTGAGACAGTTTTGAAACTAATGACCTCGTGTATGTAGTAGTAAAAAATTAAAGATACGTAATAATTTTAAATAAACAAAAAAAAAGTCGTCTCAAAGGAAATACTATGAATGGACTGTCGTTGAATGAAGGAACTATGATAATGAGCTGGCTGACCCATTAGCGAAAAGGTATCCTAGTTAGACGTCATCAGATGGCACAGTTAACTACCACACGATACTAAAGTGTCATAGGTGGCTTATTCAAAACTGGAGGGTCCAAAAATGATAGAGCAATCTTTTTTTTTTAAAGAACTTCCCGAAACTGAAATTTTTAAGCACTATTCAGTTTACAACAAAGACTTTTATAATCTTCACTACATATTAATAGGATAATATAGATCCCATTTCCGACTCTCAGGAGCGATGGATTTTGACAAATGAGGTGTCAACAGAAAGAGAATTTCAAGGAGAACTGAGGAATCCCAATTAGGATTCTCAAATTCTTACTACAATTTTAGCAAAAAAAAGTAACATTTCGCCATTGAAACAGTAGGAGGTTTCAACATTCCGACTGTGGTAATTCTGCGAATCGAGACAGGATGAGTCGGGTTTTAAAGATTTTGGCGCGGAGATCAAGACTCGCAGAACGTTCCCGCGGAATGTACCGGGTCCAGCGTTTTAAAGCCCTAAAACTTGGCGTTTTCGAGATAACGCCCGATATAGGGCCATATATATATCGAAGCAAATTGACTATAGCGACGACATTTTTTTTTTAAAATGGCTTAAGGGCTAAAAATTCGAAATTTAGGTTTAAATTCATTATGGGAGGTAAACACCACATATATCGATTCTCGCTCACGATATATCGAAAAAAAAATTGATAATGGTCTAAAAATCCACTATTGATGGCGTAAGAACATAATACTGACGACTCTCAGTCGTCAGTCTGATCTTGACCAGTGCTAGAAGCCTTAAAAATGTAATATAAAAGCTTTGCCACCTTACTGTAAAAATTAAAGAGTACAATTTTTTAAAAATATATTTTTATTTGCAAAAAAAAACATTTCATCTATTTTCTTTAAAGTTTTCAGATGAAATGAAATAAACAAATAAATAAATAATTTTAAAAAGATTATTTTACTCATCAATTCCTGAAATAAGAAGCAAATAAACATGTATATGTAATTATTTGCTTACGATGCTTTGATAACAATAAATAATTATAAATAATAAATAGATAATTATGCTATTTTTTTTCCTTTTTATGTCTCAGTTTTCATATTTTCCTTTTGATTCAATGCTTGCTTTATCTATAAATAATATATTTTTTAAATGAATAATACTATTTTTTTTAAATCTATTGCTATTTGGGGAGAAAACATTTCCTGTAAAGTTTGCTAAATGGCGCTTAAGCGTTTTTAAATAATAACGACGTCGACATACAAAAACTTTTTAATAAGAGTAATTTGGAAAATAAAATGTGATAGCAAATATGATAAGTATGTCTAATTTATTAAATTTATACCCGATTCAACATCGGCCTCTTGTAGATGAGCCTCCGCTTTAACCATTAAACTAATAATTTAAAGGATTTGATGAGTGGTTGACCAGTAAATCTCCTTTGAACTCCATATATGTAAATATTTTCTCCGCTATATACTTCCTTCGATTCAAATAAGTTGGAATTCGGTCTGAGTGGTTGTTTTCTAAGCAGACCAATATCATAGAAGTGATGGTAAACTTCAGTCCGAATTTCGGCCACTATTACTTTTTTTAAGGTTTTCAAGATCTTCCACCCTTCTACAGTCCTTCCAAATTGAGTTAGAGGGTTGAAAATTTGTATGTTAATTTAATTGATAATAGAGAAGTGCTTTTTGGGTCCCTCGTCTTTTTTTCACCCTCCTCCACCATTTTGATAATTCCAATTTTGTATTTTAGTTACTATTGTATTAAAAATAGTTTAAAACACGTTCTTAATGGCGGAGCTTTGATGTTGGCTCTTTTGATTTATAATTTTCAATAATGAGCCTTTGTAATTGGCCCAGAATTTTTTTTTAGCTCCCTTCCCGCCAAAAATTTGAGATTTTACGTTTCAAGATACGTAGAATCCAAATATCGAATAAAAAAAGTTAGATTTTTTTAAGACCTCACCTCGATTACTAATGAAGAAAGGTGAAAAATGTTAATTTTTTTTAAATCAGCACTCCGAGGACTTAAAAAAAATGTATATAAAAGCATTTGGATCATTATTTTCAATAATAAATCTTTGTAACAGACCAAGAAAAAAAAATATATATAACCGCGCTCAAAATTTGAGGTTTTATTCAAATATCCATTTTTAATTTTTATAATCATTCAAATTGACCATTATTAGCAGAGATATAGCGTGTTGAACTTTATAGACTAACTAATTCTCCGACACTTGTGATCCTTGTCCTCCTGGACAATCATTTTCTATTACTCTCTTTCAAGTGTCTCTGTCTTCCAATCGCGGACTCCCAGCTTCGTTATCCTTTCGTAGATCCATCCTCCACTTCCACCAGCTTCTTGGTCTTTCCTTTTTCCTTTTGCTAATGCAAGTGCAACTTCAAGATTTTTTTCTGTACTCTTATAAGAAAAAATCTGTCCGTACAATTTTCTTTTTTTCACTCTGTCCATCGCTTCGATCTTCCAATCGCGAACACCTTCCCCGCATCTCTCTCCACTTCATCCATATCTGGATCCATCCTTCATATCCACCAGCTTCTTGGTCATTCCTATTTCCTTTTCCCACTCTGAAGTGCGGCTCTAATCTTTTTCTCTGAACATTTTCAAACTCTATTCTGACCGCATGTCCTGTCCATCTTGTTATGGGGAAGGTCGTGCGCATGGAAATACCAGATATTTTTTATATATATACCTATTTGGAAATAATAAACTATTGTGTAATAATTTGCAGCGTTTTTTTTCTTTATATATGGACTCCATGTCATTTTTCTATCAGAAGTCAGTCCACGGTATTCACAGTCTGTTTGTATTCTTTCTGTATCAGAATAAAAGTGAAGTGTTAGGACTATTCATGGTTCAGTCGAATCTTCCATAGTTTGCACCAATCGTGCAATTTTTCGAAGTTATAATTTAAGTTCAGTGAGGTTTTGGCATTTATGTGTTTAGTATTGTCTGCGTTGGTTCCTCGTACAATCAAATATTCCAATTATTAAGATTTAAAAGTGAATCTAGAAGAAAGCTGAGTTCTTAGTATTGGGTGGGACGGAAGGTAGGGAGGGTGGTATATATTGGAGGGAGGGCCGATGGCCGGGCAGTCATGTGCCGCACTCTCTTAGTTGTACTCCTAGCAACCTGCGCCGCAGCCCAGGTAATTCTATACAAGTATATTAATAATAATATATAATATATTATAATAATGATATCAAGTGTCGAAGTATTATTTAAAAGTCATTCTCATCTTCAGAAATATGAAAAAATATATTGTTTATAATGGAACATAATGAGTAGCGGAGGCAAGGGCAAAGGGGGCGACTGCCCGGGATCCCTCGCCGAAAAAAATTTAAATAAATGGCTTAAACATTGCAGATGAATTTATAGATCATATTGAAGATTGTCCGCCACATACAAAAATTAAGTAATAAAATTATAAAGGGTGTTCAAATTTGAGGTATCTTTTTAAATTTTAAATAAAATACATAAATTGTGTGAAATCTTTATTTATTTTTTTTTTGAAAATTAATGTACATCGGTTCCGGTTAATCATCGAAAATAATTCCGTTCAAGTGAGCTCCTCTGGTAGATCGGCGGGCTGTTAATCTTTTACCAAAATTTTGAATAAGTTTTTCGTATAATAGTGATTCAATTAGTTATATTTGCTCGATGATGTTGCCTTTGAGGTGTTGAACAGTTTGAGGATTATCCGCATAAACTTTACTCTTCAAGAAACCCCATAAGAAGAAGTCCAATGGCGTTAAATCGCATGATCTTGGTTGTCAATTCACGTCTGTTCTTCGAGAAATGTTTCGGTTAGTAAACTTCTCTTTTCATAGATCGATTGATTCCGTTGCTGTTTGACATATTGCACCATCTACCGATCCATTTTAATTAGGGATTGATAAATTATTTGCCACTTCTATAAATTTATAATTATAGAAGTATATGATTTATGATTTATAGAAGTGGCAAATAATTTATCAATCGCTAATTAGATTGATCCTTCTATACCATCATGCGGATGTCAACCGAACCATTTTATCTAACCGGAATGTATTTACTTCATACATGAAAAAACATCGGTGTAATCTAGTGCCTGTGAAAAAATGGCGACAAATTAAAAAAATAAACCTGAAATTTGAACACTTTAAAATTTATACGATTTATATGGTAAAGCCTAACACCTGCCTGATCGCTGGGCTCCACACTATGCAAAAATAAAATTTGAATAAAAAAATCATACAAATTGGAATTAAATTTCAAACTTATAAGTGATTTTTGAGAGTAAATTTTGCGATAAAAATTTCAAATTATTCCGGGGAAGAGTCCATTCCACTTTGTGTGTATTCTATAGGCCACCTTACCGGACTAGTACCAACCATCAATATCAATGCCCTCCAAACCCCTCTAACCAAGGGTGGCCGCAATATCGTATCGCCCAGGTCCACACAAGATCTATATCCGCCACTGGATATATTTATTTCCTTTATAAATATTTGTACCCAAAAAGGCCATTTGAATCTGGAGGTCGCCTGGTATCCAGAGTCCGCATAGTTCGATTGTTCACCCACAGCCATTACATTCATGGCTTATGCTGTTCCACCATTGGAGGATGTTTATCGACTTCACAGTATGGATCCGCCGTGTTTTGTTGTAGCAGGGCCACCTCGGTAACCATATAGGTTTAATGTCAATATAAAACAAATAATTGTTTTCCGTTTTCAGACAGATGTGCTGGACTGCATCGCCTTCGGACCAGAAGGCTGCATGGAGCAGGAGTTGTCCAGGGCCCTCAACAACGCAGAACACCTCTCTGTTATTAGGTTCACCAGGCATCTATCGCTCATCGCCAACAACAACCAGGTAGGAAATCGATTCTTTATCGACTTATTTACATATTAAACTTAAAAAAAATTATATAAACAAAACAATCCAAATGAAAAGTCTTTCTAAGGATCTAGTATTTACATCCCTTATTATTACTCATTTGGAAAATATTTATTTAAGAAAGACATAATAAAATAATTATAAGGTTATGAATGGAAGATTCCACCTACGAAATCTTGAGTCTAAAATATCGACAATAAACTCAGCCAGTTGTCGTTTCATCAATTCAGCCATCCTCAGGACAGACAAAATAAGATCGCATGTATGCAGACAACATGCAATACATCTCACATCAACAGCCTAAAAATACACATCAACTAGAGACAGTACCTCACTTCAAGACATCTACAAACTTATTCAAAGGAATGGGAGATAACATAACAGCTGGGAGAGGTTTTAATAGAGGTTTAGTAAATTTTTCTTATTTTAGTGTGCGTTACTTCCTTTTTCTATTGAACAGCTGTTATTAATATAACCTTTTCCAGCTGTTGTTATCCTACCTCACATTTCTTTTAGTCTAGGGTACAGGGCTCTTTGTTTCAAGTTATAAACACTAGTCTAAAATTTCGTGAGTGGCTTCATTTTAACGTAGTAAATTCTCCAAATGGGGTCATTTCCAATTTATAAATCGGAAAACACGTCAAGTTAATGGTACATTAAAAAGATATGAAGAACACTATAGCGACGTCGTTTTTTTTAAAAGGCTTAAGCACCAAAAGTTCGAAATTTGGGTTTCGATTCATAATGGGACGTAACCATCTCTATCGATTCTCGCTCACAATATATCGAAAAAAAAATTGATAATGGTCTAAAAATTCACTATTGATGACGTAAGAACATACTACTGACGACTCTCAGTCGTCAATCTGATCTTGACCAGTGCTAGAAGCCTTAAAAATGTAATATAACAGTTTTGCCACCTTACTGTAAAAAATAAAATAATATATTGATATATATATATATATATATATATATATATATATATATATATATATTGTTATTTGCAGAAAAAATATTTTATCTGTTTTCTGGAAAGTTTACAGATAAAATGAAATAAATAAATAATTTAAAAAGGTTATTTAACTCATCATTTCCTGAAATAAGAAGCAAAAAAACATAAATATGTAATTAATTGCTTAGGATGCTTTGATAACAATAAATAAATGAAAAAACAATTCATAATTATTATGCTATTTTTTTTCCTTTTTATGTCTCAGTTTTCATCTTTCCTTTTTGATTCGATGCTTGCTTTATCCATAAATAATACATTTTTTAAATGAATCATAACATTTTTTTTAAATATATTGTTATTTGGGGAGAAAACATTTCATGTATTTCCTGTAAAGTTTGCTAAATGGCGCTTAAGCGTTTTAAAAAAATAACGACGTCGACATACAAAAACTTTTTAATAAGTGTGAAAATGTTACTTTGTAAATAAAATGTGATAAGTATGTCCTAACCTAATTTATTAAATTTATACCCGATTCAACATCGGCCTATTGTAGATGAGCCTCCGCTTTAACCATGAAACTAATAATTTAAAGGATTTGATGAGTAGTTGACCAGTAATCTCCTTTGAACTCCATATATGTAAATATTTTCTCCGCTATTTTTACATACTTCCTTCGAATCAACTTTTCACTGAAAAGTCCTTCGAAGCTGCTTTTCACTAGAATCGTAAGATAATTTGATAAGGAAATCGAAAAAAATATTTGCAGACACTGCATTAATCAATCACAAAACAGATCCCCAATCATGTGTGCTACCGACAAGTATTAATCAATAAAATGGCTATCGTAAAATTGACATGCATAAGATGTAGATCTGATAAAACTGCCCATGAAAATTGTTGGACAGTATGACCATTTGATTGTCCTAATATTTATCAAACGTGAAATTGTTGATGCATTTTCATATCATCGTTATTTTGACATTTTTGAGGTGGAGGTAACGCCAAACGGCCCAACATTTGTAAACAAAAAACATTCCAAATCGGATAACTATTAGCAAAGATAGAGCGTATTGAACTTTATTCACATGTTTTATAAAGTATTCTGTACAGGTTCCTTTAAACACCGGTTCTGCTTTGTTTAATTTTTTGATAATTCGAAAACATCTCTCGGATATTCCAGATTTTCATTTGAAAGATAATTAAGTGTCTAAAAAGTTAAATATATTAAAATAAAAAAAAATCTTAATCGGACTAATATATATCAAAAAATATATATATAGCTATATCAAAAAAATTTTTTTTTTTTTACTTTCGCCCAAAGCGGTAATAAAAGTGGTTTCTGTGGCATACTAGATATTTTAAATCGGGTTTTAGATCGCGCAAGCGCATTTCGATTTACACTGATTGTTGAACTTTTCTTCGATACAGGGATCATATATTAGGTAATCAAGGGTTCTGAGTCTGTTTTTTTAATCCAATATTCAATCGCGCATGCGCATTTTGAACCATTTGTCGAGATAAAAAATTAAAAGAATAAATTTGTTTTTCCTTGTACATTTATTTTTCCTTATGCACCTTACAGAAATAAACTTACAAGCTATACTAACCCTCTTGGCTCGTCGTTATACCTGAATTGGCGAAACGTTGACTATTTAGTGTTTGGAATCTTCCATTTATATCCTAACTATAATTTCATCTCTTGTTGAGTTTTTGTTCTTCTCTAGGAATGATTATTTTAAAACGTTCACAGTATTTAGTGTTTTCAATCAAAGTCCAAGATGTAAAATGATATCTCGTGTTAATCAAAAGTGATCTTAGAAGAATTTTGTAACATTGTTTGTTTTAGTATCTAGAAGAACTACATAATTTGTAATATTATATAGTTGCCAAACGCCCTGATGAGAAAAATTTGAAAAAAAAAAACTAGTAATAATTTGGACAATATGGCGTATATTTCCTCAACGTATTGTACAGTTCATTCTGTCATTGTTTTCTGCTTTAGGTTTTTTCATGATTTTAATATGCAAAATAAAATAAAATTAAAAATCACAATTTAATATATGTAACAAGTCAATTACATAGTCCATTTGAAGTTTTTAATGCAACGAATTGCACGTGGCTTCACTTAATTACATATCAACATCATAAAAAAACACATAATGGTGAAGCAAAACATTAAAGAGCTACTACTTAATCATAGCAGTATTGCGTAGCATCCATTATTAGAGAGTGCAGGAACCGTAGTAACGGAATGTCCTTCCATACTCCCCAGTCGGGCGGAGGGTTCGGGGATATTCTTTACTCCCCTGGAAAACTGTTTAATGAATATGCTGTATAAAAAGTATTTTATAAAATTTAACATTGTTGAACTACAAAAGATATAAAATTGATTTATTAGCAGATGTCTGTGTACTCTTTTGTACTTAATTGAATACTAGTTAGTGTTAAAAATTTTGACGAGGAATTAAATTAACATCATTGCGTAAAATAATAGGACACTCCTCAATTAATCATTTAGGTTGGTTACTGGCTATCAATCATCACTTTAATTTGCCATTTATTTAATAATTACAGGACATGTTTTTTTTTGGTAATATTTTCCAGAATTATCCTCAGCCCAAGACCGAAGGAGAAGAGACAACCTTGGAACGCTTAGAGAGGTACCTCTATGGGCACTCCCTTAGGCTGGAACTTCCTGAAGAGTTGGTCGAAGGAGCCAGAGGACTCATCCCTGCATCTTTCTTGTCTCAACTCCCGACCTCCCTCACTGTCCCTTTGGCTCAAGAAGAGAGTCCCGAAGGTAATTTTCCATCATCTATGGCATTTTTTGTTAACTAATTTAAGGAAAATTATAACATTCATTCATATCTCGAAATATTTGTGAATGAGATATCTATCAAAATTTAACTAAATTGATTAATGGTCACTAAATCAACTTTGACTAAGTAAATATCTTAAACGAGATAATTCTCTAACACGACTCTCATAAAGTTCAGAAACACTTAGAAGGTAAACAGTGTGAACTTGAACCCATTCTTGAAAGAACAATTTTATGCCCCTCCCCTGCTAGAATATATATATATATATATATATATATATATATATATATATATATATATATATATATATATATATATATTTTCGGTTGGCTCGATAGACCGTGTAGATCTTTAGCCGCGCGATGTGGTGTTCTTACCAGCATTTATTGCTTGCGGGAGGGGCAGACAGCCTGGAGGGGGTCACCCAACCTCACGTTGCTGCGAACCATGATTTCCATGGTGCAGCGGCTGGCTGCCCATTGCTCCATAACCGGTCCCTTTGGGGCCAATTCGCAGTCTCCTTCCCACCGACTCACTCGGGTTCAAGGACAATGACGAATCGGTCTCTAGATTCGTCTGTTGTTAACGGATTATGGCTGTTCGGAGTCAGCAGGCGCACGAGAACCTATATTTCTTTCCCCGAGGCAGACCGTTCATGGACCAAACCTCTGGGCGGCTATTTTATGTCCTGGAAAACCACAACGCGATTCACAATTAAGGTACACGGGGTTGGGTCATCACTCCTACGCCCGGTCTGTGTGAGTAGCCTCCGGTAGGCTGACAACCTCACATACCCGGGGGAGGGGTGATAAATTTCTTGAATTATTACTTTAATTACATTAAAGTAGTGCCGGTGACGGGATTCGAACTCACAAAAAAAATATATATATATATAATATTATTTTCACAATAAGGCATAAGGTAATATGGAGTAAGTGCGCACTAGATTTTACAAAGTTCTATTTTAAATAACTAAAATTATTGTTTTAAAAGCTAGATTTTCCTCTGTTTTTAAATATGTTCCTTAGACCATTATGCTTGAATATTACACTTAAACCCATGTTTCAATCGCAGCCACTTTTATGAGATTACACAGTTAATTGCATCAGTAATCACCCAAAAAAGTTAAAGCTAGTCTGAGATTCAAATTTTATAATCTTAATTGAATAATGAAAGTGGGATATGGAATATAATTTAATAAAACGAATAATTTTTATTTTTATTCGCTAGTCCGTAATTGCCTCGACAAAACATGATAGAAAGTTACCACGCATACTTGTCACACAACAGATGCTTCCACTTGCCCCTACTATCATGTTATGCTGGGTAACTCCACACAAGCGCTTAAAAAAATAGAAAATTTTCAAGAAGAAATATAAATTACAAAATATTTTAAAGAACAGCTTCTGTTGGTTCCGCTTCCGACAAAAAAATAAAATAAAATAAAAAAATAAATAAGAAAAAGCCTAATGTAGATAAACACCGACAAAGATGTACAGAAAAAGTTGAAAGACACAACTTTATCATCAGGTTGGAACTAATATCTTTACAACTCGTTATACTTCACCTCAGCGAACTTTCGTGGTTGATTTCTGATACATCAGTTTTTAAGGTTCAAGTTCTGTAAAGAGCATCTCTTACCAGTTGAAATTTTGGATTTAACGAGACAATTACGTACTTATCCTAAAATCGTACTTAACCCACATTACCTTAACTGAATCTCAATTATAACCAATATTTTCTTCATTAAAATTTCAATATTTTATGCACAATATAAAAATTAATGAAAAAATATCTAAAGATCTAAACTTCCAAATTATTTAATTGGCATAAGCAATGAATTCAACATTGAATGAATATAAAAAAACGCATGAATATGTAACATACAGAACATTCTAGGATAAATTAATCAAAACTGTAGAAAATATCAATATTAAACATAAAATTAAAATAATTTTATTTACAGAATTATTTAAATTTAGTTACAATAGCTGACAAAAATAGAGGACACAGCTTCATAAAAAATATGCTGACATAATCTGTCATTTACATGGGTAACTAAGGACGATTTTAATCACTAAGGAAAAAAACGAAAACTAATATTCATTTATTTAACCATATTTATTTTGGTTTCCCGCATTAAAGTTGTCTAAAGGTTTACTCTAAGTTCACTGTCATATGATCACAAATTTTCTATTGATATAACTTAAAAATGGGCGCGGAGGCTATACAGTACCCGCATTACTGAAAGGTTGTGAGGGTTCATCGGGTCTAAACGACGAACTTGGTTGAAGGTGCTTAAGGGGTTCGTTATGTAGATATCTTGCAACAATCTTAATAATACGTACCGTGTAGTCTCAGTACATTACAGATGTACCAATATAAAGTAAGCAATGCACCAGTATAAGACCATAAAGTTATTTTAATGTTTTAATTTAAATGTTTGATAATTTCTCAACAATTTCGTTTCTGATAGCCATTTTTACAGGATTTAGAGTTGAAGTTTTACAATTCAGCGGTGGATTGTTTGTAAAAGTTCTAACTTATTTTAAATCACAAGTTTAGTTGACTTATAATCCAAAGAAAGTGTAGATATAGAAAAATATTCATTGCATCTTCATTTTATAGAATTTGAATACATGAGCATTAATACAAAAGATTGCTAATGCATAAACTCATTTAAATATTAAATGAACAAGTACATGATAAGCTCAAAAATAAATTAGTTTCGCATCATCCAATAGAAAACCAGGATTATTTCCCACTGCAATGAAAAGTCAGGTTATAGAGGCCGGGTGAGCCCCAGGAGGGTTTCTTGAACTCGGAGTCGATCCACTGCTGATTTAACAGAATAAATGTGTTTAAAAGTATCAAATAGTTATTTGTTAACTTGCTTTAGTTTTTTTCAATGATTTTAGTTCGACTCACTTGAATCAATAAAGTATCCATCAACTGACGATAAAAGTAAAAAGGTTTCATAAAAATTAAGTTAGCAAAATAAAATATAAAGTTATATCTTACCACAGGCAGTGCCACCGTGTCTATTTAGCAAGATACGATAGCACTTACACTGGGCCGCTAATAATCCTGAATTTAGCATGCTAAATAAGATTGCGAGTACCCCAAGTGTACTATTCTTAAGTACCTGGAGAACATTTTTGGCTCTCGTCTTTTCTTGCAGTACTTGGTCTTATGAAGCTCACTAAAGAGAGTGAGCACGATGAACATGTAATAATGTCACTTCTTTTCCAGGACGAGGTATGATCAAGAAGCTGGTGGTGCCGTTCCTCCTTGGTCTCAAGTTCAAGGCCACAGCAGTGATGCCGATCGCCATCGCTCTCATCGCGCTGAAGACATGGAAGGCCTTTACCCTCGGCCTCCTCTCCATCGTGCTCTCCGCGGCCCTCGTCATCTTCAGGCTCACCAGACCTAAGGTCCTCAACTACGAAGTCGTGGTTCCCCCACCGCACACCCACCACCACATCGTGGATGAGCACTACCAGGCCAGAGCTTCCAACGACCTCGCCTACCGGGCCCACCGCCGATAGTCTTCTGTCTTCCTACCTGGCCTGTCTTCGTGTCTATCCCTCAATATTTATTTAATTTATTCTGTAAATAAATAATGTATTTAAGTTTATAATTTATGAGTGTCCTGTTGGCTGTCCCGCATATTTGTGAAGTGTAGGTCCAGAAGGGCTTGTGTGTTCAATTTATCTCAGTGTTCCATCTAGTTTCTACTTTGAACGTCTTGAAAGAATTGAGTATAATAACTCAAATTCAAATTATTCAGTCAAAAACTTTTAGGAGTACAACTAACATCAGCAACATTACCTTACATACAGACCTCACTATCCCAATAGTTAACGAACACATACGGACTCACTACAAACTATTTCACGATAACTTACACGTACATCCTAACACACTCACACAAGACATGGAGACAACCAACATGCCTGATAACACTCGCAGAAGGCTGAAGAGGAGTTGGATGAGGGATCTCCTAGCCCAACTAAATACAATAATCACGACAGGAAGAGGTGCCGAGAGGTATTACTCTCTATCATGCCTTTAATGCCACGATAACAAATTTTTAGCCAGCAAATTCACTGGTTGTCAATATCGACAGGTGTGAATATTAAAATAAAGCCAAAAAAAAAAGTTTATATTTTGACCATCTGTTTACCCTCTACCACATTTATTTCAAGATACTTCAAGCATCATTTCATGTGAAATTTTATGTATAATAATATAATAAAAAAAACGCTGCAAATTATTACACAGTGGTTTATTATTTCCACTCAGTAATATTTGAAAAATATCTATTCTGCCCAAGTAAAAAAAAATAAGCAGTAGGCACAAAAGGAAAAGAAATTTAAAGCTTGTCCCAAGACGATCGCCGTGAGAGTGCCGAACTGGGAGTGTTAAGAAAAAATTGTGTCAATGCAAGTAGGCTGTAATGGTTAGGGCATGTAATCAGAGGATAAAATGATATAGAGGAAATATTTAATATGCACTTCAGTAGAAAAAAAAAAGGAAAGACTAAGGAAGCTAAAGGAAGTGCAGAAATAATACAAGGGAGGATAAAGCAAAGAGGTACGAAGAAGGCCTAGGGCCACGATTACCAGCCGCGCCGGAGAATTAGTCTACGAAGTTCATTACGCTATATATCAGCTAATACTGGTCCGATTTAAATGATTTTTTTTTCTTTTTGTAGGGAATTTCGTCAGCTTTCGTTTAAATACCATAAAATCACAAAACAGCAGTCTCGGAGAAAACCCGCGGAAGGCGGATGGACGGATTTTTTTATTCGATATTTGGATTCTACGTATCTTGAAACGTAAAACCTCAAATTTTAAGGGGGGTTACAAAATTTGTTTTTTTTCTTTGGTCCATTCCAAAGGTCTATTATTGAAAATAATATATTTGAAATAAACCAAAGCATTTACAGATAGAGATTTTTTTAGTTTTCGCTTTTTTTTTTCTTTTTTTTTAATGCCTTTTTATGCTGATTCTAAAACACCTTACATTTCACCTCTATCGTTATAAGCGGACGAGTTATGGGCATATAAGATTTTTAATCGGTAATTATCTAGATTTTTGTTATTCATTTTTTTTATGTCTTGTTGCGCTGATTCCAAAACAACTTCCCCTCTATCATTATAAATTGCCTATCATCTAATCGGCCACCATTTTGAAACAAACAGACGGATGGTAATGTCGAGTTCCGAGGATCATATTGGGGTGACCTATGACATTGATACCGAATCTCAAGAAAATCGGTCCAGTAGTCTCGGAGTATTATCGAAAATAATAAACCAAAACGATCAATAAGAGCAAAAATAATAAATATGAAAGATTTCAAATGCCTTGAATATTTCACGTTGCAGTTAATAACACTCCAGTCAACGTTTCGTCTACTCAGATATCATCAGAACTAAAAACAAAATCACATTAATGAAGGCCTGAGATAGTACATTTAGTTTCAACAGCCTAATGAAGACAAATAAAGTAATATTTTTTTTTTTTAATTATCTAATATAACAATTCTACATGTGGTACAACATTTCACGGTGTAGGTTAGGAATTAATTAACAAGATTTAAATACTAAGGCCAATTTCGTTTTTAATTATAGAAAAAAAAATCTATATAACAAGAAGAAAATAAATAATGATTATACTATTACATACGAGAACAGTCATTTTTCGTTTGTAACCGCTAACCGTTAGAATTACTGAACCAATCAACCAAATTTTAACTAATTGTGCACACTTCTGATTATTCGATCATGTTGAAATTAGTTACAAATACATTGCAATTACTATAGGAATCGTTTGCAGTTTCCGAGGGCTACTAACTCATGAGGGATCCGAAAAAGAGATTTATATTTTTTTTTAAATTGTTAATTTTATTTTCAAATGATAAACAAATTGTAATTGATCAATATTTTTTCTAATGTATACAAAATGCATCAGTTATGAACGTAAGCAAACTACAGCATAAAAAATTAATTGTTGATAAATATCATTCCTTCACATAAATATTTTTTAAGTGCAAAAAATGTGTTTATCAGGCAATTAATCTTTAAACGGGAAAAACCTACAGACCATATCTTAGTAACTCTGGGCCATCAGACTCCAGCCAAGGGCCCCAAAGAGGCCAGTTAAGACTTGCTTACAAGTCTTCAAATAAAATTTTAAAAATAAACAATAATAATAAAAAAATGAAGAATTGACTAGGCACACAGCCCGAAAACCTTCTATTGCAGAAAGCCATGGAAGAAGAGAAATAAAAAAAATAAATATAAAAAAGTTTCCGAATAAAATATATCTGAAATCAGCTGTCAGACCTGAGTTGTGTACCTATTATACATATAAATACTAAACATGAAGTTGTTATCTATTTCCTTCTTATCCTTAATTCTAGTTAGGTTGAAAACAAAGAGAAACATTTGTTATGGATTGAAGCGAGACCCTTGAACAGAAGAGTGAAGAGATGGCTGAGGGCTCGGAATGTCTGTCGGTCGTCTTGGGAGTTACGGCCTTCCTAGGAGTCGCAGCCCTGGTATACTGGCTGTGCCAGAGGGCTCGGGGACCTCGTTGGCTGCCCGTGGGCATACTTCGGGCCATCAACGTCTATCCCCTGAAGTCGGGGGCTGCCACTCTGGTACCCCATGCTCGCTGTCAGTACCTGGGCACCAGCTACAAGAATCTCACTGACAGGTGATTATATAGCATTATATCTCTCTGTATAACAGCTGTGAAAAATGTATACAAAATAAAGTTATAATTACCAATCTATGACTATATGCGAGAACGATTAATGTCGAAATTTCTCAGAGAGAGATTAAAACAGTTGTAGACAATGTAAAAAATTCCAAAGATAATTTGAAAAAAGTTTTAAACGTGCACTAAAATTACATCTAAGTGAAAAACAGACACACATACATACATACATACATATATATATATATATATATATATATATATATATATATATATATATAAAAGTTTTTTTCTCTACTGCTCACAATATATTTTTTTGAGGATCTTGTAGTTCAGCTAATAAATATGCCGCTATATCTGTGGTGTTTGGGTAAAGGAACATGAATCATTTGTTTGTGACAACGAATTTAATTTATATATATATATATATATATATATATATATATATATATATATATATATATATATATATATATATATATATATATATATTTTAAATGAACTTTACCTTTGAGAAAAAGGTTATTAGTTACTGAAACAGTGTTGACATGGATACCATTTCATTGATTTATTTCGCTTTTTCCCATAAGCAAAGTTCATTCAAAAAAACAAAGTTTGCTTGATTAAATTCTGTTATGTACCATATTGTTATATATATATATATATATATATATATATATATATATATATACCACCTATATTAGATGTTTCCCTTGTATTAATATGATTGCATATAACAATCGTGCATGCGTTATAACTAATTATATTATATAAATAGCATAAAAAGCCTTACTTAGTTTTATTTTTTTAGTAGTTTGTATTTGTTATTGTTTTCATTGATTGTAAGCACCTATGATCATTTTTTAGTACCCGACATAATCTAAAACGAAATGAAAAATTGAAATAAGCTAAATGATCTTAGAGAGTAATACATTTACGTATTTTCAAACTAACACCCAGAGAGTAAAGCAGTTGACTCCTTATTATTGTATATTTTACTTTCTTTCATTTATTTGTTTGTTTCCTCCCTCCCCCTGTTACCGATTCGTTCTCATTTTCTAGATATTTTACTAAAAATTTTAATTTATTTATATTAAGATATAATGTATCACGGTATGGACATGCAAAATGTAAATATGAAAAAGAATAGAATTGAAAAATAAACTTTATTCTGGGACTAGGTCCCTTAAGAATAACAAGCAATGTACAAGGAAAAAATAAAACAGAAAACATATCTGGCCTAAGACTGCATTAATAAAAGTTAATTAATATTTATAATGATGTCAATTGCAATATATACCTAAGCAACGAAAAAAAAAAGATTCTTCTGATGAAGTAATATAATGGTACCGACACAAATTCAAAGTTAAAACATCGTCCAAAACAATTACTCACTTCTAATCAGAATTGGAGGTTACAAAAATGATAGAAATAATTAACTGATTTACAAAGTTGAATCTTAAACATTGAAAACAATTATTTACTACTAATAAAGATTTAAATATTGAATTAAAATTTCATGATTAGACAGTATCTATTTGGAAAGAAAGAAGGTGTTGGAAAAGGAGGGATTTGAATGAGGATAGAGAAGAAGCATGACCGATATTAGTAGGAATGGAATTCCTGAGGGTAAAGGAGCAGGCGAGAAAGGAACGGTCTAATTTTTGGTTCTGTGGGAAGAGATATATAGAGTATACATAAATATATATACATATTTATTTATAGTTATATATACATATTACAGAATGTTTTATTGGTAACTACAATAAAACATCACTCAGCCGATTTGCCCGCAAAAGAACGAAACATGTACTATTATATTAATATTTTATTTTTATTTGAGTAGATTTTTTTAATAATTTTGTCTACTATTGCCAGAAAAATGTGATTATCTCCAATCCAGTCATTCATAAAACTGTATTTTAATGAATAAGGAACCTCTGTGAAGTTGGTCCCTCAAAGTCAAATTTTTTTCATTTTTTTAGAGCTCTGATAACCCCCCTAAGAATTCTAGAGTTCTCTATAATTTTTAGAAATAGTTCTGTTGTTTAAGCAACAAAAAATAACGGATAGGGGGAGCAACTTCACACTTCTCGCAACTTTGAAGCCCTATAACTTTTTTGCTATCAACTGTAGCACTTTGGTTAATTAGGATAATTGATAGACCTCTTTGGGGGAGCTACCAGAACTCTTATACCAGATTTTTTTATTATTTTTCTTAGAGTTCTGGTAGCCCCCATAGAGTTCTAGAGTTCTCTATAATTTTTAGAAATAGTTCTCTTAATTAAACCACAAAAAATACCAACTAAAGATACGAGAGGCCAACTTCACGCTTCTTATAACTCCTTTGCTTTCAACAATATAGCTTATGTTAATAAGGATAATTTTTAGAAATCTTAGAGAGGCCAACAGAACTCTCAAGAAAAACAGGCGTTACCGACGAAAATTTTTGCAAAAATTTTGACTTGAAAATATTACGAGTCCAGAGGGAAGAAAAATTTTCAGAGAAAAAGGTTGTTTTTATGAGAGTTCTAGTACCCTCACGGAGAGTTCTGTCAGTTATCCTGATTATTCAAAGTGCTATAGTTGATAGCAAGTTATAGGGCTTCAAAGTAGCGAGAAGTGCAAAATTGGCTCCCCGTATCTTTAATCGTTATTTTTTGCTGTTTAAACAACAGAACTATTTCTAAAAATTATAGAGAACTCTAGAACTCTTAGGGGGGGCTATCAGAACTCTAAAAAAAATTTTGACTTTGAGTGGCCAATTTCACAGAGGTGATTAAGGACCATCCGGAATCACGTACATAAAATATGTTTGTAAAATACATATTGTAAATGTGTTAAATAAATGTTTTTGTTATGATTATTTCAGAATGTTTGTAGTTTACGATGAGGAACGGAAAGTGGTCACCGCAAGAACTTCCCCAAACTTACTGCGTATCAAAGTGCTGCCCACATCCTCTCCCAGCAAGGTCAGGTTCACCACTTCGTCCGGAAGGGAGTTCTTCGAGATTGACTTGACCACGATCTCGATGAACACATTAGCTATCAGGTATTGCTTCTTGTTTTTGTGAGTTAAGTATATTTTATTATCCACTAAAACGGGGATTCCTCAACAAATTATTATTCCGATATACTGACAAATCTTCAAGGGAAAACTTAGGTATATCTCTGCTTCCTTGAATTGAATCCTGATTTAAAAAAAAAAATCATAAACTTGCTATGATAGTTGCTCAAAAAGTCCACACAACACTAAAAAAAAAAGAAGCACCTGAAACAGGAAAAATCAGATGTAGATCACACGTTTTCAAAGAAAATCATCAGTCCTAAAATGAGTGCTCCAAGGGTTGCTGATTAAAGTGAATAAATGATTTAAAAATAAAACTCATCTATTCCCACAACTGTAATATTTACAAAACACTGTAAATAATTACACTTTGGTTAATTATTTTCAAATCGTTATTTATAAAAAAAAAAGAAAAAAAAAAGGTATTCGTTATTATTATTATCATTAAAGATTTTGGTATAAATATTCCAAAACACTTTATATTTTTCCTTTATCTTGATAAATGGTCGAGATATGTCCGTATGAAACCATTATTCGGCCGCCATTTTGAAACAAACATTTTATTTTTTTTAGATTTTAGATATCTTGAAACGTAAAGCCTCAAATTTTGTGGAGGGCGATATTAGTATTTTTTTTCTTTCTTGGCTGATTACAAAGGTTCATTCTTGAAAAGATTAAACCAAAAGCACATTTACATCAGTTGACATCCGCATGATGGTATAGAAGGATCGATCTAATTAGGGATTGATAAATTATTTGCCACTTCTATAATTTGGTTTTACTGAAAACTATTTTCGAATGTTATACATTTACTTTCAGTGCTAAAAACAAAACAAAAAATAAAAAATAAACAATTTAAAATAGTTTAGTTTTATTACACATATTAAATTAAATGTAAAATAAATTAGTATTATAAAACATTTATGAATTATGAATTTAATTAAGACAAGAGATCAAATACATGTGGTACTCACCAGGGTTTAAGTAGATTATATCAACCAGAAAACATTAAATTGGTAACTAAACTGACAAAAGGTACCAATGTAACCTTTTCTGTTTGATATAATATACTTAAACCTTGGTGAGTACCACTTGTATTTGATCTCTTGTCATAATTAAATTCATAATTCGTATATGTTTTATAATACTAATTTATATTGCATTTAATTTAATATGTATAATAAAACTAAATTGTATTTTGAATTGCTTATTTTTTTAATTTTTGTATTTTTATAACTGAAGATGAATGTATAATATTAGAAAATAGTTTTCAATAAGAACAAAATTACCACTTCTATGGTAAATAATTTATCAATCCCTAAGCACATTTACATGATTCTAATCAGGTCAATTTTGACCGGCAATGTTGAGATTTGGGCACCTCCAAACCATCAAATCGAAGTCCTGAATTCTCCTTACTTTGCCACTCATAAAAATATCCATAATGAGCTTAATGCCTCATACGTTGTAGATTTGGTTCAAAATAATTATCAAAACTTCTACTATAAACTCCATTCCTATTCAAACCCATTAGTTTCTAAACCTTCTTTCCATTTCATTCCCAGTAACCCTCCAAAGCATCTGAAAAGAAGATGGTCTCAGGACGTTCATAATATAAAGCTGTCATTAGAGATCTTTCCATTGGTTCCACAGTCATATTTCAATTAGAAAGAACATCTTTGCTATTTCTACTTATAATAAACTGTATTACCATGATTAAATATTTAGTATATATAAGCTATATTTAACTCCTTTTATTAATTTTTTTATTTCACTTTAATCCCCCCCCTGACTCTCAACCTCTTCGCTTCACCTGCCAGTATGAAGTTCCCTACAACAGACACCGAGATCCTTCACACCCGAGACTGCGGAGACGACGCGGCAACCTGGATATCTTTCGAACTTGAAAGACTCGGAGTCCGTCTCGGGTTCTGGCCATCAGGGTTCGGCAGGGACATCGTCAAAGCCAGGTCGAGGGAAGTCGGAGTGTTCAAGATATGTAACAATATTGCCGTGAGTTAAGATATTTTGTATTTTATATGTACTCTATTGTATTCAGTTATTATCTACATGTTTTTATATGAGAAGCAAAACTATGAATTAATTGACTAAGAAAAAATGGTAGGTAAAATTAAACAAAAAAATAGTGAAGTGGTTTCTCTGATTCTGGAGGCTCCATCTGCATCCGAGCCTCCTCTGTTCTCAAGATAAGTGAGCTCAACTGCAGTATAAGGAAATATTTAAGATAAATTTTTAGTTCTTTGAGCATGCTCTATAACGTACATCCAGTCGCAGTGTTGCCAACCCGAATAATTGAAGGAAAAATAAAGTCTATTTTTAAATTAAGCGCCTTTCAGTGGCGTAGCCAGAGGGGAGGCCCAGGGGGTCCAGATCTTCCCCCCAAAATACTTTCACTTATTCTTATCTGTGAAATTTTTTTTTATAAATCTATTTGAATTTTATTTAATAAATAATATGGCTAGGGATAGAAAATATTACATAGAGAGAGGGCCCCCCCCACATCCACGTTGGGGTGGGTTTCTTTAAAAGAAATCCTGGCTACGCTAATGGCGTCTTTCTCTTCTATTTTTGTAGGCATAAGTTTAAGGATGGGTTTTAGGTAGATCAATCTTCAATTAATCCACAAGAAAGGCATCATTTTATTGAAAATTCTATTTATAATTGCACTGGAAAACATAAAAATACTTTAAAAAATAAAACGATAAAATTTTAATTTTTCATTTGTCTTACTTAGAATTATTTTTAAAATAAAATAGAAATTAAAAAAAAAAAATCACTCATCAAAGTGAAGATGATTAAGCATCAATGTCGGCCGCGTTGAATGTGCAAAGTCCATGAAGTATTTTATACTCACAATCAATGACATTAAGGAAGAGTTGTTTTACATAATTACATAAATATATGACAATAAATAAAATTAAATAACACTTTCCAAGTGACAATAATTAAAATAAGATGATTGATTCTTAGCAGGTAAATAAAACAAAAAACTTATAAACGGTCAAGCGTCGAAATCAATTCTCAAATATGAACGACAGTTTGCACTGTCTGTTTTCATCATTCGTCGCAGTTCCGTCACCACTGCTCCCGTGAATCGTTTTTTCATCATCGATTAAAAAAAACATCGATTTTAAAGTAAGCTATTGTTAATTTATGAGTTGTCCTTTTATGTTTTAGTCTTAATAAAATGAACTTGGACGATTATTCAAAATACAGTCGAAAAAAATTCGATATATGGAATTTTCGATGTATAGAAAGATTGCAATTTTTTACCATTTTTATGCTTAAGCAATTACTGCTATCCTTGAGGATTAAAGAAGTATCAAAGGAAATTTTTTTAGGGTTAAAGGAAAAAAAAACTGATCGGTCACTAGCACTTATTGAAAAAAAAATTATCAAAATTGTAATTGTAAAATTATAAAATTTATAAAAATTGTACAATATACATCTGTGATTGCAGAGTTTTTACAAATGTACATTTATTTATTAATGAGGACGTGTTTTAAAAATATGCAAACATGCATACAAATTAATTTATTTTTGTTTTCGCACAAAATAGCTTCTAATATCTATTTGTGTATAATTCATCACCGAAGTTATGTTTAGGAGCTATGTTCACAACAAGAAAAACAAAGTTAAACTGAATTTAAAATGAAAATTTCATTCTATATTAGTAAAGAGATTCATAGAATTTAGGTATCCCTTGTACTTTTTCTGAAACAAGATCTTCCCCGAATTTCTATTGCTTTGCAAACCAGTGGAACATTTTTTTTTCTTATTTAATTATTACCCATTCTTATTTATGCAAGCTCACAGCTATTTTTTAAGACAATAAAATTATATATTTCCTTAAATTGGAATTTATGTTCGATATATGAAAATTTTGTTCGATATACAGAATACGCTTTTCTTATAATAATTCAAGATTCCTAAAAAAAGTTCGATACATAGAAATTTTGATTTAACCATAAAGTTAACTGCTGATCTATCATGAACTAATGAAATTCTGACCTTAGGCACAGTAAGAGAAATGAACAGTCGAACCAGGGTAAGGACAAAGAGTGGTCCGTTAAATTCAACTGCAAAGAAATCAGCTGAGCTGTGAGTTTGTTATGCGAGGGGCGATACTCGATCCCGTCCCAACAGCTAACGGTATTGACGCCATATGGCCATCTGAATTTTAATATACTACAGGAAGGAATATATTAAATATATTAGTATATATTTATGGCCAGTAATTATTTAAAAAAAAATAATAAATCTCGATCTATACGACAAAAGACTCACATGGAACATAGATACAAGATGGAGAACATACAGCTAATTACTTATCTTTCTTCAAGAATACAGATCTACAGATAACTTGGGGAGCTAGTCACCAAAATAAAAAAAATGTAAATGAAACTTTTTAACTTTAATTTTTTCAGTTTTGAAAGGAGACCCGGGAGGCCAGGAATAGTATTTTAGGAAATTTCTCGAATCTCACACAAGAATAAAAAATATGGAAGCTTTGAAGGAAGACGTTTTATACCATTTTTTGCTGGCATCAGGTCCATATATTTCTTCGTTAAATAAACTATAGTCGAAGACCTTAAAACGAAAACGGTATAGCCAAAACGAATTCATATCCGGTACTTTTTTGATCCGATTTACCCCGAAAATCGAAAAAAAAAAAACGGTTTTTATGCAAAGTTCAAAATTTCTCTGAAGGAGAGCATTTTTTTTTCTAAGACAAAAAACAACTACAAAAACATAACACTTTCGAATGAGTCTACTTTCATTCCAGAACGCTAAGTATTATAATAGCAATAATAAATAAGAAAACATCAGAAAATATTTTATAAAAAAATATATTTATTGTATGATTATTATTATTATTATTTGTATTTGCTATAATTATTGGATAGTAAAACTGTATTAATAGAACAAATAACCGGAGGACTGTTCAAAACACTTTTTTTTTTCACTTCACACTTTTTACTGTTTTCGTATTTATTATTGTCAATTGCTATCCCATGCTTAGCGTTATGGGAGTGAAAGTAGACTCCAATGATTAATTAGACAGTTTTCTAAAAAAAAAAAAAAAAAAAAACGCTGTTTTGTTTGATTTTTGTTAGCGCCCTTAGAACTTAGCGGATCAAAAAAGTACTCTGATATGAATTCGTCTTGTATTTAAAGGTCACACAATTGGGATACCCCAAATTTCATTCTTATATCCAAATCATTCTAGAATTTAAAGGGAGAGGGGCAGGTTATCTGTGGCATACTATATATATATATATGTATATATATATATATATATATATATATATATATATATATATATATATATATATATATATATATACATATATATATATATATATACATATATATATATATATATATATATATATATATATATATTACAGAAAGCTATATAGATGCACCAAGACTAACACATTAAATTGTCCATGTTAAAATCTATTTTTAGGGTGCGTACTCCAACATGAGCAGCTTTCTCTTGCTGAATTGTTCCTCTGTGGACGACCTGGTGGGGCGGCTAGGCCCAGGTTCAACCGTAGGAACAGACAACTTCAGGGGCAACATCCTCATTTCCGGTGCTCAACCCTACGCTGAGGACAGTTGGGAGAAGATTAAGATAGGTACTGCGTCCTTCAGAATCGTCAAGCCCTGTGTCAGGTACATTATAGATTATTTTGTATTTCCCTATCTCATTTTGTTTTCTTTATTGCGTGAAAAAGGATTCGGCAGCAGTGTCATACCACCATTGGTGCCAAGATATCTTATTTTTAATCTGTTCCCTGAAGTGTGGCCTCGATCTGGTGGGATTACTTGAAGGAATATAATTGACCAAGCGTAAGCGAGATCCTGTTTTAACTCGACTGTTTAGCAGTTCGTCTTTCTGTCAGTTTTTTGTTGTTTTTGTTTTTACTACGAATGTTATTCGATAACAAAAAGCAAGCTCGAATCAATAGGAAGAGATGAAAACTGAATCGTAAATAAAAATAAAACGAAAAAGGGGATATCAAAAATAAGAGATACAAAATCAAAGAGATAATAATCAAATATCTGATGTTGACAACACATGACTTCCTTGTACGCCTATTAAACTATAATTTTGTGGTTCAAAAAGTGATAATGAATTTGGTTAGTAGTTTCCGAAGATCGCAGTATCTCAAAAACAACACTCGGCGTCGCGACATCCAACTATTGACACACGCACACACAAACAAATGGGGAGGAAAACCAGTATTTTACACTTAATTCTAACACTTAAAACAAGTAATAAAAATGTTTAATTGGATTGGAAACCAAATTACGTTTGTAACCTTTATTATCGAAACATATGATTTATGTATTTAATTTAAATATAATTTTTGATGTAAGCTTATTATGACCTTCAAGTAAAGTATCCTTTTCGGATTACTAATTTGAACCAAAATATAGTAAATACATTCATATCGATATAAAAGACCTATTTATCAAATTTGAGGTGTTTTACATTATATTTTAATATAATTTTGGGTGAAATCTATTATGACCTTCAAATAAAGTACCGCTTCCGGTTTTCCAATTTAGACCAAAATCTAGTATGTTATTTAAATCAATATATAAGTTACAAATACTAAATTTGAGAAGTTTTGCATAGTATTTTAATATAATTTTTGATGGAAATCAATTATGACCTTCAAGCAAAGTACCACTTCCGGTAATCAAGCAGTGACGAAAAAGGGAGGTTCACAACTAGATTTTACAACAATCCTAAATACAAAATTACAACTTTCTACAGCTAACCGTTTTTGAGTTATACGAGAACGTACGAACGTACGTACAGACGCCAAGACGAAACTAGTCAAAATGGATTCAGGGATGGTCAAAATGGATATTTCCGTCGAAATCTGAAAACCGAAAATTTTCGCGATTACAATACTTCCTTTACTTCGTACAAGGAAATAAAAATCTTACTTTGATTCTCTCCTGTTAGGAATAAAATGTCATAAGTATAGGCAAGCAACTTGAGCAAGGATCTTGAGGGCGGACCTTAGGCCGGGAGGTTACGTTAAATGAGGGGAAAGTTTTCCCTCTCTACATAACTTTAGAAAGCTGCCATAGCAACCATCTTGAATTTAATTTTCCATATATTTAATTGTTTTACATTCTTTCAACCGTTGCACTGTTTCGTAAATAGGTTGTTATTTCAATTAATTAATCAATAATTCAATAAAAAAACACTAAATTCTCATTAAAAACTGATCTATCGCAAATAAAAATTAAAATTTCGGCTATCTAGTATCTTGGACTTGTTAATTCAGATTCAATAATTCTTGAGGTATGTTGTTTATGTAATTTGTTTATGTTGTTATTACGTCGGAAAAAAACACATTTCCAGGTGTCAATTTCGTTACTATTCTCTACCTTTTTACAGTACAGTACATTACTTCTAATTATATTTAATTGCCGCTGATAATTCTGTTCCTAATATAAAATAAATTTTTTGGTAAATTTTAGTAAATAAATAACAAACTTTTAGCTTTCCAACTTAATTTATTTGTATTAAAACTTTCAACGCGCTTCGAAACACACACTTTTTCTTCATCAGACTCTAAATAAACATATAATTAGAGTCTTTTAATTTCAATAATTCCCTACCGCTTCAAAAAAATAAATTATATAAATAATAAAATAAAACGTTCGATTTCCTTTCAACAGGAGAGTATGTATTACATGTATTATAAAAACTGGAATCAATTCGGCAAATCTGACATTTTTCTCGAATTTATAAGGCTGGAATTATCCAGCATCGACTCAGAAATCCTCCATCGTAAAATCACAGTTGCCCTGTATTATGTACAGATTTTATAAGGGATTAAAAATGACATAAATTTATATTTATAATTAGTTCTTATTTACTAAAAATTAATTATAAACAATATTCCTGTTTTCTTTCAGATGTATGTTGGTTACTATTGATCCTAAAACCATGGAAAAAGACCCCAACTTGGAACCTCTCAAAACATTGAAAACGTAAGAAGTCAAATATTTATTATTTAAAAGTCTTCTAAAAAAAAAAGAAAATGTAATTTTCCTATTTTTAAATAATATAGTGATATATATATATATATATATATATATATATATATATATATATATATATATATATATATATTTATTATACAAATAATTAGTCTTTTAGTATAAATAATTTCCCTCTCCCTTCAAAAAATAAAAATAAAATAAAACGTTCGATTTCCCCTTTCAATCCGAGAGTACATATATATATATATATATATATATATATATATATATATATATATATATATATATATATATTTTTTTTCTCTTTTTTTTTTTTTTCTGTTGGCACTGTGGATCCTTGGCCGCGCGATGTGGTATTCATACATAGGAGACCACACCGCGATTCTCAATTTAGGTACACGGGGTAAGGGTCATCACTCCTACGCCCGGCCTTTTTGTGAGTTGCCTCCAAGTAGGCTGACGAGCCACACACACCCAGGGGGCGGGATAAATTGCTTGAAGTATTTAATTTAATTAAATTAAATTCATGCCGGTGCCGGGATTCGAACTCACAACCTTTGGGTGGGTTTGTGAGTAAGTGCGTTAACCCGCTCGGCCACTTCGCCCCCCTATATATATATATACACATATATGGGATAAATATTTTGTTTTTTACTTTATTTTGTTTTATTTTTTTTTGCTGCGAATAGGCGATCTGAGGACCACGTTCCAATTTCAATTCCTAGTTCTTTTGTTCCATTTATTTATTTATTATTTTTTTAAATATTTTTTCCTTACATGGTAAATCCACTCAATTTATTAGATATATACTCTCCATGCCTTAAAGGCATACTACTTGACTGATAATAACAAGTTTACATATTAATTTCTTTAACAAAGTTTAAGTATAAAATTTAAATTAATTAAGTAATAAATAAGAAACAAATATATATATATATATATATATATATATATATATATATATATATATATATTACGAAAACAAAACTCAAACAAATAAATAAACTACAAAATAAAGCAGACAAGAAATTATCTAGGCTGCCCATCTTTGTACAGTGAGTCCAAGTCTATATTTTCAATAAATTTAAGCACGTCTGTCTTGAATTTAGGTAGCAAATTTTGTTATGTTTCAGGCAATTATCCATTTTTTAGAATTATACTATTAATCAAATGAAATCGTTGCCTGTCATAAATTATATGTCTAAAATTTTGGATTTGTCCGTCTTCTTAGCATAAGTCTGTTTGTATAATGTTGAATCATTTGAAACATTGTTTTGTGTTACCAGGTTCTGTCAGTAGAGTTAGTTTGTAATCATTACTGTTTATAGTTCTGTAATTGTGTAACGTAATATATATATATATATATATATATATATATATATATATATATATATATATATATATATATATATATATATATAAATACGTAATTTTATTTTGCAGCTACCGGCAACTAACCAACCCCAAAGAACGGAATATTGAAGGAGATAGCCCCGTAATGGGTTGCTATATGGGCCTAATTATACCCGGGGAGATGAGAGTGGGGGATCCCGTCTACGCTTTGCCCGCTCAATCCAAGGAGACCATATTCAAAATGTTCCACTATTTTTGATAATTAGAAAATTATTATAAAGCGATTATTAATTCTGAAATTTTATTGGAAATTTTAACATTATAACTAATTTAAATGTGGTGTTTTTTAGAAAAAAAGGATAAATAAATTAAAATTTTATACTGTTTTTGATTTTATTGTTTGTAACCAGACTGTTATTGACCCCATTTGTTCCCAAAATTACTTTGGTTGTGATTTTCATAATTTTTCACATTTCTATTGACACCCTGAAATGTAAAATACAAACAAAAAGAAAAAAAAAAATCAATGAAAGAACTGAGATATGCCCTGTTGTGAAATTATTACCAATGGGAACTAAAGTAGTAATTTCAAGAAAATATAAATCTTAAAAAAATCTTCTATTAACTTGAAATAAAATTATCATTATTTTCATCAAAAAAAATTTTTTTCATACATTACTGTCGGTTTTTTAAGTGGAAATTCAAAGAGAATTTTTCATGTAGAGCCACATTAGAATAGAACATGAGAAGATATGAGATGGCCTATGTTAAAGATGATGAAGGAGCTATTAGATCTAAAACAATAATAAATCTACACCTATTCGTACATTTAGTTTTTCGGGTAAACATATGTTTAAAGGATATGATAAAAAAAGCATACCGCATTAATTTTTACTGATGAAGGAAATCTATACACTTCCCCTAATTAACAACAAAACGCTACAAATTATTAAGCAACGGTTTATAATTTCGAAATAGTTATATTTATAAAATATCTTTTGTTTCCATTTACATGACTTTACCTATCGCTTTGGTTTAGAGTCCGAACAATTAGACTGTCTTTAAAATAAGCATCTGGAATCTTCCGGATGATGTAATTTTCTCAAGTTATCAAATGGAAACATGTACAGAATAATTTATAAACCATATCTACAAAGTTCCACAAAGAAATAAACAGCAGAATAATGGCTGGTATAAGAGGCCTATTACGCAAGCCTGAAACTTCTCAAGTCTCGACTGTTGTTTAAAGTAACTTATAAGACTAGCAGTCACCTATGGAGCGATAACTTGCTGTTTGCCTTAAGATGATTGTCAAAACTGAGTGTTCGAAAGAAACTATGAAAGTAAGAAGGCTAAGAAGGGCTGGGTATGCGGTCAGAGTGAAGGAAAGCCTAAGAAGCTGGTGGAAATGGAGGATGGATCCACGAGAGGATTAAGTAGAGATAGATGCGAGGAAGCTGGAAATCAGGAATTGGAAGATAGAGGTGCTGGAAAGGGAGGAATAGAAAATGAATACCCAGATTACCCAGGAGGCCAAGGATCACAAGCGTCAGAGAATTACAATAGTTAGTCTACAAAGTTCAACACGTTATATCTCTGCTATAACCAGTCCAATTTCGAAAAAAAAAATCTATATTTGGATTCTGCCTATCTTGAAACGTAAAACCTCGAATTTTGAGGTTTGAGATCTTTGTCAATTACAAATGTTCATTTTTGAAAAAATAAACCAAAAGCTTTTGTGTTCATATTTTTTTTCAACCTTTGGAGTGCTGATTTCAAAACACAACATTTTTTATCTATCTTCTTTATTAGCCGAGATTAGGCCTTATTAAGGTCTAATCGGCAGCCATTTTAAAACGAAATGACGGGTGGTAATTTGAAGTTCCGAGGTATCCTGTGACTTTGGTGCAAAATATTAAGGAATCGGGACAGTAGTACCGGAGAAAAGCCGCAGACGACATGGGACGGGAGACGACGAACGGAAAGATTTTTTTTAATTATTCGATATTTGGCTAGTGTAAGTGTACCCCCAACCTGGAGGACCAGTGGTTGATTGCGGTACTACGACCGGGCGATGGGGCCACCACATCCCTACGCCAGTGTACTAGCAGAAGCAGCGAGAAAAATGGGACTTAAAGTAAACGCAGCAAAGACGAAATACATGGTCACAGAGGAAATCCCGAGGCCTGGCGAAGAAATCACTATCGGAGAGTATACTATTGGAAAAGTCTCCGAGTTTATCTATCTCGGGTCCCTCATAACCCAAGACAATGTTGTGGACTCTGAAATTAAACGAAGAGTGCTAAGCGCCAACCGTTGTTATTATGGCCTTAGTCCATATTTTAGGAGCCGTACATTGACTAAGAACACAAAAGTTCTATTATACAAAACAATTATCCGGCCAATTCTCCTTTATGCCTCAGAAACGTGGACTATCTCCAAAACTGGTGAGCAGAATTTGATGGTCTTTGAGAGAAAGATTCTGCTTAAAATCTTTGGAGCTGTGAAGGTTGACCAGGTATGGAGACGTCGAACAAACCAGGAGCTCAAAGATTTATTTAAGGAACCAGACGTGATGCAGTGTTTGAGGCTCAGTAGATTGAGATGGGCCGGACATGTTGCTCGGATGGCTGATCTGCCAAAGAAAATAATGACGGAGGTGATACATGGAACAAGGCGAAGAGGAAGATCTCGTCTTCGATAGAGTGATGGAGTGGCTGGAGATGCTAGGTCCATGTTGGGTGTGAGGAGCTGGATGGCAGCAGCGCAGGATCGGAACAATTGGTGGAGGCTGGTGCAGGAGGCCAAGACTCGACATCGAGTTGTAGCGCCGAATGAATGAATGAACGATATTTGGATTCTACGTCTCTAGAAACGTAAAACATCATATTTTGAACATAGATTGAAATGTTTTCTTGGTCGATTACAAAGGTTGATTATTGAAAATAATTAACCATAACATGTCTGTACGTGCGTTCGTTCGTATCCCATTACTCAAGAACGGTTAGCCGTAGAAAGTTGAAATTTTATGTTTGGGATTGTTTTATATCTAATTGTCCGCCTCTCCTTTTGGTCAATACAGGATTACCGGAAGTGATACTTTACTTAAAGGTCATAATGGATTTTCATAAATAAAAAAAAAATAATATATTAAAATGTAATGCGAAAATTCTCAAATTATGTAATTCTGTAATTATGTCAATACATATACATATATATATATATATATATATATATATATATATATATATATATATATATAAATATATATATATATAAAACACTAGATTTTTATTAAAATTGGATAACCGGAAGTGGTACTTTACTTAAAGTTCATAACAGACTTCTTTAAATTTGCATAATAAATTTTTCAGATGGTCCTCTATCAACTTTAGAAATAAAAGCGTAAAATAAAAGTTTTATAAAATAAAATTCTGAGGTTAACACATCCAGAATTACGACTCGGGACAAATTCACAAGTAGCCCACGCCAATAGACGTCGCGAAGCAAAGTATCGTTTTTGAGATACTGCTATCTTCGGAATATAGTAACAAAATAGTGATTCAGGATCACTTTTTGAACTATCGGTTTAATAGCCGTACAAGGAAGTCATGCGGTGTTCACATCAGATTTTTTTTTTTTTTTAATTGAGGTAGGAAACATCTGTTATGTATCTATTTATTACTTTGGATCATTAGATCTAGATTGATCATACGGTAGTGATAGATATAATTTATCGCTCATTACAATAGTTGATATAGATATTAGACATAGGAGGCATTTGGAGTGATTGAACACCTAGTAGCCAGCCAGAGAGCCCTCAGGAAGCTAATATTCTAAAACAATGAATTTCCAAAAGCAACGCCCTACTGATCAAATGGACGATCGATACAAAGATGTCATTCAAGGTAATATCGATTAATTTGACACACACAGAGGTGTTAATACATATGTAAGGGTTGTTAGGGTCAGGTTCATTAAATAAGCTTATTACATAAGGAAAGATAAATATATTTAAACTCAATAAACAAAAACACCATGCGAATTATAGACATTAATTAAATTAAACATTCCTCTGACTTGACTATAAAAAATAACTATTTGCATGCCAAAGAAAACATATAAAGAAAATTTAATTACAACTTACTACCTTGTTGCGCAACCAATTCGCTAAAATTAAAATAAACAGGCTGCTTTACTATATTTTACCACAACTACAAACTACTAAACATGTTTAAAGGGTTTGTGATGTATTTTCTATGTATATCGATTTTTTTTATAATGTTGTTTTTTATGTCAGGTTATATAACCTCTCCCAGTTTTTTATCATTCAGTGTATTGTAAAAAAATAAAAGTTTTGTATCTGAGACAAAAGCGTTTGCGTTTAAATTTATTTGATTATTTCCTTCACCCCATTATTAAATAACACAGGGTTAGTTAAACAAATATGTACACAATTGGGCAAGCACACACAACACAGGCAGTAACAAAAGAGAGTTAACGTTATCGTAACCATGGTGATAATCAGTCCCCAGATGTAATAGTCTTAGATGGTGTTACAGTGTGACTGTGGCTAATACATATAATCATATATTTTTCTCTTCTGATTTTGACGAAACTTATTTCCGTTGTAATATAATATACAGTCCTAAGAAGCAATATCAACCTGCCATCCGCCACCTAAAAACAAAATTTCAAGTGATAAAAAATATTATTCTTGTATATTACGGTGAAAATGGTGGATGGGCAAATATATAAAATATTAAAAAAATTATTAGCATCTTTTCATCTAATTTGTTTAAATTATTTTGATGATAATGTGTTCTAATTTTCAACTTGCTTGCTGTCTAGAGTATTGCAAATATTAATTTAATGGATGAATATTAATTAGTGGTGTTGCTATGTCCCTGGTCTCGGGTTCGAGGCAAGCTGTGGCAGGTAATTATTTATTCTGTTATCATCCGTGGATCGACCCTGTGGGATCAGGAGAACCTCCTGGGGATCACCCATACCCTCAATTGTTGGAAAAACCTGGTGGTTGAGCGTGATGTCGGCTAAATTACCTCCTTGCACAACCGTTGGCCTAGAAACAGTACTGTCCTTACCAAGAATTGGACCAAAACCTTCATGAGTTTTAGTGGTACAGATTTTTTTTTTTTTTTAAGTCTAATTTTATGATAAATAGCATCACCCAGTGGTCGAAATTCGACCAAAAATACGATTTTGTATCAGTTTTGTGATTTATTTATATCTTGAAACGAAAATGTTTTGCTGCAAAAAACCATGTCGATATCATTTTTCAAACTCGAGATATAAAATAAAGCAGTTTCGATATGTTTTATATTATTTTTCTTAACAACTTTGGGCCCACATTAGATGATTTTTTTTTTGTTTTCTTTGTAGAAAATTTCATTATCTTTCAAATGAGCATTCAAAAGACGGTAAACTCGCAGCCTTTAATAGCATGATTTACCGTCTTTTGAACGTAACATTAAATAAAAAGAACTATAATGAAGAAATTGAAATAATATATTTCATAGCAAAAAACAACGGGTACAATAAAACCACTTTCAATCATATATTTAAAAAACAAATACAAAAAAAAAAGACAATTAATGATAACTATTCAACAACCCCCGAAGATAGGCCCATCCCGAAACATTATGTTTTGATTCCATATTACGGCCCTATATCCACCAAAGTCGGAAATGAATTGAAAAAAATAGGATTAAATTCTGCATTTAAAATAGAAAACCCTATGCTCATATTTCTCTTCTCCTAAAGACAAAATAGACCCTTTCCAAAAAAGCATAGTATACGAACTAAATTGTAATGATTGTGCAGTCAAATACACTGGAAAAACTGGAAGATTGCTAAATTAGAGATTAATAATAATAATACGTGCACATAATAATAAGACAGATAATTCCAACTTTTCAATCCATTTAAATGAAAAAAATCATAAATTCATCAAAGACTCAGGAGTTAAATTAATACATCACGTTGAAAACAGTCTCAAATTAAATATATATGAAGCACTTGAAATAATAAAATCCTTCAAATCCAATCCAGACTTGCTTAAATGACCAAATAAATATCTCCAATAGTCCAATCTTAAATTTATTCCCATCTACTCTGACCCTTAAATCGTTAACCTATAAACACCCTACCTACCTTTCGTTCATTGTTAGTTCAATGCGAGAAGAAAGCAGTACAAACTTTTCTGTTTGTACCAAACTTTTGTATGAGTACCAATATGTATTTGATTTCTTGTCTTAATTAAATTCATAATTCATAAATGTTTTATAATACTGTTTTATATTACATCTAATTTAATATGTTTAATAATACCGAACTATATTTTGAATTGCTTATTTTTGAAGTTTTTGTGTGTTTTTTTAGAATTGAGGATGAATGTATAACATTCGAAACTAGTTTTCAATCCCTAATTTGTATAATTGACAAAAAATGTATCCTTTTCGATTTATGCGCCAATAAAACATTCTTTCCGTCATAAATTTTTTCTATCATTTTCTCGGAGATGTAGAACGTGTATCGATAGTTAAAGGGCTTTGTGGAGAACACAGGAGGCAAGTTTCATCAAAATCTTCTCAGTCGATTGTGCGCTACCATCAATGCAAGAAATGTTTTTTCGATAATTGCGCAGCCGCTATAACGCAAAGGGTGCTCGATTTGGTACACAGGCACAAGGGGTCCAAACCCTACAAAACAAAAAGGAAAATTCGTTCAAGAGATAATGGTGAAAAGTCGAAAACAAAGAAATATAGATTTATCTTCCTTAACAGGAAAATATGTGAACAATGTTTATACTATGCACATCTACACGACAATACCTATCCAATGATATATCTATTTCTCTCCTAGTATGTACGAATATACAGACAGAGTAATCCGTACGAAAAAAAAAACTGTTTGCCTACTAATATATAAATAACCAGTGTTTCCAAGTGTGTACCTACACGCCTACCTCCAGAGGTACGGAAAGAATTTGATGGAAGTACGCAATTCACCGAGCTTTGAACATAGGAAAATCATTTTTAAAAAGTCGATACTTATTATTGAGTATATGTGGTTTTCACATTTATATGGAGTTCCTTTTTCAGCATTTGTGGACATAAACTTGAAAAAAATCTCAGATTAAAATTAACAACCAGGTAACCAAATTATCATACCTGATCTGTCCTCTCAACACAAACAATTTCGTCCTCCTTGATCCCAATAAATGTTATAATATACTTTTATTTACAATTTATCATAAATGAATTTGATTTTTCGTATATTATAATTTTTTTATGTATTAAAATGGACAACAAAAAAAATTTGTTATAATCGAGGTATATACAATTTTTGTGTTGACGAGGAGTATTCAGTGTTAAGAAAATTATGGAAGGGGTAGAGAGATGTCGAAATTTTGGAGAAAAAAACCTGATGTAAGCAATAAAAAAATGGTTTTAGCAATCTTTATTTTACAACAACAAAATGAGAAATGGCGGTGGGGAGAGTCTTTTTTACCGAACAGGTACACATTTCAAAGAAACCAGAAAAATTGATATATTTAATAATATTCGTTATTGTATCTATAAGAAACTTAAGTGCTTTATTCCTATATAAATTAGGTTATATTAATGAATGAATTTTTTTTATTTAGAAAAGAAATACTGACAATTTTTTTTTTTTGCATACGATGAAGTCTTGAACATTTCCTTCTTGAATGAATTAATCCAAATCTTTGCAATCTCTGTAGTTGAATCAGTTCAATTAATTTAATCAAATTCATTTTCACTAGTTGTATATTTAAACTGTAGAAAAAATAATTTCAGTAATATAATTTCAATAAAAACTTTACGAACATATGTTTTATTGCTGTGTAACAATGATTTTAAAAAGTAATCATTTATATGAAATGTGTGCCTATTGTAAAATATCTCATGTGAACAGCACATTACTTCCTTGTACGCCTATTAAACTTTAAATTGGTGGCTCGAAAAGTGACTCTGAATTCGGTTACTAGTTACCGAAGATAGCAGTATCTCAAAAACGACACTCGGCGTCGCGACATCCATCTATTGACACACACATACACACAGACACACTCTTGTTTCTGGAGGTCTCATTCCGTGATAAAATGTCGTTTTCTTTCAGTAAGTAACCAGTTTCCATGAGATTTCTTCGTGTTCCGTGTCAACATTAGAACTGTCAATGTCACTAGAAAAAGCATTGGAAATCGACAGTTTTGACATTTTAAGCGGAAGAACCAACTTAAATTATATCTTATTCTCCTGCTGCAGACTTGTTCATCTCAGAAATGGGGAGGATAACTAGTGTTTTACACTAAATATTAACACTTAAAACAAGTAATAAAAATGTTTAGTTGGATTGGAAACAAAATCGCGTTTGTAACCTATATTAACGAACCATATGATTTCTATATTTAATTTTAATATCATTTTTTATGTAAGTTTATTACGACCTTCAAGTAAAGTGCCCTTTTCGGCTCACCAATTTCAATTTAAATCTAGCAAATACATTTATATTGATATAGAAGTCCTATTCACCAAATTTGAGATATATAACATTTAATAAAATTATTAACATAATTTTTGATGAAAGTCTAATATGACATTCAAGTAAAGTACCACTTCTGGTCTGCCAATTTTAACCAACATTTATTATGATATTTATATTAATATGTAAGTCTTATATACCTAATTTGAGAAGTTTTGCATTACATTTTAATTTAATTTTTGGTGAAAAACAATATTGACCTTCAAGTAAAGTACAACTTCCGGTAATCATGTAGTGACCAAAAGAGGAGGTTCACAATTAGATTTTACAGCAATCATAAATACAAATTTTTAACTTACTACGGCTAACCACTTTTGAGTTAGGCGAAATACGCACGTACGTACGAACGTCTCGACGAAACTAGTCAAAATGGATTCAGGGATGGTCAAAATGAAAATTCCCGTTTAAATCTGAAAACCAAAAATTTTCGCTATTACAATACTTCCTTTACTTCGTACGAGGAAGTAAAAACAGTGAAAATCAAATGTGTTAATGTGTCAGTACACTCCGAAATTGTGATGCTTATTAATACAACAATACAAAACACAGAACTTATAAGAAAAGTTTTAGTATAGGTTACTATCCACAACGATAGAACATATAGTCCACTGTGTTCAAGCCGTGAACTATAGTTGGTTTTTGTTCCGTTACTTTCTAATATTTTAATTTCAGAATAGAAAGTTATTTTTTTTATGTTTGTTTTGAAACGAGAAAAAGTAAGTTTATATTGTATTTGTTTGATCGATACAGATATTATTTATAAACTATCAAGAGATAACTGTGTAGCTATTATCATTTTGTCACACGCCGAGCGTCATTTTTTTATTGGAGATTGCCATAGTGCCCGACTATCGACGCTACCTGCTGCCAGCTATACTTCGCGTCATTGGAAGTTGGAAATAAAGCCTTCGTCTCAAATACACCATTCATACGATTATCGAGGTAACAAAGACTTTTTTTCGTCGCCATTCATACATTGATGGTACCAAACTTAATTAACCTGAAGAGATCCGTGAATCTAATAAACTATTAAGTGAAATAGGTTATTAGTTTCTTTTAGTGACCAATATTTCTCACTGAACAAAAAAAACGATTTAATGGAAAATTAATTTTGCTTATAGATTGCTATAGAGATATATCTGTTTAATTTTATTACTTACATTAATATTTATAATATCAAACCAATTTATTTTTCAAAACTAGTTAGTTTCAAATTACCTGTTTCTCTTCTTTTTTGTATTAGTAATAGGATTTTCAAGGATAAATATTTTAATTTATGTATAGCTGTAAGAAACCTTTTGTTTATATTAATGAGTTTAGTTTTTATACTGTTATGTAATTTTCTCGTTTCAAAATTAAAATTAATTTATTTTACTGTTTTTCAACTATTTTTTTCCAACATTATTCATTTACTTTGTGCTCAAAGACCGGCGTTAGTAGAAAAGGGGTCGAGACATATGTTTGTTTTATAACATCGCTCTCCCCATCACACTGGATGATGCGTTAGTACTTGTAACATTACGGTGAGATTCACAGGTTCAATTTCCAAAATCGTCTAGAATTATTTGAGTTCTGAAATTAGTTTTCGTCATGTTTACAACGTAAATGATACACGAGCAAGTGGCTGTAATATTGCGAGATAATCCTTAATCATTACTATCTTTAATAATGCTTTAGTATTAAATTATTTTTATTTTACAGAAATACCCAAAATCGATCCGTTCTGCAACGTGACAGAAGAGTTTCTCCTTACACAAATACTGGCAGAAACTTTTGAAGAAGAAAAATCGCTCGACCCATGCCGGGAAATTCTTGGTTTGAAAACGAAGGGAATGAGCCAGGAAAATTTGGAAACATTGAGAAGAAAATTGGATCAATTAAAAAGTGATATATCCAAAGCTGCAAAAGAAGATTTCAAGAAGAATGTAAAAGAATTATGTGGTGTCGACGTGTTCCATGAATCTGTTTCGATGCATCTACCAGGACCGAGGAAAGAGCAGACAGACACGGCGTTGCACCAGGAGACAGAGAGGATGCTGGCGTACATGATAAAGAAGGGCGAGTTGGCAAAGATGTTACCCGCGGAATTTAAGTCGCTGAAGAAGATACAGGAAGATAAAGGTCCGAATTCGGAACGGGCACGCAGAAGAAGGAAATTGAATTTAAAGATGGTAAATCTTATTGTTTTAACATAACTTGTTTGATAATAGCCGAACAACTTTTAATATATTATTTACTTTTGTAAAAATATCTGATGTGGACAACACATGACTTCCTTGTACTCCTATTAAACTATAAATCGGTGGCTCAAAAAGTGATCCTGAATTTGGTTACTAGTTTCCGAAGATCGCAGTATCTCAAAAACGACACTCGGCGCCGCGACATCCATCTATTGACACACACACAAATAGGAAGGAAAACCAGTATATTACACTCAATTTTAATACTTGACAACTGTTCATTCATTAAAACAAGTAATAAAAATGTTTAATTGGTTTGGAAACCAAATTGCGTTTGTAACCTTCATTACCGAAACATATGATTTATGTATTCAATTTAAATATAATTTTTGATGTAAGCTTATTATGACCTTCAAGTAAAGTACCCTTTTCGGCTCACCAATTTTAACCAAAATATAGTAAATACATTCACATTGATATAAAAGTTCTATTTAAGATGTTTTACAATATATTTTAATATAATTTTTGATGAAAGTCTAATATGACCTTCAAGTAAAGTACCGCTTCCGTTTTTCCAATTTAGACCAAATATCTAATATGTTATTTAAATCAATATATAAATTATAAATACCAAATTTGAGAAGTTTTGCAAAGTATTTTAATATAATTTTTGATGGAAATCAATTATGACCTTCAAGTAAAGTACCACTTCCGGTAATTAAGCAGTGACCAAAAAGGGAAGTTCACAACTAGATTTTAAAACAATCCTAAATACAAAATTTCAACTTTCTACGGCTAACCGTTTTTGAATTATGCGAAATACGGACGAACGTACGTACGAACGTACGTACGTACGAACAGACGTCAGGACGAAACTAGTCAAAATAGATTCAGGGATGGTCAAAATGGATATTTCCGTCAAAATCTGAAACTCGAAACTTTTCGCGATTACAATACTTCCTTTACTTCGTAGAAGGAAGTAAAAATGTATACGATTGATTTCTTTCAGTATGTCTAAATTGCAAATTGACAGTCTGCAGTGGAATAAAAATTAATATCTCACTAACAAGGAGAGGGCGCATTCAATGGGTCACCGATTTCAACCAAATTTTTTATGATGACTTTAACCAAATGATTTTACATACAATGTGTATCGCCGTTTTTGGGAAAAAATAATAAAACGCGCTGAAAATGCTGTATTTTTTTTTTTATTCCGAGTTTGAAAAATGAAATTCGACATGTTTATTCAACCAAAACATTTGTTTCCCAGTTTATAATGAAGGAGTCTTTCCCTCCATATAGCGACAATATTTCCTCGGGCCTTTCCTATACCAAGCCATCACCACCCAGCACCCTTCCTACATCTACAGCCTCCTATAATTCAAATCCTAGGTCCATGCACAGGAAACAAGATCCCGCCTTTCTGACCTCTATACCTCTTCCCACAGAACCAAAACATTCAAACGTTTCTTTCTTGCCAGCTCCACTATCCTCTGGAATTCCCTCCCTTCTAATATTCGCCATGCTTCTTCTCTATCCTCATTTAAATTCCACCTTTTCCAATATCTCCTCACTTCCCAAAAAGATGCTGTATAAGAAAAAAAGGAAAAAAATTAATTTTAGGTGAACAATGTGATCAAAAGTTTATTATGTTTGAGTGGACATTTATTTATAATTTTCATTTTTCTCACCTTTTTATTTTTTTATTTTCTCTTTTTTTCATTTTTTTTAATCACTACTATATATTATTACGGTAGTATAGATCCCTTTTCCGGCTCTCAGGAGCGGTGGATTTTGACGTGTGAGGTATCAAAAGAAATAGAATTTCACGGAGAAGTGACGAATGCTGATTTTGTTCCTTAAAATCTTACAAGGGCTTAAATAAAAGTGATGAAAAAACAGGGAGGTTTCAAAGATTTGACGACTAAGAGTCGGCGGATCGAGACGGGATAAGTTGGGTTTTAAAGATTTTGACGCGGGCATCAAGATCGCATATGATCCTTCGGATCATATTGGTCCAGCGTTTTAAAGCCTTAAAATCTACCGTTTTCGAGATAACGCAGGATATAGGTCCACACGGGCCCTATGCCATCTTGCGTAAGTGTCGTTGTCATGGCAACTTTATATCAAATTGAGTCTGTTTACGAAAACTTTTAATGAGTTTAATATACTGTTTCCCATGTCCAACTCTAAAGGGCACTGTTAAATATGAATACTACACATAGAAAATGTTATAGCTGAATTTAATTGCCTAACTGCTAAATTGAATAGATGTTTTCCAGTGGGGTAAGCTAATTACTTATTAAGTATGAACACAGTTATGTAGCTCTACCAATGTGTGTGCTAAATAAACTTTTTTAGTACTATTATATTGTTTACACGAATAAATATGTTTCCCTAATGGCACTTATACTTCTAATGTATTAGGATTGATATCTAATGCGAGAGTTCTCGCTGGGGTATACTAGTACTTGTATATTTTTGTTAAGGGAAAAATTAATTTTTTGTTTACTTATTTTTATTCCTATTGATGTAAAAACTTATCTACTTATATTATTGTAGTTTTATGGCCAGATTTGGTTTACTTATTTTTTTTATATTTATTCAATTTTGTTATTCTGAAGGGTTCAGCTTTTTCAACAATTCAATTTTTTTCTTTGGTTAATGCCAAAGGTCTATTATTAAAAATAATAAACCAAAAGCATTTACAGATAGAGATTTTTTTTTACCTCATATTTTGGGGGGGGGGGGGGTTACAAAAATTTTTTCTTTGGTCGATTCCAAAGGTCTATTATTGAAAATAATAAACCAAAAGCATTTACAGATAACTTTTTTTTTTTTCAATGCCTTATGCTGGTTCCGAAACACCTTACATTTCTCCTCTATCTTTATAAATGGACAAGTTATGGGCCTATAAGATCTTTAATCGGCAATTTTATATATTCTTTTTTTTTTTTTTTAATGCCTTGTTATGCTGATTCCAAAACACCTTAAATTTCTTCTCTATCTTCAGAAATTAGGCAGAAAATGCGTTGCCATAGTGCATGAATCACGTGTGATCGTACGAAAAGTAGCAAAAATACCCAATTAAGATCTCGTGAGTTTTCACATTTTACATAATAATGCTCCAACCTAACTAATTTATTAAGAAAAAATAGTAATTTATGAAAGAAAATAAAATATGTTGATTTTTTTTTAAGCATAAACGACGTAAATGGCAGAATTTAGTTTTCGTTGCACATATTTGCACGTTTTGGCATTTCTATTGCAGGTTTCACAATTTTTTTACTGCACGAAATCCGGGCTCTAGTTATAACTTTCACTAACACCAATAATTTATTATATATTTAAAAAGTGGCAATATATAATTTAGAAATTTTTTTTTTCTGTTAAAAGGCGGAATTGATTCAAGAATCAAATGATGTCACCTCTACAATAGGACAGATCGAGAGGGGGCTGAGGTCCCTTAACCGCGCATCCAAAGTAGCCTATGCCAAAATCATCGAAGGAAATTTCGATAATATCAAGGCACGGTTATTCGCTCTTGTCGAAAAAAGAAATGATTTTGAAATGGAATTGAAAAAATATATAAGAGACGGGCAAAGATCCTTGAAATGTATACCTGACTACATCGATGACTATTGCGAAATCTGTTCTGAAAAGGAGAAGGTATATGTATATATAAGTGTATTCATTGTATAACTATAAAATATAATAGTCCAAGCGCGATGATTTATTTTTTTTAAATAAATCCTTTTTAAATAACAGTTTATATCAAACATTATTTCTGTGATTTGTGTATAACATTTTATGATCTTGATATGATCTCTTAACACAGGCCTACAAGAGAAAAACATTTTTTTGGTTCCTAGGATTTTGGAACTGATTTTAACTATACGAGGTATTAAATAACGAGACTGACGTTGCAATAAAATTTATTTTTATTTTATACATAATTACTTATTATCACCTTCAATATACACTCCTTTTCTGTCCCTAAAACGCTCCATGCGAATTTTCCATTGTTGGAAACAGTGCTGGAAGTCATCTTCTGTCAGCTCCTTCAGGACGCGTGCCGCTTTCTCTTTTACAGCTTCCACGGACTCAAATCTCGTCCCTTTTAATGAAGATTTCACCTTAGGGAACAGATGGAGGTCACATGGTGCAAGATCTGGTGAATAAGGTGGATGTTCTAACACTGGGATGCAGTACTGGGCTAGGAACCTCTTGACAGATACCGCGGAATGAGCTGGCGCATTGTCTTGGTGGAGAACCCATGATTTTTTCTTCCACATTTCGGGTCGTTTTTCCTTACTCTTTCACGTAGTTAAGTACCTCAAGTTAGTAGTATTGATTAATAGTTTGACCTTCAGGAACCCAGTGAAGGTCTTGAATATTGAAAAAAACAATCATCATTGCTTCAAATTTTGACTTGCTCATTCTAGCTTTTTTGGCTCTCGGTGAAGTCGGGGCTTCCAGTGCATGGATTGGCGCTTCGTTTCCGGATCATAAGTAAAAAACCACGTTTCATCACATGTTATTACCCTTACCAATAAATTTGGGTCATTTTCAATGGCATCCAAAGTGCCAGTAAAAACATTTTTGCGAGCTACTTGTTGTTCAAACGTGAGAATTATAGAACATCCACCTTATTCACCAGATCTTCCACCATGTGACTTCTATCTGTTCCCTAAGGTGAAATCTTCATTAAAAGGGACGAGATTTGAGTCCGTGGAAGTTGTAAAAGAGAAAGCGGTACGCGTCCTGAAGGAGCTGAGAGAAGATTATTTCCAGCACTGTTTCCAACAATGGAAAATTCGCATGGAGCGTTTTAGGGATAGAGAAGGGGTATATATTGAAGGTGATAGTAAGTAATTATGTATAAAATAAAAATAAATTTTATTGCAACGTCAGTCTCGTTATTTAATGGTTCTACTTTTTAAGATAAGTTTAAAAAAAAGAAGTAAAATCACCAGCTGAGCCCAAGCCACTTGGGTTGGGGAGAGAGTTGGGCACCTCTTTTAAACGATTTTTATGAAAGACTTGCTACAAGCCTACTATGGGCTAACCTAAAATTCTTTTGCAGGATTGGGACTACAGGTGGGCAGCAAGCAAGCTTTACGATCCCCTAAGAGTCAAAGATGCCCGAAACTTCCACACGAGGATGGTGAGGAGCGGTGGGATGCGGGGCCTCGTCGACCAGTTCAAGAGCTTGCTCACCTACGGAAGTTTCGACCCCGACATTGCACTCCCGAGCGTCGTCTGCTCAATGACTGATCCAAAAAGAGCGGACAAACTTTACAAACTGATAAGCGTAAGTGTTCGAAACCTGCCAGGTCACATTTCCAACCACTCCCTCAACGATATTTCGGCCTCTGGAAATTTTTCTTTCCAAAATATTTTCCAGGTTAGGGTTTTTAGATTTACCAGAAGGTTTCGAAAAATGCCTGCGAATGTTGGACTATGAGTAGCTGGATGGATGTAGAAGATGAATAAATAAAACGATTGAAGTATCGAAGGGTCAACCAACGTTACCTACGATCAGCGAAGCTAAGAGTATTCGCCTTAATCATCGCAGGAAAGTAACCACGAGCGGAAGTGGTTAGTGGCTAGTGGGGGGAAGAGGTACACCCTGAGATCTGTACATAGGAAATGCAATCCTCCCAACTGTGAAATGTGCAATTTGCAGCTGACCATCAGTCACATTTTAGAAGACTCCCCGCTATATGGCGGCTACTTTCAAAATCTAGGAATAGAAAGCAATTTCCAAATGATGTTTGGTGATATCATCGCAAATACAGAGAAAATAATCGAATTCCTAAAAAAACAAACAATATTTTCAACAAAATATAATATATAATATAATTTTTTTTTTCAACCTACCTTGCCTCTCGGCATTACGGATTTCGGAAGAATCACCTATCGATAAGTTCTCTTCATCCTTAATGCGTGTCCATTCTTAATTGAATCTATTAAATAGGTTGGTCCTATTACTTCCTTCCAATCGTATACGAAGGATACAAAGTATAATTTTCCTGACCAACAAATTGAGGAAAATCACTCTCTGTAATGACAGAGGTCGGTTTCCTCCGTAGTTTTGTTCTTATTGCCACAAATGCGGTGCAGGTGGTGACGATATGCTCAGCAGTTTCCTGAACTCCACAACTGGGGCATAGAGGATTAATGTCCTTTCCGAAGCCATGGAGCTTGGCACGGAATCCCCCATGTCCGGTTAGAAATTGCGACATCCAGTAATCAGGGAGGATCCATTTGGACTTCAATCGTAAATGGACGTTGGGGAAGTATTTTCTCAAGTTAGCTCCTTTCTGAGTAGTTACACACCGTCGATTCCACTCCTCTATGGTGTCCTTCCGTATTATCCTTTTCCATTTCCTTGGATGTTCCGCAATCCTCCCTCGGAGATTCTCCGGAAGACCTGCTGAGCCTCCATGCTTAAATTCATATTTCGTTTGCTCTTCTTGCAGGAGGAGGTCGAGAGGAACACCTTCCGCTAAGACCTGCACCGCCTCATGAGCAACAGTTTTATAGGCTTTGGTCACCCGTAGCAGAGCCATGCTTTGTATTGTCGCCAACCGTTTCTTCTGAAGTTGCGAGAGTATTCGATTCCAGGCAGCAGATGCGTACCTCAGGATTCCTAGCACTACTCCTTTATAAATAGTCATAGTTGCAAGGAATCTGAGGCTCCAGAAAGCGCCTCCAATACGACTTAGTCCATTGAGAGCTAGGGCCACTCTATTCCGCATGCAATCCAAGTGAGGTGTAACATTAAACCTTCTACCGAAGTGCACACCAAGGTAGGTTACTACCTCACTTGGGCATATTCTTATGCCTTGTATTTTCGTGATTGTAGGGTGAGTCCTAGCATCCTTACCTTTCAGGAAGATGGCCTGGGTTTTGGCAGCAGCCGTTCTCATCTTTTTCCTCGCACCATTCACCTACGAGGTTGCCACATCTTTCTGCTTCTTCTTTTAAGCCGGCTCAGCTGATGGAAGCCACCACTGCAGCCAAGTCCTCAACATAGGCTGTGGCAGGGAACCGCTCCTCTTCGAGCACACCCAGCAACTCATCGAAGACTAACTTCCAGAGGGTAGGGCCAAGGTCTGAGCCCTGTGGATATCCCCTCTCTACACTCTCCTCAAATTCATAGAAGTTATCACTCTTTGATCATCTAGGTAACTCTGCAGGAGGGCATACAGGTTGCTGGAGGCCTCATACCTCTATAGTTGTTGAAGCACATTGGGCCACCATAGACTATCGAAGGGAGAGGATATGTCGAACAGTAGTAACATTACACACTTCTCCACATTCTCCTCGACGTTATGGCGCACTTGCAACAAAGCTTCGGTGGTTCCCTTACCTCTGGTTGATCTATACTGCCGTGGATGGCTTGCTCTTTCTAGAGTAGGTCTCATATTAGTTAGTATGAGGTGCTCCAGGACATTGCTCATCATAGAGAGGAGATATATTGTTCTCTCTGATTTCTGAGCTGCTTATCTCTGTCACCTCCCTTGTAGGGTACTCTCAAATCGCCATCTTCCACTCTCTCGGAAAGGACCCCCTATCCAGACAATCATTGAAGATGGTCAACAGCCGTTCTTCAATATAGAGAGTACTTTTCTTCAATATCACAGTATCAATAGAGTCTAATCCTGGGGCACGATAATATAATATAACACCAGCAGTGAATGATTAAAAACAAATAAAGAAGGACACTAAAGATCCAAACAGTTGAGAGTCCATAAGAAGCTCAACCTAACCTAACCTCTTACTTATCAATATGTTATATGTTTCCTTAAAATTGTTACTTTAACTCTATCAAAATTTATCTAATTTCTTTATTTATGAGAGTTTATTTTCAAGTATTCAATTCTATCCTTCTGGCTTCTTCGTATCTCTCTGCTTTATTCTTCCTTCTATTATTTTTGCACTTCCTTTGTCTTCCTTAGTCTTTCCTTTTTTTTTTTTCCTACTGAAGTGTACATAAATATTTCCCCTGTATCATTTTACCCTCTATTAAACATGTCCTAACCATCACAGCCTACTTGCGATGACACAGTTTTTTTTCTGAACACTCCCAGTTCGGCACTCTCACGACGATCATCTTGGTACAAGCTTCAAATTTCTTTTCCTTTGGTGCCTACTGCTTAATTTTTTTAACTTTTACAGAATAGATATTTTTGAAATATTACTAAGTGGAAATAATAAACCATTGTGTGATAATTTGCAGCGTTTTCAAAAAACGACGTCGATATATTCTTCCTTATATAGCTTCGGGATTCAATAAAATTGCAAGCCTTTTTGAAATCGACATAAAACTTGCAAAAGGGCGAGTTTTGTTAAAACTCCGTGTATATTTATTGATCTACTTTTTAACCCGCATATTGTCCTATTTAATTTAATTATTTCTATATCTACAACAAGCAATACCAAATCAAAGCAAAGGATGGGTATTTAAAAGCCCAAAGTTAAAACTTACCCGGTACAAATTATAATTTTAATAATATTTTCCAGAACTAAATTAAATGATACTAGTATACCCGGGCGAGAACACTCGCATTAGATATCAATGCTTATTCTAATCCCTAATACATTCGAGGTTTAAGTGATATTATTTACCAAAAAAGTTTATTTAATATACAGATTTGGTGAAGCTACATAGTTTGTAATGACTTGAAGTTACAGTTCATACTTAATAAGTAATTAGCTTACTCCACTGGAAAACATCTCTTCAATTTAGCCATTAGGCAATTAGATCCAGCTATATCATTTTCTATGTGTAGTATTCATGCATAGCAGTGCTCTTTAGGGTTGGACATGGGAAACAATATATAATTTCCCACTCATTAAAAGTTTTTGTAAACAGACTCAAATTGATATAAAGTTGCCATGACAACGGCACGACGCAATATGGCGCAGGGCCCGTGCGGACCTATATCGTGCGTTATCTCAAAAACGTTAGGTTTTAAGCTTTAATACGCTGGACCAATACGCTCCGTGGGAGCGTAAATGATCTTGATGCCCGCGTAAAAATCTTTAAAACCCAACTAATCCCGTCTCGATCCGCCGACTCTCAGTCGTCCAATCTTTGAAACCTCCCAGTTTTTTCATCACTTTTATTTAAGCCCTAGTAACAATTTAAGAAACAAAATCAGGATTCGTCACTTCTCCGTGAAATTCCCTTTCTTTTGATACCGCACTCGTCAAAATCCATCGCTCCTGAGAGCCGGAAAAGGGATCTACACTACCGTAATAATATATAGTAGTGATGGTGAATATGAAATCACACTAATCATTATTATGCATAACTATAACTATTGAATACATAATATATTTAATTGTTTTTTGTTTTTTCGCAGGAAAATAACTTTCTTAAAGATTTCAGACACAGTTTGCTACAAAATAGCGAGAAGGAAATATTGCATAAAAATATTAGAATTGATTGCATGGAATGTGGTGTAGCAATAAACAGGTGTTCATTTTAATCTCGTCCTTGAATATTTAGGATTGCTAATAAATTGGAAAAGAAATGGATCTTTTATTTATTTAATTATAATCACGCTCATTAAAGAAATCATGAGGAAGCGTTAAATGCATATTATTAGGTTATATACATTTATACTAAGGAGTGAGATGGCTTAAAACAGGTTTTATATAAATAACATTGTCTATATCTCGTACCGTTAATTAATAAAGTGAGAGGAGACATGTACGTACCTTTGAGATCATTTTTAACATTACCTTTTCAGTTATATTTCTTATATTTTCAGATTTTTTAGACTATGTGTGCGAGTGAGAGAGCAACATATGTCCATGGCCATTGTGAACCCCGTGTTTAGGGTGACTATGGCCACTGTTTATTTTTCATGCAAGCTCGCATATTTAAAGGCTGGAGTGAAAATAGCCAGAAAGATAATTTTTTAAACCTCCAAAAATGTTTTTTAAAAAAAAAACTTATACAACCATGAAAATTGGCTCAAAAACTATTATTAAAATTACCAAAAATATTATTCAAAACACAAATCTTTGGTTGTTAGGAAATCTGGTCCTCTGGAATTCTCTCCCTTCTAGTATCCGTCATGCTTCTTGTTCTCTATCCTCATTCAAAATCCACTTTTTCCAGCATCTCCTCACTTTCCAAAAAGATGTATGAGCCAAACAGGAAAACAAATAATTTAAGGTGAACAATGTGATCAAAAATTTATGATGTTTAAGTGGACATTTATTTATAATTTTCTTTTTTCTCACCTTTATTCTTCTCACCTCTTTTCTTCTTTTTAATACTAATATATTTTTGATAAGTGAAGAATTCAATTTTTGTTTACTTATTTTTATTGCTATTGATGTAAAAACTTATCTACTTTTATTATTGTAGTTTTTTGGCTAGATTTGGTTTACTTTATATTAGTTCAATTTTGTTATTCTGAAGTGATCTAGTCCCAGAATAAAGAAAACTTTCTATCTAGATTTGGGGGGATATATTCCCCTGATCCTCCCCGTGTGTATGCCATTGCAAAATAGTATAACATTTACTCGTATTTTTTAGGCAACTGAAGTGTGATGTGCTATCTCTGGTCTACATTTATGTAAAATTATGTTTTTCAGTCCTGACTTATTTATTTTTAGAATTAGACCATTGTAACCTTTTGTTTTTAAATATTACATTAACACATCAGCAGCAAAGCTACTCTGTATATGTATATATACATATACATATATGTATATACAAACAAGGGATTACAATGGCCCCAGCTTTTTTTCATACAACTCCACATATTTAATGGCTGGAGTGAAAATAGCCAGAATGATAATCTTTTAAACATCCAAAAATGTTTAAGAAAATAACTTATATATATATGTTTTCTTTTAAAAATATTCATGCGTGGCTAAGAAAAATGAATAATGGAACATTTAAAGAATTTAAACGTTTTATTATTAGCCAAATGTTATTCTAGAATATAAATTGGACTCAAATAAACATTAAAATAAATGAAAATAAAAATTTATAATCTTCTTTTCAATTTCGCAATAAAAAACACATTACAAATAATATCTTTGACTAGAAAATTAGGAAACCTTTAAATTTGTCCTGAACAAATCTTAGCCATCAAGCATTTGATGAGCAGTATGGGATCGGGCGTTGTCATGCAGAGAAATGACGTCTCTGATGGATTGTTGCTGTCTTTTGTTCTGCTCTGATAAGATGCTTTCGCTCGACCCAAGATAGTGCAGTAGTAGGTAGCATTGACTGCTCTTTGTTCGTGAAGGAAATCCAGCAAAAGAACGCCTTTTGAATATTCCTTTATTATTATAGTCCTTTGCCGGCGATCTTGGGATTCATTTTCCATTCTTTCTGTTCCTTCAGAGATCGTTTTGTACCAATAAATCACCGAACAGTATATCAATGAAACACTAGGGGAAACACTTTCCTAGCCAAGAGAAGGATGTTTTCATGTGCACGCAATCTCTGCAACATATGACACCCACCCGTAAAAGAACTAAATGATGATGTGCTGCGCAACTGACATAGGTACTTCCTTCTTCATCTTTGTTGCTGCTCCTATACCCGTTACGAGTTCAAGCCAGTGGTTGCTCTCCACTCTCTTCCTTCCCCTTTACTCCTCAACCCATTATCCGAGTCACTCCTCTTTCTTGTTGGACCGCCGTTTATATTTGAATGACCCAAGTTGCAAGGGAGTCAACACTTGGTGACAATTGAGATATATAGATGAAGTAGCAGCAATATACAATAGGCGAACTGAAACGACGTTCCTGGTAAGGAGAAACCTCCAGTCTGTGGTGGTTCAGCTTCTTCTGTATGCAGACGATATGTTTCACATTGCGAACGCTGCAGAAAATTTGAAGCAAGAAGTGACTGAATTGGGTGAAGAGCTCTGGAAACTAAAGGTATGCATGTTAGCGCCAATAAAAGCAAGATCCTGCAAGCAGGAAGGGCACAGGAGGGAATCCGTACGTACTGTAACAGAAGTGACATGGAAACGATTACGGACTCCTCTTCCTCGAAACAGTTATGGACTGAAAAAGTAGACAACTGGTAGTTGAACTTCATGGTAGTAGTGATCTGTAATACTGGAATCGAGAAGTAAACAGAAAAGTGAAGTTTTACATCTTCAAGTCGGTATTCCATCCTGTGCTCTTGTATGGTGCTGAAGGTTGTATGATGATGGACGAGCTGCAGATCAAAGTAAGGGCTACAGAAATTAAATGAAAAAAATATCTGATGTGGACAACACATGACTTCCTTGTACGCCTATTAAACTATAAATCGCTGGCTCAAAAATTAATCCTGAATTTGGTTACTAGTTTCCGAAGATTGCAGAATCTCAAAAACGATACTCGGCGTCGCGACATCCATCTATTGGCGCACACGCACGCACACACACTCTCTTGTTTCTAGAGGTCTGAAGACTTCGTGTTCCGTGACAATATTTAAACTGTCAATATCACTAAATAAAGCAGTGGAAATCGACAGTTTCGACTTTTTAAGCAGAAAAAAAACCACTTAACTTATATCTTATTCTCCTGCTGTCGACTTGTTCATCTCACAAATGGAAAACCAGTTTCTTATGACCTTCAAGTAAAGTACCCCTTTCGGATCTTCAATTTCAACCAAAATCTATTAAATTACTTATATTTATGTAAGAGTCTAATTTACCAAATTTGAGATGTTTTATATTATATTTTAATATACTTTTTGATGAAAGCCTAATATGACCTTCAAGTAAAGTACAACTTCCGGTTTGCCAATGTTTACAAAAATTTATTATGTTGTTTATATTAATATGTGAGTCTTAAATACCAAATTTGAGAAGTTTTGCATAATATTTTAATATCATTTTTGATGAAAATCAGTAATGACCTTCAAGTAAAGTACCACCTCCGGTAATCATGCAATGACCAAAAAGAGAGGTTCATAACTAGATTATATAATAATTCTAAATACGAAATTTTAACTTTCTATGGCTACCTGTTTTTGAGTTATGCGAGATACATACGAATGAACGACCGTACGTAAAGACGTCACGACGAAACTAGTCAAAATGGATTCATGGATGGTCAAAATGGATATTTCCGTTGAAATCTGAAAACCGAAAATTTTTGCGTTTACAATACTTCCTTTACTTCGTACAAGGAAGTAACAAGAAAAGCAAGATGAGATATAACTGGCAATGAGACAACCAGGTAGGAAGTAAAATGGTTTGGCCATGTAACCAAAATGGAAGACCACAGGGACTTAAAACTTGAAATCAGTTATTACTCAACTGATCAACTGTTTATAATCATAATATTGAAATAATAAAGGTAGTGTTTTATTTTATAAAGCACATATGTTTTCTTTTTATTTATCAGTTCTACTAGAATTTGTAGTGTCACTGCAAAAAAACTAATTAAGTTTACTAAGTTACAAGAAATCAATATGGTACTTGAAAGTTTGGATTCGTCTTGGTACGCTGTTCGTGGTGGTCAGGACAAATTTCCACAAGACGCTATTATAAATGAAAAAGACAAGAATGGGATGATGGAATGTAGGTATAAGTCATGTAGATTAACATAGCTCACCTACTTAGATATATAACTGCTATCTGTACTAGACTGTACATCTTATCTGTTAGCGAGTCTTGTAAAGTCCACATTTATCGTCCAAATATAAATACATAAAAATGTAAATATCTTTTCAATATTATGATTTGGGGTTGCTTCTAAAGCTGTAGAAAGGTCAAAGCCGTCTAATTTCGCTTGCTACGCTCGCTCAAGAGGTAAACAAAACCTCGCCTGCGGAATTCCGACAAGCGAAAACTGTCACCGTTTCTAAGCCGACCCTTACCTTTTTATTCCTGTTTGTATCAATCTTAATTCCAACTTTATTGAGGCCGACGATATGGAATTGTTAGATAAGGTTATGCAGATGGGCATAGGTATTATTGTGTCCAACATAAAATTAATAAGTAACATTAAGTTATGAAATGAAAAATAAATTAATTAGTCCTAGGACTGTCTCCTTAGAATAAGTTATACAGATGACATAGAGTCCAGAAAAGTTCGTTCGTTGTTAGTCAACTTTAATATTTTTCTTCATAACATAATAAAAAACAAATAAATGAGAAGAAATAATCCATAATTAATATTATATAATTAATATAATATATAATATTGATATAAATATAATAATAGAAATACTATATAATTAATATTTTCAAATATTTATCATTTAACTAATATTTATACGAATATGAATATTGTATTATTGTTGTATCATAGTTGTATCATAGTATTTATTGTATGTTGTATTTCAGTTAATTGTATAAATTTAAGATTATATTGTACTGCCGATGTAGAGTATATCAATGCACTGACTTGATACATCATTTATATGTTGTAAAAATTATTTTCCATTTTTTTATTTATAGTAGTCAATAAATATATAAATAGAAATGGAAAAATAACTTTATTCTGGGGCAAAGTTCCTTTTGAATAACAAATATGGGATCTTTTTTTTATATATCCCCGTCAGTTACTTTTAGTAATATCAGTGAATTTAAAATGACACGTGACAATATTTATATCATTGTTCATGTGATCAAATTAACCTTGATGAATTTCTAATTCATTATGGCTTTATTTCATTTTATGAGTGTTTTGAAAGAGCTGAAAAAACAATTCTAATTTTAAAAGAAAAAGAGTAAACCTTTGGAATTGCTACTAACAACTGTTAAGAGGTCTAGATTTTCAGACCAGACTATGCTTTCACCCACTGCGCATGCGCAATTAAATCCTCAAACCTTGGGATCCTTCTCAGTTGGAACGCTAGTGTAGGGTTAGGTCAGACTTCCAGCATTTTTACGAAGGGGCATTGCAATGCTAAGAAGACTCTCTACAGAGGAAAAAGATTAATTTGATCCATGACAAACTCATTCGGGTTTTGCTATTAACAATTTCGATCCAAGAACCAAGTCAGGAACTGCGAACCATCATACTCCAGGGAGCGGAAGAATGGTAAGCCAGAGGGGTAGTAATGATAAACGATTGCTGACAACAAGTGGCGCATCCGGATTCGTTGAAGCTCAACGCCGCCTTTTCATTAGAAAATGAATGCAATTTTCTAAAACTTCATGGACGAAAATCTATTGATCCTTTGTTTTACACATAATTGGTAAATTTTTTCACCTCTTTGACTAAACTTCCCAGATCCAAAGCTAATAGAACGTTGCAGAGATTGGCCATGATATTTAAACTTAAAGATGGTGTAAGAAAGAAGGCGGTGGGGACAAGAGATCTATTCGGTAAAAGGCGGGAAGTCTGACCTAACCCTACATGACTATTCCAAGTGAAAAAGGTCCATCGGTTTGAGTATTTAGTTGGGCATGCGCAGTGGGTGAAAGTATAGTCTGGTCTGAGAATCTAGACCTCTTCAAGGTCGTTCCAAAGGTTTACCAAAATCATTTTTAAAAATTCGATACTTATTATTGTGTATATGTGGTTTTCACATTTATGTGGAGTTGCTTTTTCAGCATTTGTGGACATAAACTTGAAAAAAATCTCAGATTAAAATTAACAACCAGGTAACCAAATTATCTTATCATACCCTGATCTGTCCTCTCAATACAAACAATTTCGTCCTCCTTATTGATCCCAATAAATGTTATTTATAATATACTTTTATTTACAATTTATCATAAATGAATTTGATTTTTCGTTTATTATAATTTTTTTATGTATTTAAATGGACAAGAAAAAAAAATTGTTATAATCGAAGTATATACAATTTTTGTGTTGACGAGGAGTATTCAGTGTTAAGAAAATTATGGAAGGGGTACAGAGATGTCGAAATTTTGGAGAAAAAAATTGTTGTAAGCAATAAAAAAATGGTTTTAGCAATCTTTATTTTACAACAACAAAATGAGAAATGGCGGTGGGGAGGGTCTTTTTTACCGAACAGGCACATATTTCATAGAAACCAGAAAAATTCACCACTTGGACTATACTTCCCAGATCCGAAGCTAATAAAACGTTGCAGAGATTGGCCATGATATTTAAAGTTAAAGATGGTGTAGGAAAGAAGGCGGTGGGGACAAGAGATCTATTCGGTAAAAGGCGGGAAGTCTGACCTAACCCTACATGACTATTCCAAGTGAAAAGGATCCATCGGTTTGAGTGTTTAATTGGGCATGCGCAGTGGGTGAAAGTATAGTCTGGTCTGAGAATCTAGACCTCTTCAAGGTCGTTAGTAGCGATTCCAAAGGTTTACCAGAAAAAGGACTAATTCATCAAGAAAAAATACGTTCTGAGGGTCATCCTATGAAAATTTACCAGAGTATCGACGGTTTGAGGTGGGGTTGTAATAAAAAAATCTGCCTTAAAGAAATATGAGTCAGAGATGGTATATGGTTTTGTAGTTTCAGGAAGGAATTGAACAAGGCTATTTACTTTATATATTCCTCGACTAAGGAATATACAACTACACAATTTTGCCTTGTCTCATTGTATCATTATCAGATATTGTTAATTTCTGGACATCAGAAATAATTAATAAATAAATATCAATACTTGAAAATCATATGTACTTTTATTTTATATCAGTTAATTTACTTCCTTCCTTCCTCGATGGCGCTACAACTCACGAAGAGTCAGAGCCGCCTGCAACATTGTCCGCCAGCCTACTCTGCTCTCTGCTGCTGTTCTCCAGTTACGGAGGTTTAAGACGTTCCGCGCGTCGACTGCCACACCGTCAGCCCACCGTAGTTTGGGTCTGCCAATTCTTCTAGTTCCATGGAGATGTTCTTCTAGAAGTTTTCTGAGTATTACATCCTTGCAATATGCCCAGCCCACCTCAGCCGCCCGATCCTGATGAATTTAACTATGTCAGCTTCACCATAAAGTTCTTTTAGCTCTGCATTAGTACGCTGCCTCCATTCATTGTTGACTCGTACTGCTCCGAAGATCTTCCTCAGAATGCGCCTTTCAAAACTCAAGAATGCTTGTTCCTGAGCCTTTGGGATTGTCCAGCTTTCAGAGCCATACACAAGTACTGGCTTAATTAGGGTTTCGTATAGGCGGATTTAAGTGGTCCTTGTGATGATTCGGCTAGGGACGTATCTAAGCAATCCAAAGTTGCTTCTATTGGCGGCTAAAATTCTCTTTTGGATTTCTGGCTTTATGTCATTGTCGAAGTTCACTTGGGTTCCGAGTTACACAAATTCGTCGACCCACTCAAGAATAGTATTCCCTATTTTGATCCCCGGTGGGTGCTTCCGTCTACCTTGAGGGTCCGTCTTCATGTACTTTGTCTTATTCTCGTTAATGGCCAGCCCGACTTTAGCCGCTTCTTTCTGAAGGTTAAGAAATGCTTCCTCCACTGCTGCAAAGCTCCTCCCAACGATGTCCAGATCATCAGCGAACCCCAAGATCTGTGCTCCTCTATTGAAAATAGTGCCTCCCACCTGGATCTTTGACCTTCTGATGTCACCTTCCAGAACCAAACTAAACAACAGACATGCAATGTAATCCCTTTCCCGCAGTCCTCTATGAGTCTGGAATGTATCGGACATATCTCCCTGTATCTGAACTTGGCAATCCACTTCCTTCATTGCCATCCGGGTTAATCTTACTATTTTGGAGGGGATGCCTAATTCAATGAGGTTCTTATAGAGTTCATCTCTATAGATGGTATCATATGCTGAGGTGGTTTGTTTGTATCTTATGCTCCCTCGCTCTTTCCAGCAAGGTCCTGATCGAGAAAATTTGGACTTTCTCCACATAAAGCCTGCTTGATATACGCCAATCTCACGTTCTGCAAACGTTAACAGTTTCTTGTATAATAATCGGGAGAAGATTTTATACGCGCATGGGAGCAAGGATATTTCTCTATAATTCTGGCATTCAAGGACAATTTCCCCTTTTGGGTTTAGGGCATAATACACTACCCTTCGACTCATCTGGGATTTCTGCATGTTGCCACACCTCCATGATAATACCACAAATGTATTTGGTCAGCTCGTCACCACCATATTTAAAGATCTCTGCTGGTAGCCCATCGGGACCAAGAGCCTTATTATTATTTAAGGACAGCATGGCATCCTCTACATCTTCATAACTCTCCTGGGGGAATTTCTTGGTCATGTCTATCTTTAGGTTCATCCCCTTCGAGTAGTGAGCTGTAGTGGTTCTTCCATCTGTTAAGCATCTCATTCTTTTCCATTAATACGTTTCCATTCTAGTCCTTGCAGGCGCTAACTCTCGGCTCGAAGGGTTTGTGACCATTGTTCACTTGCTGGAAGAACTTTCTTACTTCTCATTTTTTTCTGTTTCTTCCAGGTTCTGGCTTTCCTAGTCTCTTTTCTTCCTTCTTAGCATACACTTCTCCTCCCTTCTCTTTGTGCGGTATTCTGCTACAGCTCCCCTAGTGTAACGTCGTTGGACCATAAGTCTGTAAGTTCTGTTATTTTCCACATTAGCAGCGTGGCACTCTTTATCAAACCATGGCGCGCTCCTTTTATGTTCTTCCACTCCTAGTATCTCCTGGGTCACACTCGCCAATGATCATTAAGGTCTTCAGGCTCTCCCAGCACTCTTACTCTTTCATCCATTATTGTGGAGAATTTTATACGCGTATCTGGGTCCTTCAGCTTGTCAATGTCATACTTTCTTTGCCGTATTCCTCGAAGTCGCTTAACCAGGGAGATCCTGGCCCTTATTCTAGCCACAGCAAGAAAGTGATCTGAGTCTGCGTTTGCGCCCTGGTGCACTGGCTGGAGATGTGCCTGGCACTCATAAGTACATGGTCATTTTGATTCGTAGTGATATCATCATTAGATCGCCATCTTGCCAGATGGATCTTTTTGTGAGGAAAGAGTGTACTTCTTATAACCATACCTTTTGATGAAGATTGACCAATCTAAGTCCGTTGTCATTGGACTCTTCATATATGTTGTGCATGCCGATAACTTGTTTAAACTCCTTCTCTTTCCCAATTTGGGCGTTTCAATCTTCATCTATTTTGATGTCGAATCTTGGACACTCATCTAGGCAATTTCCCAGTTTGGCATAAAACGCTAAAATTTGTGGTCTAATGAAACAGCATCGACGGGTATAAATTTGTCATGACGACAACACATACGCAAGTTTGACACACTTTTCCTTACAGCTATCTACTTATGGTTACTGCTCCGTTCCTATGGTTCGCAGCGTGATGTTATAAAGCCTAAAGCCTTTCCTCAAAAAACGGACTATATAACTCAATAGGAATTTTTTAAAGTGGACTGGTACTTCCTGAAATTACTTCGTTATATAGTGTCCTGCCATTTAAACACCCGCTTTAAATTTGTATAAAACCAAAAAATATAAAATAACGTATAATAGTAATAATTTTTATCATGCAGTTTAGGCTCTCATTTCTTGCAAGACCCTTCATTCACCTTACAAGGTAAGGGCATAGGCATTACAGGTTCTTAATCGACGTGTTTTGCTTTAACTGTGGTCTTCCTATCTATTTTAGAACCAACGCTATCCGCAAAAAAACTCAATTTTGTTTTTATTATGTAATCACATTTTTTTACACAGATCTTCTAAATAATGGAATAGCTGTTTATATTTATGAAAAGAAGAAACTCCCCTCTTTCAAACGAGTACAAGAAAATCGATATCGGATAAACTGAAGACGAAATACAGAACTTCAAATCGAAAAGTAATTTCATGGCTTACAAATTTTTTACGCCCAAAATTGTTTTTTGTTTTCGATGATATTATAAAAAAAAAAATTCTATGAGGCTATTTTACCCAAAGATCTAAAAAAATGTTCAACTTATTTGACTTAAAAGCAATCATTTTTTAAAGTTTGTATTTTTATTTTAATTTACACTGAAAAAAAAATTTAATGCAAAAACCACGTCGGTATCATTTTTCAAATTCAAAAAATATAAAGCAGTTTTAGCATGTTTTTTTTTTTTTTTTTTTTTTTTTTTTCTCGACTCCTAGGGCCAATTGGAACATACAACACACATGTCCAATATTTTTGGATGTTGAATCACCACAAAACATTTCGTTGAAATCGGTGACCTATTGGCTCTGCCCTCCCATTGTTAATGATAATGCTAGATTTTTTTTTTTCTTTATTCACAACTATATAACATTTTTTTTTTTAATATCTTCAATCAAACATATTTAACACAACTCTAAAATATTATTGTTTCAGGTATAAAAGCTGGACATGACCGTTGGAAGATGTCTTCCCGTTGGAAGGCAGAAGATATAGCAATAAAAAACTACGAAGAGAATATCCTATCAGATTTCAGCTCAATCTTTGACGGAATCGGTGAAATGCGTCTGGCCAAAATCGAAGCGGAACTCGATGAACTCAGCAAGTCCAATAACGAGATTCGAATCCTTCATTTAATTAAAACGTTGAAAGAGGCATACAATATATACAACGTACCTTCTATATTGTATTTATTCAATAAGCAAAACGAGAAATACCTTAAAATATTGAACAAGTCCGATGACATAATGAAGAAGGAATGGAAAAGATTCGTTAAATCCGAGAGCATCAAAGAGTCCGTGAAAAAGATAATAAATCAGAATGAGTTGTTACATACCAAGGATGAGCTTCATAACGATGAAAAGGAAATCAAACAAAGGATTGCTCGTTTCGTGGTAAAATTATGTATAACATTATTTTAGTATTTTAATATTTGAGGTACTTTATCGTAAAATATGGGATCTGACATTGGTAAAAGTTCCGCGGTGCTGCTGGTGAGTACGGCCTCTTGAGCCTGCCCCGAATAAGATTAGTCTTCGATATCAAAATCCAATCACTCCAAACTTAAATTATTATTTAATATAGTTGATCTATATTAACAATTTATGATAACATTTATGGAGTTTGTTATAAATATTTTACGAAATTTATAGATTGTAAATGATTTATACCTGGTTTTCGGTCTTTTATGATTTATGATAAGGCATCTATTAATTCTAGATTGAGATCTTGATTTATGGATTCTAGTTGAAGGATACATATAATTTCAGACCCTTTACCTATTTTGATGATTTATTAAAGTTTAATGTTAACAAATTAAGGAGAATGAAATGAAAGAAAATTAAAATATATTTACGAATACTAAAAGAATTAAAACAAAAAAGATAACCAACTATAAATACAACCATGCTGAGTGACAGAAAACAAATAAATTCTACATCCACACAAATCATAAACCATAGCCTCTTCATTTCAATAAAATAGCTCATAAAATTATAAATAAAAATTGCAAGAGGCAAATCAAGTATAAACAAGTAAACAATTACCAGCTGAAATTCTTTCAGGTAACTTAACTTAGAAAATAAAGGTAAACATTAAATATATAATAACGAAGAAAGAGATCTTCAATGTCTGCCTTAACAGACTCGGCCATTGATTGTACATCTATACGACCGTGCCAAAAACATTAGCCTACCATTCAAGAGGCTACGCCCACCAGTAGCTTTACGGAACTTTTACCGAATGAATGTTATTCTCAAAACTTTTTTTCTTATCATTATAATTAATAGTTTCTAATTAAATAAAAATTTTGATCATTAAAAAAAAAAACAGACAGTAAAAAAACATAATCTAGGGAGAAAATCCCAACCTGGCAGTTGTTGACTAATAGTAAACAAATATTGATAATAATTAATACAAGTGAAGTTTGCAGGACGATAACCCTACTCACGATCCAACGCGGTAGGATGTTATTAGGGTGGTGGAATGCTTGTACGGTAGTCCGATATCTAGTGTAATCCTACAAATTAGTCCAACATGTAGGACCGTGAATTATTGGCTTTACGGACAGTAAGTTATATTTAGTGTGTTGTATGAAAAAGCATTAGCGTTTTATATTGTTTATGTCAAATAATAATAAATTGTCAAATAGTTATTTCTTTTCTTTAAATTCAATAAAGTGTCATTTATTTCAAGGCAATCTTAAATTATTCAGACGAGGTTACAATGGTTAGTTACCATTTTTTATGTCCGCATGTCTCATTTATGATCGATATTATTTAAGGCAATGAGGAATTTCTTCAATCGAAAAAAGTACACCATCCTGGTCTAACTTTGTACCGAAGGTAGAAATAATATTGAAACTATTTTCTCTTCCTCTCCCATTTTATTTACAAAAATCGTTTTCATATGATAATTTCACCCTTACTAAAAAGTTTGTTGTAACTATTTCCCGACTGATCACCAATTGATACAGGGCCTATTGATCTGTTTTTTTTTTTTATAAATTAAATAAACTATAATAATTGCATATCTACTTAAACACAATGATGGGCTGTTAGTGAATTTGACGCCCATGGATATTGAAACTTGGTGAAGAAGTTGCCTACTATACCCGAACGAAACTCTTAAGTTTTAAGTCTTAACTCTTTTAACAATGCATTCATTTACTTTTTGTTTGTTTTCTGTACATGTTGGGCATAGAAGCAAGAAGCTGTGTGTGCATTTGCATGCAATGGAATGTACTTGTAGTGGAAGGCATACGACTACTACTCCAAGTATCAATATTCACATACCTCACCTTCACTGACAGCCCACCAATGTGTTTCAGTAGACATGCAAGTTTACGATCTTTATGTATATGATCACTTGGATCGTCTTTACCTATTAATCTCACTCTCCTTTCCTATATATTTTTTTTTACTGTGCAATGTTACTACTATATTATGTTTTTATAAATTTAATGCACAATATTTCCAAGCCTATTTTGTCCAATTTTGACATTTTAATATCATTTATCGGTCCATTTACACCTGAAAGCCAATAACATCCGCATAAAAATAGTTAAGTGCTATCGGAACATGAATTTGAAACTTTGTTTTCCCAAAACTTTGATGAACGGACTTGGAACTATTGTATATTAAAGTATCGTTAGGATGATCTGAATAACATCTGACATGCAGAATAAGGTAGCTAAGAAGGACGAATTCTTCAAAGTAGCGATCCAACTCATGTCTACAAAAATGTCAGCTGAAAAAGGGGACATTAAACCAATAGAGAAAATGGCCGATAATGCTCTCAAGTTCCAAGAGAACCTGGCTAGGGTACTAGAGATCGCTCATAAAAATCTTACCAAACTGAGGGAGAAGAAGAGGAACAAGAATGAAAAACAGGAATACAGGGGCTTCATAGACGAAGAATGCGACATATGCCAAAAGAATGAAGAGGTAATATCATCTATCACATATTTTTAATTTCGTCATTTAATCGGCTAAATAAAATTGGAACATTAGGCAATTATTGATTATGAACAAAACATTTTTCTCCTCAAATATCAGTTAATATCTAACTGGCCAAGGCTTCGTCAATTCAGACATCATCATAATGCAGACTAATTAATTAGAGATAACCCATCTCACGTCAACATTAATATCATTCATAATATAATTTAAAACTTATTTTGTCTTTAGTTTTTGTGCGATTTGTAGGTCAGTATTTTTTAAAGCGGATGCCGCATTTATTCAACACAAATGACCACGAAATTTTTAAATAATCAAGCTAGGCACACACGACCGATTTATATTAGGACGTGACATGCCATTTTCTCAGCTTTTTTTCGGCTCCCACCGATTCAACGCATACGAAATTTTGATTTTCAATTAAAGAAAAAAAAATAAGAAAAAATTTATTATATTGTGTGCCAATGTTTCAGCCTAAGTTTTAGGCCATCGTCAGAGATGAGAAAAAAACAAGATAATTCTAGATTGTTGCAAATTTCCTTGTGCACGAACACAGCCCTTAATTCCAACTTTCCAATTTCCAAATTTATTATTTACTATTTTTTCATTTATTTTCTAAAAACCATTTTTGTTAAACCCCTGTTAAGCCGCGATGTGTTTTATACCTAAATAGTTCGGATAAATCGTACGCATAAATGGCCTGAGAGCTTTATGCCATTAAACAGTAAAAAAAAAAAAATAATAATTTAATATTATATCTATGATATAATTTTTTTTGAGAATTACAAAAATATAAGCCGTATATTTTATAAATATTAAGAACGCTAATTCCGTATTTATAGTGTCGGATTTTTCATCCCTCAAATTAACGAACAAACAACAGTAAAGACTTTATGCTTTACTGTGCTGATGACTTTATGCTTTAATGTTACAATGACATTTAAAATACTTCTTACAAACTAAGTTGCAATATCTTAGCTATATACATCATGGCTTGCTCGGATATGAAATAATTCTTTAGTAAATTCAGAGGAGACTTTATAGGGATGAGAAGAAAAGGAGCAGAAGGGATAAATTCCTACACTGGGTTATGAGGGAATAATTGTTGGAGGCTCATGTGAACTTATTGTGAGGCAGTCCTGAGGGTTTAGCTAAAGTATACAGTTGACATCTGACCAAGAATATGGTAGCAGTATGTTGTATAAAAGAGGGAGCTTGACAGAGTTTTCGGTTGAAAGGCAGCAGATCTCTGGACAATGGTCTGACAGTGACGAATCCATATCAACTGTTTTCCTAGAGGTTTAGGTCTGACATATGGACACAATAACTCTATACCAGTAATATCTGAGATGGGGGGGGGGCGGATATGCTAATTAGAATGAAAGAATAGAAATATAACAATTTCGTCGTCATAATTATAAATAATAATAATTGTCGGAGGGAATTTTTGTTGACCGTATATTTAAAGGGAGAAGTTGGTCGTGGGGTGCGGTCAAAGAGTTACACTTTTATAAGTAAACTTATATATTTTGTGCCGATGTTTCGGCCTAAGTTTTAGGCCATGTACAGGGTAGAGAGGCAAAGAGTTGGCGTTCGACTACACGCCTCTCTGCCCTGAAGATGCCCTAAAACTTAGGCCGAAACGTCGGCACAAAATATATAAGGTTTACTTATAAAAGTGTAACTCTTTGATCGCACCCCACGACCAACTTCTCCCTTTAAATAATAATTTTCCGTTAAATCGTATGCGCATTTTGATTTTCTGTTACTGTTGAAGTTCTCTTTGATATAGGGATCGTTCATTAGGTATTCAAGGGTTCTGATTACGGTTTTTTTAATCGCGTTTTGAACTATGGTTTGTTTTTGTTTAATTTTTTTTCCGAAACATGTCGAAATAAATAATTAAAACATTAAATTTTTCTTACCTTACATTTTTTTTGTTGTCCTTATATACTCAATTGAAAAAGTGAGGAATCTAAACTGATCTACTTAGCCGACTGTTATTCAGATTTATATCAGACAGATTTATATTATTATTTTTCTTTTGTATTACAGTTTAAATAATTTTCTTATAAAGGTATGGGAAGCGGAAAGGTTGAAAACTACTAAATACTTGGAAGCTTTGACTGCAAAAGACGCCAAAGCGTTCCACACGAGGTTCGTGAAGAGCGGAGGGATGCGCGGACTTGTGGAACAGTTCAAGAGCTTGATAGACGACCATCCGTCCGAGGAACTTGTCTTACCCAAGTTCGTCGCAAGATTCGCGCACCCCGAGAAGACACAGGACATCTTCAAAGAACTCGTGGTAATTATTAAAGACTATTAGCAATCCCGGATTAGCCATTTAGGCAATCCAGGCAACTGCCTATGTGCACCGTGGCCTCTAGGAGCCCTTGGCCCTAAAAATAAGTTGAAGTACTTTTATTATGCATTAGAAACATTTTAGATTTATTTTACTTTCCTACCGCTAATAGATAAGGAAAATATTGTAATCGAGTCAAAATTTCGATGTGCAGTTTGCAACAGAACGATGCGTTTCAGTACCCCCTGAGTCCAAACGAAAAAGTTGGGGCCTTAGGTCTGTTTGTGTGTCTCTCTATGCCACGATTATTTTTGGAACGGTTGTACCGATTTTATATGACATTTTTCTGTTATAGTTTTTTGTCTCCCAATGCCTGTGTGCCAAATCGGGCACTCTCTACACTATATCGGCTGCGCAATATCCAAAAAAATGTCTATAGACTGTAGCGCAAAAACAGCTCTAACGATTTTGATTTAACTTGCCTAAGTCTTCTTTTCTAAATAGGTTTTTAACTATTCATATATAATTAACATTCCCGAGAAAAAGCAGGAAAAAAAAATATTGACGAAAAGAATATTTTATTTTAAGTATGCATTTTATGGTAAATTTTGTATTTAATTATTTGAAAGATAATTGAAATCTCTAATTAACAAAAAGAAACAAGAAATCATCGAAATAGGACCATTACTAGCAAAGATACGAGGTATTAGACATTATAGTCATGTTTGTAATTTCTTACTCCTACTACGTAAGGAGTGTAGCAATCGGGTCACAATTTCCATGTGGAGTTTTCAAAGGATTCATCCGTTTCATAGCCCACAAAGCTCGGTTTTTTAATTTCTGTATGAAAACTAATTAAATTCCCAACAAAACAAAAAGTGAACCATCTAAATCGGGCCAATATTAGGAAAGATATAGCCTATTGGACTTTATACACATGTTTAATAAAGTCTTCTGTACATGTTCCTTTGTAAGCCGGATCACTTTATGTTTATTTATTCTTTTCAACTTGATGACTATACATCAATCTAGGAACAATCTAGATGCTCATTTGAAAAATAATTCGAATGTCTTACAAGTTTAAAAATAAAAAATAAAATTCTTATTCGGATTAAAATTAGCGAAGATACAATAAAAACTATCTTCCAGATTTAATCCAGACTATCATCCACAGCTGAGAGGGAAAGTCGTTTGAGAGGACACACCAGATATTTTAGAGAACAATTAATATAACCAAATAAGATAATTATTTTTTTCTAAAATAAACCTCAAGCTATCTATTCGCGGGTCCAACTCAGTAGGACTACGTTATAGGACAACAGTTGGATTAATTCCTCCACTCACGGTCCTACAAGAGATCCGATCAGCTGTTTTATTAGCCTGCACTCATCGCTTATCAATGTATTAAAAAATAGGAAAATGTCAGAAATTTGTCTTGCTATGGCGTTATTGGAAAAAGGAAAAAGAAAGTTTGGACGAATTTTTTAACCGAATAAATTTCAGTGATCTGAAAATCTTAAATGAAATGGATAGGAAGGATTATGAAAATCATTCAAAAATGGATGACAAAATCCACCCCTCTAGTATAAGACAAGGATAAATGGTAACAAATGTACTAAAGATTTACATTTGTGTTTTTATTTACATGGTTTATACATTTTCATCATACCTTAATTCAATATAACTTTATTAGTTATACTTGTGGAAATATCAGGTCAAATTAATGATTACAAGCAAACTTAAAACAATACAAAACCAGATAAATTAGAGATGAAAATTTAATTAACAAAAATAGGATTCAAAATTATTAGATAAAAATTGTCCCCATTCATGTTTAATCACATTATTTCTTTAATATTTTAATTCAGTGCCAACAATAGAATCCCACAGCGATGTTATAATGAGGGAATTTGGCCATGTTTACATATTTTCATTAGCTTATTACACTGCATGTTTCAGAAATAAGTGTAAAATAAATCAATAAAAATGTAAAAAAAATGTGTTTTTAAACAATTTTTTTTTCCTTATCATTTTAATTATTAGTTTCTAATCAAATAAAAATGATGATCATAAAAATAAAAACAGAAAAAACCATAATCTAGGGAGAAAAACCCCAAAATGGCAGTTGCTGACTAATAGTACACAAATAATGATAATAATTAATGGCGTAGAAGTAAATATGTGGAGTTTGTAGGACGATAACCCTAGTCATGGTCCAACGCGGAAGTTTTTTATGAAGATGGAATGCTTGTAAGACGATCAGAGAAGCCTACAAACAACCTAAACGTTCTGTATAGTCCTGCAATCACAGTCCAACGGTGGTCCGATATCTAGTGTAAATTTATTAATATATCAAGCTAGAACAATAGTAAACTATCACGCTCTGAAGATGACGTCATAGTCCATTGTTACTAATTACTTGGGTGAATATTTTAGTTATACCTCTTCTTGTACGACTTGGAGTTATGAAGCTATAAAAAAAAAATTAATTTGATAATAACAATTAATATTTTAAGCTACCGGATTATAACTTTTCAATTTTTTTAAATCAACATATTTTTAATTTTAATTTATCTTTTCAGAATTACAATTGCATGAAAATACTCCGAGATGAATTAGACGAGATTGATAATCAAATGGAGCAGGAAAAAAAGAAAAGGATGTTTGACAATGAAACCAGCGATGTCCAAGCGGATTGCATCTTCTGCGGCAGGAATGGTATCTTACTAAACCAGTAAATGTATTCTTGATAAGTATTCGATGTTTGAATGTATCGATAGATGTATCGATTAATTTGCGCAACAGTCCTTAACGGGCCTGGGCCTCGGAAACAAATTTCGCCAGGCTTCCCCATCGGCAGCCATTCTTCTCCATCTTCTTATACCTATACGGACGGCTAAGTTCGTCTCCGATCCGCCGCAGCCATTCTTCTCCATCTTCTTATACCTATACGGACGGCTAAGTTCGTCTCCGATCCGCCGCAGCCGGAGTCTTCCCCTTAGGCGCGACCCTCCTGGGCGGCCATAGAGTGGATGGTTTCTTTGGCAACCTCCTTTCCTCGATCCTCTCTTCATGGCCTAACCATTTGAAGCAGTACCTTTTAATAGTGACCACGATGACATTATTATAGAGCTCATAGAACTCGACGTTTTTCCTTATTCGCCACTGATCATTTATTCTCTTGGGATCGTGTATTTTTTTTCAGGACCATTCTTTCCCAGATCGCCAGCAACATCTCGCTTTCCATGTTTCGAACCCGTACCTACCTGGCTACCTAGCCACTGGCCTTATAATAGTTTTATAAACCGTTACCTTGGCGTCCTATAGCAGTTCTTTTGATTTTAGTGTTTTTACAAACACTACATGCCACAACAAATGTACACACTACACGACAAAAACACTTATTACCTGCTGTAATTCTGGCTTTTATTTCGGCCTGCATTTTGTTTTGTTCTGTCACTACAACAATGTATTTGAATTCATTACCCATTGGAAAATGATCCGGATTAACAGCACTGACTATATCGATTTTGAACATCCCTGAATCCATTTTGATTAGTTTTGTCGTGACGACTGTAGGTACGTTTGTATCCGATTCATTGTTTAATAGGCGTACAAGGAAGTCATGTGGTGTCACATCAGATATTTTTATATTTAGATCAAACTTTTTTTATTTTTACTAATGTTTGTTCATATATATTATTTTTTTTTCAGATTGGCAACACCGTAAGTCATATATGATACATTGGTAAATATTTCGATCATAGACAGAAGCATATATAAGCAAATATTGAGCTGAAGGTTTTAATCCAATACTGCTAGCTATGACTATGACATGTGTGTATAGAATAAAGAATCGTTTTAATTATTGACAATTTGTATAATTTTCATGATTCCTTTATATAGATTACTGTACTTATGTTAAGACTTCAGATCATGTCACGGTTAAGAATACCAAGGACATAAGTGTTAGTGTTATCGTAACACAAGCTCTGCGAACATCGGTTTTAAAATATAGAATGATTTTATTAGGAAATAAAAATAGAACAAAAAGACTAGATATATCCGAAAAGTGTCTTGATAAGATTCATAAATGAACGTTTAGCAACAATATAATAATAGCAATAGCATCAGTAATATCAAGAGAGAAATGATTTATTGAAAATCAGTGCTTCCCAAATATATTGGGATGCTATAATACAGAGCTTACTGATCAATCCTTAGTTGGATATAATATATATATATATATATATATATATATATATATATATATATATATATATATATATATATATATATATATACACACACACACATTTTACATTTCTTTCTTTTTTTTTCCTTCCCTTTCTCTTTTATCACTTAATCATTCATTTATATAATTCATATCATTTTCATCTTTATTCGATTACACTACATTTTTTTTCCATCTTTTATTTATTTTAATCCATCCAACTACTTTCTCACCTCTCCATAATTCTCTCTTCCAGTTAACAATTAACAATTTCAGTATACAAATTCTAGATAATTGGAAAATTTATGAAACTAATCAAACATCAAAATCTGAAAGCACATATATATAGATCAACAGTACAGTAAAAATAAAAATAATAAATATATATACATATATAAAAGAAATAAATAAAAAATTCAAAATGATACATAGACTGCCACCCCGCTACTAAAAGCCGCTGTTTTTAACAATCTCCGAGTTCATACCCGTTGAAGCTATTAGGCCCGAAAAGCCTATTAGGAATCGCGTAAGGAAGGGTGGGTCGGGTAAGGGGGAAATTTATACATATCTTGTTACGCTCTACAAATAATACTAGTTTTGGCGAGGTTATTATATACTCCTCCGGCTATGGACGAGTTCCCAGCTCTTCCCCAACCTCAGCAACCTCCCACAGGTCCATCGAGACAGAAATCACAATATCCGAAGCAGCCTCAACGAACAGCTACCACTGGATAACCAGTATTTGACATCGAATTGCCATGTAGGTGATGGTGGATAAGCCCCAGGGAGTCCATAATAATATTTTCGGCCATTAGGTATAACATGAGCCTCCGATAGTTTGTTGTGCGGGATAGTATACCTCACGCATCTACAGCATTCTTTATTTTTTTTTTTTTCCAAGCCGAGTTACAGCATTTCTATGAAAACACTTTTAATCATAGGAAATAAATTTTGGGATAAAACATTACAAGTTTTAATAAAAAGTTTCTATTGACTCTGGCAAGCGAGTCAGGTTTACTATACACATAGCAAAACTACTATCTGAGACTCAAGTTACTCCGAACATCCTATATATACATACTCTTTGGAAACTGTAAACTCAGCACCAATCAACAAACTATTAGATTTTTGCTCCTTTAGTAGCTTCTGTACAGTTTCTCAGTCTTGCTCAAATCCCATTCAATACCTTATAAGCAAAAGTCTCTTGGATTTAATGATTTTTTTTTTCTTTGAATGAGGCTGAAGAATAAATAATTAAATTCTTCTTCTATTTTTTGATGCTTGGCCAGTGGTGATATCTAGAGGATGAAGATTAAATTACCTCAAAAGTGCTGGCTCTCTTCCATGACTCACAACTCAATTAAAAGCGAGCACCAGCTGATAAACAATTCAGCTGACTGGGCTACCGTGGCATTTTCAACAGGTGCCATCATCGTTGAACAATGCAGGGCTTTGGCAGGTTCTGTCTAAGCTCAAGTAGCATATTTAAGTAGCATGTCTAAGTAGCATAGTGCTAAAAACAACGAATAACTCAAACTACGTAAGGAACATCCGAAATCCATCAAACTCTATGAATATATTTCATTAAATATAGATAATCTTGGATATATCAATAATACCAACTCTCCCAAACGAAAAATGTTATGGACAATGTAAACAGAAAAACGCTGCGGATTATAACTTAACGGGTTATTATTTTCGGGTAGTTATGTATCAAAATTATATTTTTCTTCTACCTTCATAAATGACCAAGATAGAGGCTTGTGAAAGAAAGGGTGAGTGGTAATGTCGAGTTCCGATGATCAACCTGAGATGGCCTGTGAATGGTTCCAAAACTCAAAAAGATCGGCCCTGTAGTCTCGTAGAGAAGCCGACGGACGACAGAGGAATTGATTATTTTTATTCGAATTTTGGATTTTAAGTATCTTTAAATCTGAATTCTAAAATTTTGTGGGAGGAGGGGGGTAATTTTAGCTTTCTTCATACAAATGTTCATTATAGAAAATAATAAACCAAAATCGAAAAAAGTCCATAAAGGAACACCGTGTTCACCATAATTTCTTTTTGATTAAGACTGTAAGAAACCTCACTGGTGTCCACACTAAAAACTTTTTTTTTCCCGAATCACTCATAAGAGCTAGTTGAATATTAGTTCATGACAGTACATTTACAGTAAAATATATGGATAAATATGTCTTTTTATGAATCAAAAAGTTCTAAAAAGAAATTTGATAATTACATAAAATATTTACCTAATGTCACAACAAAGTAGAATATAGCTAAAAAACATTTTTTTTTTAATTTGAAGAAGTTAGAATGCCCAAAACATGTTTATTATATCTGTTGCCACAAGCAGTAAGTTGCAAGTCGAATGAATTATGGTCCTCATCTGTTATGTGTATTGTGATCATCTCCAAATCCTTTTTCACAATAAAGAAGTTGGTAACTCGCAGATCTCTTCTACACTTCTGAAAAATTTAGTGCGAGTTACCGGTTTCTTCGCAGTGTTTAGAAGACTTTAGAGATCATCCTATTGCTCATAACTCTTAAGGACCATTTTTCGACTTACCAACTTATTCCCTGTGACTATAAATTTTTTCATTATTTTTATTTTTATCTCCTAATTCAGTTGTTTCATTTAATTCAATTATATTTTGGGTTTATTATTTTCAATTAAAGACTTTTGTAATCAAATAAAAAAAAATAACCCCCTCAAAATTTTAGGTTTCATTTTCCAAGATACGTAGAATCCAAATATCGAGAAAAAAAAAATCCGTTCGTCAAAAATTTTTATTTGATTTTTGTTATGATCAATCGGAAGGAAATAAAATTTCCTTTAAAGAAGAAATTATTTAAATTGGACCAGTATTAGCTGAGATATAGCATATTGAACTTTGTAGACTAATTCTCGGGCGCTACTGATCTGGTTGGTCCTAGGCCTCAGAATGAAAGACCATTTCATCCTTCGTTTGATTATTTCACCACTTCCCTCAGATTCTTGGCCTTTCCTTGTTTTTTTCTTACTGAAGTACACCTCAAACATTTTCCTCGGTACCATTTCACCCGCTGATTACATGTCCTAATCATGTCAGCCTACTTGCATTAACACAGTTTCTTCTTAACACTCCCAGTTCGGAACTCTCACGGCGATCATCTTGGGACAAGCTTCAGATTTCTGCTCCATAGGCTCCTACTGCTTAATTTCTTTGCTGAACTTGGTAGATGTCTCTTATCAAATATCCTGCACATGTTCCTTTCACGAAACATTCAAATGCTCATTTGAAAGATAATCTAATTATCTGAACTGTAAACCAAAGCTATATGTAAAGTTCTGTGAATGGACAGACCAGATATTTTTGAAATATTACCATATGGAAATTATAAACCATTGTGCAGTAATTTGCAGCGTTTTTATAATTTAATTATATCTAACCCGGACAGAGACTTTAAGGCTAAAAGAAACTTTGAACTTGACGTGGTGGAATTTTTTAAAAGTATTTTTCCCAGTTTGTATTAGATTAATAGCCAAATATATGAAGAAGTGGAGACTTTCCCATTCCTTGGTAGTGGCAACAGATGGAGGAGCAGACGGCGATGTGGAAAGCCAGATCAGAAAGACTAAGAGCACTTTCGCACAGTTCCACACCCTGCGGGTTACCACGGAAATAAGTCTGGGCACTAGGCTCCGCCTTTACAACTCCAACGTAAAATCCTTGCGCCTCTGCGGCTAAGAGAATAAACAGCTACTGAAAAGGACTTAGCAGAGAAAAATAGAAGGTGAAATTAGGCTAAGGAAGTGGAGGTGGTTCTGGCACACTTTAAGGAGGAATGAAGGAAGGAATCGCTCGGGAAGCCCTCGAGTGGAATCCTCAGGGACAACTTCGAGTTGGCAGACCAAGGAAGACGTAGAGAATTTCTGTCCTGGATGAGGCTAGCAGGCAAAATCACACTTGGGCCACCCTCAAGGGTATGGCTCCAGACATAGTTGGTGTCACTTCATCAAGGTCCCGTGGAGGGATAACAGGAATAAATAAAAAATATTAACGATATTCTTTTTTTTATTAATAATATGAACAATATTATTTATTATCATTAGGTATTAATAAGCATCACAATTTCAGAGTAGAGGAACACATTAACACATTTGATTTTTACTTTTTTTTAATAAACTTTATGGAAAGAAAAATAATCATTTCAAATTCTTTCCTAAAAGGATATAAAAAACGTCGCTGGACCATCCCATGTTCGCCTGTAAAACCAATACGTATTTTGGGCATACATTGCCTTTGTTTCGATATATCTTAAATATTTGAAGTGAAAATATTTCAATGTCATAAATTTATATTTTTATGACTTTTAGCTAGAGTGTTTTGACCATCCGTTTCGGTATATTCATATATGGTAAATTTATTGAAAAATTAAGTTATAATTGAATGAAAATGCTATTATTGAAAGAAAATTATAAATAAATGTGTCTTGTCGTTTCGAATAGCATACGTATCTAATGAATTGTCTGACGCGCGCAGTGTCTGTTATGTCGTATATAATATAGCCCTAAGTTGGGAAGTTTTCGGATATTAAGACCCCGAAGAGAGTGGAAATATGAGACGGGTAATTTCGCACAATAATTTATTCTTCGACTGTAATTACTATTATTTTTTTATGTTTTATTTTCAATAATAGACCTTTGGAATCGACCAAGGAAAATTTTTTTGTAGCCCACCCTTCCTCAAAATTTGAGGTTTTACGTTTCAAGATACGTAGAATCCAAATATCGAATACAAACAAATCCGTCTGCAAAAAGGGAAAAAAAATCATTTAAATCGGCCCAGTATTAGCTGAGATATAGCGTTATGAACTTCGTAGACTAATTCTCCGGCGCCCTAGGCCTCCTGACTTATCTATTGGGCTTCTGACTTCTTCGTATCTCTCTGCTTTATCCTTCCTTGGATTATTTCTGCACTTCCTTTAACTTCCTTAGTCTACCTTTTTTTTTTCCTACTGAAGTGTACATCAAATATTTCCTCTGTACCATTTTACCCTCTGATTACATGTCCTAACCATCACAGCCTACTTGCATTGACACAGTTTTTTCTAAACACTCTCAGTCCGGCATTCTCACGGCGATCATCTTGGGACAAGCTTCAAATTTCTTTTCCTTGGATGCCTACTGCTTTATTTTTTTTTTTACTTGGACAGAATAGAAATTTTGAAATATTACTAATTGGAAATAATAAATCATTGTGTAATAATTTGCAGCGTTTGTGTGTGTGTGAGTGTGTGTGTGTTTACCGGCCTTTATAATTGATTAACATTGGTTAATTGATTAAAATCTGGTAATAAATATTTAGTGATTTGTATTTCTATTGTGAATAAATTGTTAATAATACTGAACGAATAACTAAAAATCTATCAAAGTACATATTAACATTTATTATTAAAAAGACTCATTACTAAGAACTAGTGAAAAATGAATTCAATGGCTCAATATTTAAAAAATAATAAAAAAAAGAAGGAAGAAAATCACAATTGAATTTATAATGAGTAAAAACTATCAAACTTATAGACCTTATAGACATTTTTTTATTTGTTGTTTATTTAATTGTTTTTATGAAAAATTTCGATTTCCGATAATCAAATTTTAATATCGATACTACGATTGATCGATTTTAAACTAACGGACAAAAATATCTATATATTACTTTTATAGGTGCCATCGACCTTAGTTATACTACTGAAGGTGCTACTTATGGTCTGTATTTCTAAATATCAAAATAATAAATAATAAATTCACAACCATCTGTGAATATACTTCTATTTGTCTTTGCCAGTAAATGCATTGCCATAGCAGACAATCTCAACTCATTCCTCCACCGACAGCCAGGAGCTTTCTCGATTAGACTTCAGTTGGTCACTAGGAGACTTCTGTTCTGGAGTAGTATTGCAAAGAAGAAAAATTATACTGGTGATAGTTTTAAATATGATTACGTCTTTTTGTGGCCGGGCATCAGGTTAGAACACTGTCTAGACAGCAAAAATTACATAATTTATAATCCTATTTTTAATGAAATATATAACAGCTAAAAAGTATCTTCTATTTTTTTATTGAACGATTAGAGTAGGTTGAAACTGAATCAAAACATTAAAATTCATGAATTCCTATGAAAATTAAATTCCATTCTCATATGTTTTCATGTGCATACATATCATCTGTGTGCTTCAATCGAATCAAGTAATACGAGGAATTAGATTCCTATCAACAACATGTCAACTTCTAGTCTTACTCCCGCTACTAGCTATAAAAGTGGATTGAGCTACCCAACACGATTATCAGCCTCCGCCAACGAAGAACAACTCGGAGAGCATCTAGGTGAAGAATCCCAAGAAGAAGAGTCTTCCGCAACATGTGAGAGGGAAAGAGTGACCGAACTTAAGGACCCGACTCCCAAGCAGATTCTCGGCATGTTCCAATGGAATGGCGAGAATTTGTACGATTACCTCAAGAAGTTGATCGACGATTTGATCTCGACGAGGCCTGACAATGTCATCGCATACTTCGATCAGTACAGCCGCAACTTGAGGTTCAAGAAGCCTCCGGTGGACCCCCTTCTCTTTCTACCCAACGCCGTAAAACTTGGAAAAATGTACGGTCTCATATATCCGACACTTGATGCGGAAAACCAACTGAAACCGAAAGTAACATTACCGTGGGATCACATCCACTACTTCGAGGAAGCAGGTATCTGCCTACCAAGGGAAGAAATTTACCAAATCACTCTCGCGTTGCGAAAATTAGCTGTTTTAGAAGGGCTAGCTAAAATCCGATTTTGGGGAAAGATTTTCGGATTGGAACGGTCTTACATTATTGCCGAATGCGACCTGACTCATGAGGAAATCGAACATCGCAGGTCTATGGAACGAGAGGAGACCGGTGAAGAAGAGGAATTAGAAGAAGAAGAAGAAGAAGAGTCCATATACTCTAACTTGGATGAACCTCTAGGTCTCTCAGGGGTATTTAAAAAAAAGACGAAAGATTACACTGAATTAGAAGACGAATGGGATGAAGAGGACGAAATAAGATCACTTGTTTACAAAAAATTGGATAAATATGTAAAGCCACCTGTACCCAGGCCTTCCAAGCAAAAACCGCAGAAGATGGTGCCCGAAAAAATAGGAGAAGGAGTCAACAAAAAAGTCTATTATGTTTGCCATGAAGCTGGAGACGAATGGATTCTGCTGCCTAACGCGAAACCAGAAGACATTATTGTAGCCAGGAAAATAAGAAAATATTTCAAAGGATATCTTTTATCGAAAGTGGAAAGTTACCCACCATTTATCGGAACGGAGAGAGAACTACTGAGGGCACAAATAGCGAGGATATCGGCCGGGACACAGATCTCGCCGCTAGGCTACTACCAGTTCGGGGGAGGGGAGGAGGCCGAGGATATGGCTGAGGACGTCGAAGGGGAAATAGTTGCGAACCTCGACTACGAAGCCATCCCACCTGACGACCTTCTCAAGACAGGATTTTGGGTCCATCACACCGCACACATACTCAGGATCGGGCGGACTACATATCACAGGGAACCGAAAATGATTGAGGAAGAAATGGAAGAAGAAATGCACGAAAGTGACGAAAAAAAGAAAGAAGAAGTGGGCCCTCCTCTGTTGACGCCGCTTTCGGAAGACGTGTCCATGGAAATGATCCAGCCGTGGGCGATCAAGAACTCCTCGATGTTGCTTCCGGCCACTGGAGTCACCGCTGTCCGATCCAATCTCTGGCCCGGAGCCTACGCCTATGGAAAGGGCCGTATTTTCGAGAACATTTACATCGGCTGGGGTATGAAACTATGCGTTGAAGGGTTCAACCCGCACTATCTTCCTGTACACCAAGCAGAGTACGAAGTCGGTCCGGAAATATTGGAAATGGATGATCCGACACCGGAAATGGAAGATGAATGGAGAGAAGCAAATAAACCGCGGCCAATACCAAAGATGAAGGGAGAAGAAGGGGGTGAGGGCGAACACTTCGAAGATGAACCAGTAGAAAATTAAATAATTGACATTCACCTCTTTTTAATCAATTTTAGCCAATTTTTGTAAGAATACTTTAGATTGGGCGTATACTTTTTAAGGATCCTTTTGATCTGGCATAGACTAACCAGCTCAATCTTGGATATTAGTCCTAGAATATTTATTTTTTCAATGTATTGTTCGCACTCGTTAATGCTTAATTGTTAATGTAATTATTTATTTTAATATATTATAGAATGTATCACAAATGATGAATACACCTATGAATTTGCTACCGTAGTGTGATACGAAAACTCGGATGATCAAAACCAGAGAATAGTTTTGCATTGCAAGTCTGAATGTATCCTCAATATTAGAAATTCAATCACGCTACTCGATCGTCAGAAGATGAATGAATTTGTTACACTAAGTGAGGACTGCATCGCATTGGCAGAGCACAGCGGAAGGTGGAGAGGGGAGGGGGGGACTTCGTTTCGCCTATTATAATTTCTGCATAGAATAACTTGACGGTGAAACCAAGACGTTTTTTCAAGTCAGAATCGACAGCTCTCGTCAATATTTATCAAGTGCGTGTATAAAAACTTTAGTATGAAGTGTTTAACCTTTGTTTAAATAAAATTCTCATTAAAAATGATTAAAACTGAAGAAAATATCGGCCCATACTCGGCTGTAAGTTAAAATATAAAAACTGATCTTGAAATAAAGGTAGTGAAAAAGTCTTCGTTGAAATAATATTTATTATTAATCAAATCCTCGGGGTTCTTCCCCATCATCAGGACCAAAAATGCAATGTGATACGTCAACATCAATTTACAAGGCTAAACAAATTGTATACATATATAAACATCACAAGATAACAATAATTTTTCTTTTTACTTCCTTGTACGAAGTAAAGGAAGTATTGTAATCGCGAAAATTTTCGGTTTTCAGATTTCGACGGAAATATCCATTTTGACCATCCCTGAATCCATTTTGACTAGTTTCGTCGTGGCGTCTGTACGTACGTTCGTACGTTCGTATTTCGCATAACTCAAAAACGGTTTGCCGTAGAAAGTTGAAATTTTGTATTTAGGATTGTTTTGGAGCTTTTATTGTGTTTAAACGAAAGCCAGTGAAACTCCCTACAAAACGAAATAAAAATCATTTAAATCGGACCATTATTAGCTGAGATATTGCGTTAGGAACTTCTGAGACTGATTCTCCTGGCGGCTAGTCATCCTGCTTCCTGACTTATCTATTGGGCTTCTGACTTCCTCGTATCTCTCTGTTTTATTCTTTCTTGGATTATTTCTTTACTTCCTTTAGCTTCCTTAGTCTTTCCTTTTATTTTGTTTCCTTCTGAAGTGCACATCAAATATTTCTTCTGTATCATTTTACATCACAGCCTACTTGCATTGACAGAGTTTTTAAATTAACATTCCCAGTTCAGCACTCTCACGTCGATCATCTTGTGAAAAGCTTCAAATTTCTTTCCTTTTGGTGCCTACTGCTTAATTTTTTTTCTTGGACAGAATAGAAATTTTTGAAAGATTACTAAGTGGAAATAATAAACCATTGTGTAATAATTTGCAGCGTTTTATTACTTATTTTAAGTTTTAAAATTGAGTCTTAAATACTAGTTTTCTTTCTCATTTGTGAGATCAACAAGTCTTCATCATGCGAATAAGATATTAGTTAAGTGGGTTTTTCCGCTTAATATGTCGAAACTTTCCATTTCTAATGCTTTATCCAGTGATATTGACAGTTTTATTGTTTTCATGGAACATGAAGAAATATCTTGGAAACTAGTTGCCTACTGAAGGAAAACGACGTATAATAACGGAATTATACCTCCAGTGACAAGAGTGTGTGTTTGTGTGTGTGTGTGTGTGTGTGTTTGTCAATAGATGGATGACGGTACGCCGAGTGTCGTTTTTACTGCAATCTTCGGAAACTAGTAACCAAATTCAGGATCACTTTTTGAGTCACGGATTTATAATTTAATAGGCGTACAAGGAATTCATGTGTTGCCCACATCAGATATTTTATATTTTAATAAATGTCTTAATTTAATAAATTTAAAATTTACCTTTATAAACAGTACATCTTTAAAATGCTGCAAACAGAGTGTTTATATGTATATATAATAATCTATACATAAATACTTTGTCAGAAAACATTTTTCTTTTTATAAAAACCACCTCCACTATTTCAATGTTACAAAAAGGGAGGTTCTGTTGGGGATTAACTTAATCTCCAATTCCTAAGCTTCGTTTAGTTTGTTTGTTATTACATTTTTCCATTTCCTTTAAAAAAGTTTAAAAGTTTAAATATATATTAAAAAACAATGAAATAACAATATATACACATAAAATCACGTACGTACAAATATAAAAAGCACCCATTATGACCAGCTTACACACACACACACACACACACACACACACACACACACACTCACAATAATCATAATACAGAAATATATATTTCAAGATCATATCATAAGTCTTCTATCAAATTATATTCATCTTAAATATAAAAATTGTATGTCTTTGGAAAGAGCAGCTCAAGAGGAACCTCAAAATATACTCCAAATCTTTTCAAATTTGGTATAAAAGACTAATATAAACTGATAAAAGTCAATCAAAACTGTTCGAGGTTATGATATTTTTTTAACATAACGCAAAACAATTGTAAATTCGGTTGTAAAGAAAACGACGTATTCATTATAACTTCAAAATGGCCTTTACAACAATGCAAACTAGTTACTAAATATAATTTATTTTATTTTATTTATTAATTTATTTACACCATTATTAAGTGAAGACTTTTTGACCGACAAATCTGGTCCACTTTTTGTTATATTCTTGCAGATCGGCACAAGACAATAAGATGGGCAAAAGATTTTCGCTCTTGTTCCATGGATTTACTAATCACAGAAAAAGATCAAATTTAGCAAGTTTCATCAGAACCAATACGTAAGTCGTTTAAATATCTTTGTTGGTATGAATTGTGACGTCACCTAAGCTCGAAAAATGGCGCGTTTGAATAGCCAAAATATCTTTCCCAAAGAGATTTTCAGTTTTTTAATTTAATAAGATTGTTTATATGAATCATTAATTTTTTATGTAACTTTTAAGACGAAAATAATTTATTTAAGGTATTTTAATAATCGCTGAGCCGACTGGTAAACGTTCGAGGGGTAGACCGAAACGTAGGTGGGAGGATTGTGTTAATCGGTAATAGGTGATCTAATGGATTTAGGTTTGGACGGTAGTCGGTGGACCGAGGTTTGTAGACAGCGATTGGAGGTATCGGCATCGAACCTTCGGATTCCCTAAGTCGTTTATTATTATTATTATTTTAAAATATATATATATATATATAATAATATATATATATATATATAAAATATATATATAAATAAAATAAAATATATATATATATAAAATATATAATATATATATATATATATCCTCTTGAGTTCTTTGTAAATAACCAAGTTTTTGAAAAGAAGCTGATTTCAATTCAAAAGCCATACAGACGTAACTATTATAAAAAAAAATAAAATACCACTATCAATCATATTTTTAAAAAATAATTACAAAAAAAGACAATTAATGATATCTATTCAACAATCCCCGAAGATAGGCCCATCCCGAAACATTATGTTTTGATTCCATATTACGGCCCTATATCCACCAAAGTCGGAAATGAATTGAAAAGACTAGGATTAAACCCTGCATTTAAAATAGAAAAAACCCTATCTTCCTATTTCTATTATCCTAAAGACAAAATAGACCCTTTCCAAAAAAGCGGAGTATACGAACTAAATTGTAATGATTGTGCAGCCAAATAGACGGGAAAAACTGGAAGATCGCTAAATCAGAGATTAAAGGAACATATACGTGCATATAATAATAAGATATTCCAACAATATATTGCAATAATTCCAACTTTGCAATTCATTTAAATGAAAATAATCATAAATTCATCAATGACTCAGGAGTTAAATTAATACATCACGTTGAAAACAGTCTCAAATTAAATATATATGAAGCACTTGAAATAATAAAATCCTTCAAATCCAATCCAGATTTTTGCTTAAATGACCAAATAAATATCTCCAATAGTCCAATCTTAAATTTATTCTCATCTATACAGATAAAACAATTACTCACCGGCATTACTGGGAAAACCCTGACCCTCAAACCGTTTACCTAAAAACATCCTGCCTATCTCTCGTTCATTGTTAGTACAATGCGAGAAGAAACCTTTTCTGTTTGATATAATCCATTTAAACCTTGGTAAGTACCAACATGTATTTGATTTCTTGTCTTAATTAAATTCATAATTCATAAATGTTTTATAATATTGATTTATATAATTTAATATGCATAATAATACCAACTATATTTTGAATTGCTTATTTTTGAATTTTTTGTGTGTTTTTAGAACTGAGGATGAATGTATAACATTGGAAACTAGTTTTCAATAAAACAAATTTATAGGAGTGGCAAATAATTTATCAATCCCTAATTAAAAAAAATAAAAATTAGGTTATACTTTCTCGGCATTCAATACTTAAGGAGTCACCCCACTTACATAGGACAATAGAACAAGGAGTATACTAAGAATTCCGAACTAAAGTATATAAATAAAAAAAGTTTACTGATTATAATAAAGGCCATCATTATCTTACTATTAAACTCATCTCCAAGCTACCGTTCGTTGGTTGAGCGATCATGAACGACACTTACTTTCGGGGCCCACTTCGCCTTTCTAATTTTATCTAACCAAGCCTAATCTGAGCATATTGAAACCGAGTCTTCAGAATTTCATTAATTTCCCAAAAGTTTGAGGGGTTATTGCCTTTTTTTTTTTAATAAAGGCACAAAATTGCACGAAAATGGCGCCATTTTTTAAAGTTAACAATAATCACTTAGGCCTTTCCCTAAACTTCAATGATAGGCATAAACTTTAAAGATAATATCCATTAGAGAATCAGAAATATTTAATAAACATAGTTGTATTTGTTTCCTTTGCACTTTTAGGAATTAATAAGGAAAAACGAAAAGGCTGTATACAATTTTGTAAAAAAAATATAGAAAATAAAAAGAGAATTAAAATGAAAAGTTTGAGCAAAAAGGATGCGGTTTCTAGCCTGTTGGTAGGAAATCCGACATCAGTATTCCTAACCTCGCTGGCTAGCGGGTCGGCATTCCTCTATGCAACGTTCAGCGCTCGTTAACCCGTTCTTCCATGGGCTCCTATCAACCGAAAAAGAAACCGAAATTAAAAGAAATTGAAACTGAAATATCGACTATTTTTTAGAGTATTTTCGAAGAAGAAGTTATTATAATATCTTTGATCCAAGAACAAAAAAAAGAGAAATATGCGTGTACATGTCGGCACATTTATAAACACTATCGTGTTATCGTGTTAAATTATCATTTAGAAGACAAGGTTAGATAAATATACTTGCTAAGTGTATAGAGCACATGCTCCAAATATTGGATTAGGAGTACCTTCTCACCTTTCTAAGTTGATAAAACTGAGAGCGTGCTCCACTATGTGAGTAGGTACTCAGTAAAATACCAATCTACTCTTTCGTGGACTCAAAATTTTACTGAGCATCTACTCATATATTTTTATTTGCACAGAGGGGTAAGTAGGTACTCCGAATCGATAATCAACCCATAAATGGACGTGCTCCATATCCTTGACAAGTATTCCACTGTGTAATGCCTGGGGTTAAAAATTTCAAATCCTTTTGAAGGGATGTAACAGAGACTGTCCCTCCTCTTTGAGTCCGCTGTAAACTCGTTTCAAGAATACAAAGAAGACTGCGGAAGGGAAGTTGCAAACCTGTTGTAGCAAAACCAATACGGAGAAAGAGAAGGACCTTGTTTGTCAAGTTTCTGATCATTGAGTGGAAAATTGATAGAAGCTAACTTTTGCTTTTGGATATTTTAGATATTTTAAAAACCATTTCCACGAAATTTATAGTGATATTTAAATGTAGAGAAAATTCATTATTTGTAAATATTTCCCAATTATAACTAACAAGATAGATAACCGTTTATGACACATAAAAAAAAATAAAAAAATCATATATGAAGGTAATAAATATGATTAGGGATTGATAAATTATTTGCTACTTCTATAAATTTGTTTTATTGAAAACTAGTTTCGAATGTTATACATTCATCCTCAGTTCAAGGTTTAAATGGATTATATCAAGCAGAAACCAGTACAAACTTTTTTGTTTGATATAATCCATTTAAACCTTGAACTGAGAATGAATGTATAACATTCGAAACTAGTTTTCAATAAAACAAATTAATAGAAGTGGTAAATAATTTATCAATCCCTAATTAGATTGATCCTTCTATACCATCATGCGGATGTCGACTAATAAATAGGATGTTATGGCATAAATAGTCAATTGATAAATAGGATCAAAGAGCAATCACATCAATCTTAAATCATCCAGTGATGACAAAGAATTAACTAAAATCGTAAAGTAAAATAATTTTAATTAATATTTAAAATATGAAATGAGGAAAAATTATATTCCTTGAAAACAGACCATGTTAAGGTAAATTTGATTAAATTATTATAATGGTTTATAATTAATGTTAAACCCAAAATCGTTTTTAAAGGAAATGTTGAATGTAATATAAAAATATTGTTTTTAGTTCTGAAGATGGGGATCCATGTCCCGAAACGTTAACAAATGCATAATATTGGATAATAAAAGATACAAATTTGGAAGTATGATTGCCTAAATTTCCAAATAAATTACTTAATACAAGAGATTAAGGCTTATTCATCATCATATTCCTCTTGTACCGACCCCTGCCCAGTTGGAGGATGCCCTTCGTATAGCTTGGACCAAGTGTCCCTCTTATGTACCAGCTCTCTCCTCCTCTTCCAGGGGATCCGAGGTCTTCCTCTTCATCTGTTTCCCTCCATTCGCGTCTCATAGATCATCCTGGGTCCACCCTCAGGAGGTGTCCAAACTATCTTAATTTATTCTCCTCTACGATGGAGCGCTTTACCTCCAAGTTTGGCCTGATATTTTTGCGGATTCGGTATCTTCTGTTCTTCAATTCAACTTTTCTCAGATACCGCATGGATCAGAACATGGAGTAGGAAAGAATGAGCAGGAGCGATGGCCTGTATATGGGCATCTTCGCCTTCTTGGTTAGCTTTCTCCTGGTGATACTCAGAGAACCCGAGCAAAAAAAAATGTGATTATCTAAAGAAAACTTTTAGCTATTTTTTGAATCCTTATAGTATTCAATGTCCTTGAATAAAAAAAAATAAGAGTATATCAGTCGAATAATACTATCTGAAAAAATGGCAGAAAAATAACTTGAAATTTTAGGGCCATCTCTACTTTCCCGCCACAAAAAAGCCACTGTTTTAACAATCTCCAGGTTCGTACCCATAGAAACGAGTTGGCCCCGAAAGTCTATTAGGAATCGCGTAAGGAAGGGTGGGACAGGTAAGAGGGGAGGGGGGATGATAAAATTTATACATATATTGTAACGTTCTTGTTTTTTTCCCCTATCGTAGCTAAATGGTACATTCCATCGAAACATTTATACTATATTAAATTAAAAAATATCAAATTCTGCGTCTAAGGAGTACCAACAACACATAATCTGGTTATCTGATTGGTCAAAAATTACGGTCAAAAATGACGATTTTGTCAAAAACAGTGATAGAGAACTGATACATATATGATTGTATATATACTTTAACAGCTTGGAAATGAGTGTCCTAAGAAAAAAAAAATCGTAGAATAAAAGTTGTAGAGCATCAAATCCTGCATTCATTGAGGATACAAATTTTTAAATTCGGTCAAGTACGCGGTCGCCGACTCATATATAGTACTCTTTCTCTGTTTTTGACAAAATCGTCGTTTTGACCGTAGTTTTCGACTACACCAGTCACCCAAACTATTACGTTGTGATACTCATTCGACGCAGAATTTGATGTTCTTTAATTTAATATATAATAAATTTTTCGATGTAATGCACTACAATAAACCAAGAAAAGTCCTAAAATTTCGAGATTTATGGTCACCATTTTGAAACCCGCCCTCTAGAACTAAGTTTTTTATCAACTGAGTCGTCTTTAGTTTTATGTGTGCTTGAAGTAAATCTTGCCTAATGTGAAACCACTGACTTCCAGCTTTTTTAATTTATTTGGCATTTTTTCAGATATTCATAGCTATACCGAATATTCAAAAATATTGTAAACAGAACTACATTAATGTTCTTTAAAATGGGTAATAACAATTTTTTACCTCGGATGAACTGGAAACGAGTTATTTTGGAGAAACTGAAAAAAAAAAAAGTTCTTCTTTGCGGTTTTTCAAGATAGTGATAAACGCACAAAAATGAGGTCGAAAACGTTTTTACAAGAGGAGAAATACATAAAGTATGCATGAAAATTAAGATTACTTCATTTTTTGCAAACCAAACTGGGTTAAAATGCTAATTGCCGGAGATCGGAAGATTCAGAAAAACGTAGAAGTTTCAGATCTCAATATATTCTTTGTTGTTAATAGTGATCAATCTATATATTTAAATTGTTTCATTTTTATTGCGCTTTTAGCTAATTTACTCAACGGAAAATATGGTACGTCCGAAACGGACGATCATATGCTCTGTTGGTTTCGCACACAGTCTACACTGTAACCTTTATCAACTTACTGTTTTGTTTATAACCATAATCCCTTAATTAAAGCTATGTCCACACTGGTCGATTTTCAATGCGCTTTCGTTTTCGACATATCTAATCTAACCCTGTCATACCCTGAAAACTTGAGTTTCTTTTTAAATTATTTCTTTATTTTATTCGTCACATTTAAAAAACAAAACAAATAATTCATTTGTATCCCGAAACATAATTTTATTTTATTTGAGATAATTTTTCTGCCATATACAGGCCATTTTTAAATATAATAAATATTTAAAATGGTTTTCTGATAGTGTTATTTCATTAGAAAATTAATATATTTAGAATTAGTTTATAATTTTCATTAATCGAATTTATTAATAAATGAGATGAAAAACTAAAAAAAAAAAATAATAAAAAAGGAGACAAATTTTGTATATTTTAGTAAAATAAAAAAGAGATATCACACCTCACACCAGTAGCTATAAAATTACGTTAAAGGGACGAGGTAAAATTAAATATATTGTTAATGAAATTATTTACCATTAGTTACCATTTTTTTACCGAGTAATGATATTGTTAATATTTGTTTGTTTATCTCGATAATTAATAAATCCGATTTATTAAAATTATAAAATCATGCCAAATATATTAATTCTTTAATGAAAATAACATTATAAGCAAAGGTTTATTATAATTTTTAAAAATGGCCTATATATGGCTCAAATATCCCAAGGTAAAAACAAACAATATATTGTTTTGGGATAGTTTCGAAATACAAATGAATTATTTTTTTTTTTTTAAATGTGACGAATGAAATAGGTAGTGATAGTAATGAAATAAAGAAATAATTTATAAAAGGAACTCAAATTTTCAAGATATGAGAGAGTTAGGTAGCGTTGTCGAAAACGAAAGCGCATTGAAAATCGACCAATGTGGATAATGCTCAACAATATTGCAGTTTAGTTGAGAAAATCACTTGTAGTTCCATAATTACAAGGGTTTTACATATAATAAATATATCATTTTATGAAAGGTTTGGGATTTTAATAGGTAAAGGAATAATAATAATTGAAGTAGGAAACTTGAGAAGTTATTTTTCGAATCGAAATGGGTATGGGAAGGGGAGGAATGTATAAAGAATGGTCAAAAGAAACAAATTGAGAAGTTTTCGATCAAAAATCGATATACCCACTTTTGGCAAATTATTACAAACAAATTATTAGATCGGCATCTGATGGAGATAAGACAAACTTTTGTTGAAAATGTTCATTTGTAACACTTATTTTAGATGTAGAATACTAATTTGTCAAAAAATCTTTTTTTTTTTTCAGAAGTGGATATATTAACTTTTGATAGAAAACTCCTCAATCCCATGTGAAGGGAGTAGCGGATCCTGGGGAGGTCGAAGGAGTGACTACCCAAGACTCGCGTTCTGGGGGAAGTGGCCCCCATCATAAAAAAATTAAATAAATGACTTATACATTAAAGACTAATTAATTGTTCGTATCGAAGATTTCCCGCGAGGCCCCGCACCGTATACAAAAATTAAATAGAAGAATTATAAAATACAGACGAATTCAGTTTACAATGTAGAGCCTAACATCTAACTTCACGAGATCAATGACCACGAGATCCCATGCTATAAAAAAATAAAAATTGAACCATACAAATTTGCTCCTGTAACCAAGGGGAGGGGGAGAGGCCTGCAATATCGTGCTGCCAAGGGCTCCGAAATTCCGTATCGCCCAAGAATCACGCAAGATCCGGTACTATATGAAGGAGCACAAAGACCGGGAGGCTGGGTTATGATATTCATGGAGTGGAAGGATAAAAGCGAGGAAAGGATTTGAAGGATATAGGCAGCTATATTATTTCGTAAGGATTGGAAAAATAAAAACTAAGCAAATATTAATTCAATAACCTATAACCTATAACCTATAACCTATATGAGTTCGTCAAAAGGCCTCTACTGACCATCAATCCACGCCAAATAGAACATGAAACTACCGTGAAAATCCTGTGAGGATTTTTTGGAGTGATGTGTAGAGGCTGAAATTTCATCGATCCTAAACTCCATCGCGCCAAGCTAAAATAAAATCACTCCAAACGCCCGTGAGTGTGGTCTGTGCCGGATTAACCATATAGGCAACACCCTATGGGCCTCCAGCATCATATGGGCCAAGTAGCCTATGAGAAATAAATATTAGTTTTAATTTCCTTTACGAAGATTTTAGGCTTATATTTAAAAGATAAACAATTTGACAAAATAGGTTTATATGGTGCATACTTATTTCATCTCTAAAATAAAACACAATTACACGAACTCACACCATTTCCCTGAAGCTACCTCCGTCTGTTTTTCCAGGTGCGGATTAACGAGTAACCAGCATACGGCACTGCATTGTAAAGTGTCCTTAATTCTTAAAATACCTCAACTTAAAGATTTTGAAAATGAACAATAAGGTTTTTTGAAAAAAACTCAACAAAAAAATCTAAAAACAAAATTTTAAATTTATGGCCTCTATGTAAAAAATGTTTTTGTTTTTTTGGGAGAGCTAGAATATTTTATGTCTTTTTTTTTCTTTATAAATGATTTGCCTTTGTTATAATAACCATTAAATCAGCTGTTTAATTAGTAAAGTATTCAATCAGCTGTTCTACATCAGCCATTTTTCCAATGGACTGTCACCAGATTTACTGTCAGTGTGTAGACAAGGAAACTGCCACACTGCTTAAACTGAATATTTTAAAATATTTATTTAATATATCAGGGATTAGAAAGACTTATTAAACACAGTTGTTTATGTTGAAGTACTTTTAGGGATCAAAAGAGAAAATTACGATGATTGTGATATTATGAATGTACTATCGAAATATTCTATTGTTTACATTAGGCTTCTCTAACCAAAAGGGAGCTATCATAATGAAAATCGAAATGAGGAATCGATTATGAACCGTATCGACAGTGGGTCACACCCCACTCCTCCCCGAAGAGCGGTATATATTGGCCCGCCGCCCTGACGATGGCACATCCAACTGTCACACTCCAACAGGACAAGATGAAACCGTTCCTCGTACTCCTCGTCATCTGCGGAGCCGCCCTGGGAGCAGACCTGAGGACGAGGTGCAAGGAAGGGAAGGACTCCCTCGCCTGCATCAAGTACAAGGCTTTGGACATGATACAAGAAGCCGCTACCAAGCCCACCTTAGAGGTAACTAACTTCAAGGTCACAGTTTGCAGAAATATCGGAATTTATTTTAATATATTCTCCAAAACTAAAGAAACATTAAAACTCATAAAAGTAATCTATGAACACTACTCTTATAAATTGAGTTATCATAATTTTAATTTACTCATCATAAAATTAGACAGGTTTAAATTCATCCCAATATTTGGAATGTTCGAACGGACGCTAATAAATCATTTCAAAGTTTTTGACTGACATAAACCAAATGTGTTGCACTAATCATAACTAATTATAAAAATCATTACTAGAAAAACCTATAAACATTTTAATAAATAAGTTTACTCTTAAAACTAACAATCAGTTGATAAAGAGTTATCCTCTTTAATAATCGTTGGCTTCATTTTCAATTATTATCAGTTCAACTAAGTGCTTTTTGATCAGTAAAAAACATGACATGGCTAGATTACATTTTAAATTTAAATTTTTTAATCGGCCAAAAAATAATGGCCATAATGTTTATGCCATCCAATTTTATGATTATTAGCAATAAAAAAGTATTTAATATGATTTTTTATTAAAAGAAAAATTAATAAATAATCGATAAATTTCATAAATATTGATGATACCAAAAATATTTATAATTTTCAATTTAGGACTTTCAACAAATTAAAAATTCCTTCCCAATGTTTTATTATACTTCCAAATGTTATGGCTTTAAATTTAATTGATTCATTGTTCTTAAATATATTTTATTAGAAATTTTTTATATTATCTGCTTAAAAAAGTAACTTCGGCTTGGCAATTTTATTTTCGTTTTGATGGTATATTTGTTATTTGATTTATGGAATTAACCTAATAATCATTTCATAATAATTATAGAGATTAGGGCCCTTTGAAATGAGATTAGTGATGGTTTTACTAATTAATTTATGGTCTGAATGATTGAAGGAAATCCACTTGGAGGCTGCATAAGGCAAAGGAGTTCTCCATGAGAACAATATTATTCCAAATAATGATTCTATGGCAACAGCCACCATGTTTTTCTTAGTATTTTGGATCTAATGGTTTTTGTCAAGAAAATCGAGGCTATATAATGACATAAAATATTTGTCATCAGTTAATGGACGGAGTGAAACTAGTCAAGAGGAGAGAAGCAGAGAAAGGAGAAAGTGGAGTCGTCGAAAGCATCGAAGAGTTGGCAGAGAGCCACGATCTGGAAGTCGATCTAGGAGGCGGTGCCAAGCTGACTGCTTCTGCCGCCGAAGAATCCGTCTCCGTCAAGCTGGGCTCCCAAGCCGCTGAAGTCGAAGGAAAAGGTAATGGACACGAGAGTTCTCTATTTTTTTTTTCATAAGACACTTGGAATATTTAAAAGTCGTAGATTTTAAGACTCCTCTTGAGAAAATAAACCACCCTCTTCTTCACAGGCAAGAAGAAGAAGCTCCGCAAGCTCCTGGTCCCCATCGTCGTCTTCGTACTCCTGAAGGCCATGACCTTGATTCCTCTTGCTCTCGGTGTCCTCGGACTCAAGGCGTGGAACGCTCTGCAGCTCAGCTTCTTCTCTTTCGTCACCTCTCTGGCTCTGGCGATCTTCAACCTCTGCAAAAAGGTATGTATCTTAATCATTAATCCTCAAAGTACCTATACCATCTTTCAAAGTCCAAAAGACTTCAATGCAACTTCTTGGTACAGGTGGCATCAGATTCTACAGTACCCGTAGCCCACACCTTCGCAGAGCCCTACCACTACGCTGCCAGGAACCTCATCGTCGAAGAAGAAGGAAAACAGGAAGATGGACAACAGTTGGCATACAGCGCTTACCAAAGACAATAACTATCCGACTCCACCGAGGGTAATAGAGAATTCCAGTAAATTCAAACAATACATTTTCAAAATGAAAATTTTAATTAATTAAACATAAAAAAATATATTCTGTTTCAGAACTGACGACTGGATCATCCAAAGAATAATTTATTTTTTATTTATTTTGTCATCGATAAATTATAAAAAGAAAAGAAAAAAAAACGAATTTGTAATATATGTGAGCCTTGTAAATAAACGCTGATTCAACCCACCAAAATGTTTCATCTATTTCTATTTCATTCCTCAAACTACATTTCATCTTATAATAATATTTTTATTTTTTTAATTTGAGCTATTTACGCAGATAGAGAATTAATAACAACAAGTAAATACACAAAATAAAAATCAAATTGAAAAAATATATATGGTAGTGATAAATACAATGATCGTTATTAACCGAACATTTTATTTAAAAAATAATTAAAAGATATATCTTATAATAAATAATAATCTTATAAAAATTATATAATATTATCTTTTGACTCAAACTATTACAAAATATTTTATCTAATGTCACATCTATTACTTTATTAAAAAAAAAAAAAAAAAATATGTCAATTAACTTGATACTGAATATTAAACATTTTACTTGGAACTGATGAAAATAAAAAAAAAATACACTCTTTTAAAAAATTAATGATCTAAGTTATTACCAAATATTTTAGTTAATGCCAAATGTATTAGTTTTAAAAAAAAAATACTAAAATTAATTTACTTCAAATTTAATGTTAATAAAAAATGATATATAATAAAATTAATTAATTAATACATTCTAATTTATCATTTATATTTTAGTAAGGTTTTTTAAATTTTTAGTAAGTATTTTTTTTAATTTTCTCACATTCCTCCTTCATATAATTGCTAAATGCGACCGGGAAATTAATCTTTTATCATTTAATATAGTAATTTTTAAATGCTTCTAGTTAAAAAACACTTAATATTTTAATTTAAATAAAATCAACTCAAAAATAATATTGTGAAAATAAATTTTAATTTGCAAAACTATATGTATTTTTGTCTCATTAATTATTGATGTACATATCAAAATGAATTATACACCATTTTTTTTAACTCTTGTTCAAACAAAAAAATAAATAAGTGGGTCGAAACGTCAGTTCCTTAATAAATAGTTTTTACTATTTGTGTTCCACTTTTTGACCGCCTCCTCTACCCTCTCATTCCTTCATAAGTTCTACGGTCAACCATTGATTGTTCAATCAAAAATATAAATAGCTAATAAAGTTTATTCGGTTGAAAATCGCATTGCTAATAATAGAATTTTTGATTTTCTTCCTCACTGCATCAAGCCTCCATCTTTCTTCCCCTTCCAGTTTTTTCCATCCATGGCAGGTCTAATTTTAGACAAAGTGATTGTAAGTGGCGTAAGCAGGTGGAGAGAGGAGGGGTCGGAGGAATATATCCCCCGAAATTTTTGAAAAAATATGATTTTCATAACCATCAACATAAGTTTTGTATTTTTAATAATAATTTTTATTTGTAATATACAATTTTTATTCATATTCTTAAAACTTACGCCCAATTCGGCGATTATAGACACTTTGAGTGTCTAGTTAAGTGATTAGTTATCTTCTTTTTAAATCTCCCGCGAAACAAAATTCTGCGTACACCCCTGGCTATTGTCATTATACAATACACAGTTTATTCATATAAATATCTGCTTTGTATATAATAAAATGAGCATTATATAATGAAGATGATATTTCTGTTTGCTTTCCTTGGAAAAGAAAATGATACAAAATAAATTATATAAAATTGATTGACAAAAATCATCATTAGTAATAAATGATATACAACAATAATTATTGGAAAGTAATGATAAAATAAAGTGTGAGTTAAAATAACCATTTGAATAATGTATTTTGTTTTTTTTTTTACATTATTTACATAAATAAGTATATTTATGATTAGAGAATTTCCCATTACCCTTAAATTCAATGAATAAAAATGTAAAAAAGAATCGCTGTCTTTTGACACCTCGCTACTTTGGTTTAACAAGCCTCTAACTGAAATTTTTGGCTAAAATGTGATTATTGGTGATCTGACACATCTTTGATTAGCGCCTAAGAGTAACTAAAACTCTATAACCGATCTGTTGAGAAATAGCCATTTTACTATTATATTTTTTTAAAGAGTACATTTGGGCATATTTAAAAAAAAAAAAAAAAAAACTAAGTAAAGAGTAGAAAATTGATTAATTTTATTGATATCGAAAAACGTTTTAGCACATTAAGTTTCCAACTTATTTTTCTTAAAATTAAGCTTGTTAGAATCTTGTCAAATCAAGGTATCGAGGTGTCTCCGAAAACATTTATGCTTAATATTTTTGAGAATGAGTCAAGGTCAAAAAACCTTTCCTTGCTATTAAAAATATGTTCCCTTAATAGTCAATAGTTTTTAAAATATTTAAAAATGAATATTTATCTACTTATATATCGTAGGATAAGATTACTATAGATCGGCGTTTCAAGAAAACTAGATATTTGGCCTTTTCTAGTTATTGAATAGATTTTTTCCTGATGATCAACTTATCCATTTTTGAAAAGGACACATCTGTCTATGGTCTGTTTGACAGTTGGCTAGTTATAGTTTTGTGGACTTAACCTAATGGAACCTATCGGTCTAATTATATGTTTTGCAAAATTGTAGTTACCCAGTTGTTGAACCACGATATGTGGTTCAATCATACATCGCAAATCCAGAATGAAAGAAGCATAAATCAAAATTTTTAATGTCTGAAATTTTAATAGTTGGGCCCCTATCAACCCAAAGAAATCAAATATCAGGCTATATCAGGATATTGTACCCAAGGACTGCACGGAGGAACACAAAAGGGCTGGATCAAGAACAAGAGGTTCTTTTGGTAAAGGATAATCCAGCATATCACCAAGGCATATGAGATGTATTTTTTCATGATTGGGAATTAAAGTTAGGATGGAGGGAGTAACAAAATTAATGGCTGAACCATTCCATGCAGACAGGAGACCTGAAGCATTACAATTACAAATTTCAAATAATTACAAATTTGTATTACAATCGTGAATTTCAGAATATCGCATGTCAATTTTTTTTTTTTTTTTTAATTTAGCATTTTATTTTAACATAGTATTTTGTCCATCGACGTTAATGAGGTACAAAAAACATAGATGTCCTTTGAAAAACAGAGTAATTATAAAAGTTATAAGTTGATGTGTATTTCAACAACACATGTTATAGATTTGTGTTCTCTGCAATTCATGTATTTTAGTTGTTGAAATTGCCGGTAGGTTTCTGTACTAGAGGTTTCCATATTGTTTGTATTTTAACAAGATTATTTCTGTATTCTGTTTCTTGAAAAATAACTGCCTCCACCACTTTCGCTTTGATAAGAGAATTCATTACTGCCTTCACAGAGACTATTCTTATCTCCCGTCTGACCGAGATTTTCTTGTCGTGAAAAAAAAAAAATTGCGAACGAAAGATCATATTTTTACACTTGATTAATATGAAAACTTAATTTTAGAGTGCCAAGTGCCAAGAATAAATTTCAAGTTAAATCTTAATTATCTGATGATGTCTTAGATTATATAAATTGGTGGCCTAAAGTCTTACCGCGAAAAGGTAATATCTGCTGAAACAAAATCTAGGACAATTCCTCTAAAACAAAAAATTACATTCACCATATCGAAATATGTGGAATTTTAATATACAAAAGAATATTTAGGTGTAGTGGAAATAAAAAAAAAGCACATAGATTTGCTGGAATCTCGCAAATTTGTTTTGATAAAAGAAATTGAAACTATTCCTGAAGAACTGGCAAGAGATGGAGAACGGATTGTGTTTGTATAATTTAAAAAAAAAAAAGATATTAAAAAATTTAAACTATAATGAGGAAGTAAATGAATTTTTATCAAAGATACATATTTGCCCATTCCATCACAGAAGAAGAAGAAAAAGACGAATGACATTTTTAATGATATTTTTATCTGCTCGTATATCATTTATTAAACAAGTTTATACAACATTGTATCATTTATTTTTATCTATGATCACCTATTTATTGAATTAAAAAATGTAGGATACTTGCAAGTATTTCAATGAATTTCAGAAACCACACAAGTCCACTTCATTTAAATATTTTTTAAAAAAGACGGTCTAAATTGGCTTCAGAGATTTGTTTGGAATAGTTAAGAGGTAAACATACTAAAAGTCACCGGCTTTAAGAGCAGAGGCAAATAGGGAGAACGTCATGTTTTTCGTTTATATCTCGAAAAAGGTTGTTGCTTAGCTTAAAACATTTTATTTGAAAAATTGAAGATCATTCAATTTCCTACAACAATGGTCCTATTATTTTTTTTTTCGTATCTCTTATAGTTTAAGAAATATACCCTCTTCAAAGTACCAACAGTAAAGACGATAAAAGGAAAAGTATCCTAGTCCGAATCCTGGAGACAATTTAGACCGTCTCGTCATTTCCATCTACAACCCCCTCATTGACTGGACTAATGTGCTTTTTCAGCAATTTGCGATTCAATTAGAAATGGAACATGGAGTATAGTAGGCAACGTTATCTTGGCGAAGGGGTGGGATAGGATCCTTAGTAGGAAGTACCAATTTGTAATCGATCCTTGTTAATTACGTGGAATAGTGAATCAGATATTATTAAACTCTGATGAATAATAATTTTAGCGGCATTAATTTTCTGATACTTAAGAAGTTGGAAATTCGAGGATCGGATTGAATAAGTAGTTCTAGTGCAGCAATTAATAGATATAAGATTGAATATGCACATTTATATGCATAAGTAAATGAAATTTTTATGAATATGAAGACATAAAATCTACTTCAATACAGGATGGATATAGAAATGGCCAACAATGAACCGTACTTTCTAATTGACTTCTTCCGAACCATTAGATCGAATTATGAATAAAATATGAGGGGGTGATAGAAGATGGCGACGTGCGGGGTGTGCGAAGCGGACCGATATCCGGGATCTCCATATCAAAGGAAGGAGGCGGACGCCTCGGCACGGGGGAGGAAGTAGAGGAAAGTGAAGAGACATCACCTTGGCATTGCGTCTGGGTCACAGGGTCACTAATCCCCTTGCATACCGATCAGTATCACCCTCCGATCCAATTCTAGTCACCTTCCACTCACAGCTCTTCTATAGGGAAAGCGATTTAGTTTTCACTTGATAACAGATTCACTGCGGGCTCGGAAATCCGAACGAAGGTGTCGCCGGTAATTAGTAATCATCCCAATGTAAACATCCGTTTTGATCGTATCCTAGAAGCGAGTCTAAGGCCAATATTGATTCAGGAGAAATCCATAGAGAAATCATATACATTGCTTTATTAAGAATTCTTACAATCCGCAAAGTTGAAAGCGAAACCAAGTTAAGGTTGCCTAACATAATAATCTCCTTTGTTTGTAGTTTCTTTTCAAATTATTTTACAGTTATTGGGGGTTGCCATATTTGAGAGTTTCTCACCCTCGTGCAAAGATGATCCTGTAGCATCCAAGACTACATCTCTTATCCTGGTCAATTTCCAATTTAATATTCTTTAGGAACAAAGTACTTACTTTCGTTTTCTTTTGAAATGAAAGCGGTCATACTCGACTATGAATCAATTACGTGTAATAAAAAATCACTGAACACTGAATTATATTGAATTACAGCTGATTAGTAGGACAATGGAATGTTTCCTTTTTAGGAATGAGAACTAAGATTCAGAGAAAAATACGGAAGTGTTGGATGCAGGAGGTTCTTTGACCGATGTTTATTGAAAAATCCGAATCGGTACTTCAGAATACATTTGTCTAAATGATATCTGGTTCTTTCAGAAATTATTTTTACTAACATTAAACGAAAGTTAATTCGAAAGACTGATTGGTCCGTAGCTATTTGGATCATATTTCGGTTTGAACTATCTTTTGGAAAATCTATAATTTGAATTTTTTCCATCTTAGGACGCTACAAACAAAAACACTAATTATTTCCAAATAATGCATTAGAAGAAATGGCGTATGGTCAACTCAAGTTCTGAGCATCATCCTGAGATGACTAGTAACTTTGGTACAAAATTTATTTAAAAAATCAGCACAATTGTCTCGGAGAAAAGTCGCGGACGGCGGACTGGCGGATTTTTTTTTTATTCCATTTTTGGATAATACATATCTTGAAATGTAAAACTTCAAATTTCGAGGGAGGTAAAAAAAAATGTCTTGGTCGATTACAAAGCTTCATTATTGAAAATAATAAACCAAAATCTACAGACTTAATTGTCTCTCTCTCGCTCTCTCTCTCTCTCTCTATATATATATATATATATATATATATATATATATATATATATATATATATATATATATATATATATATATATATATAGATACACAATACTTATACTAAACATTATAAGTAGTACACATACACAAACGGAATGAATTCACTTTAAAAGCGGAACGATTTATCTTGCTGATTTTCTATTCCGAACTGACAAGACATTTCCCTGAGGCACGTACTTTTACTAATACTACAACAGTTTCCTAGTAATTACCTACTCTAACTGCACATTGTATAACTTCTGCCAACTTACACAATTAGAAATCCATCTTAGAGTAACATTTGTTTACCTTTCTTAAATTAATTAATTTTATTTTATTTAATTATATGTTATATTCATTAGATACATAATTAATTAACTTATATTCATAATAGATATGTTTGGTCTTAAAACCGATTACATCTATCTTAAGAATGCATACGTACATATCGACGTTGTTTTTAAAAAAAGGCTTAAGCACCAAAAATTCGAAATTAAGATTTAAATTTATTACGGGACGTAAACACCATCTCTACCATTCCCGCTCACGATATATCCTAAAAAAAAAAATGGTAATGGTCTAAAAATCGATTATTGATGAGGTTAGCACCAAATACAGACGACTCTCAGTCGTCACTCTGGCTTTGATAAGAAGCCTAAAAAATATTTTGAAATTTTAAAAGATTTGCCACCTTAATTAATTCTTACTGTACTCAATAAAGAATGAAATTAATAAAAAAATTATCTGATTTGGACTTCCTTGTACGCCTATTAAACTATAAATCGGTGGCTCAAAAAGTGATCCTGAATTTGGTTACTAGTTTCCAAACATTGCAGTAAAAACGACACTCGGCGTCGCGATATCCATCTATACACACACATACTCTTATTTCTGGAGGTCTCATTCCGTTATTATAAGTCGTTTTCTTTCAGTAGGTAACAAGTTCCCAAAAGATTTCTTCGTGTTCCGCGACAACATTAGAACTGTCAATATCACTAGATAAAGCATTAGAAATCGACAGTTTCGATATTTTAAGCGGAAGAACCCACTTAGCTTATATCTTATTCTCCTGCTGAAAACTTGTTCATTTCACAAATGGGGAGGAAAACCAGTATTTTACACTCAATTTTAACACTTAAAACAAGTAATAAAAATGTTTCATTGGATTGGAAACCAATTTCAGCTCATATATATATATATATATATACATAAACAAGTATTTTACGCTCAATTTTAACACTTAACACAAGTAATAAAAATTGTTAATTAGAGTGGGAAAATAATCGCTTTTGTAACCTTTATTACCGAGCCATATGATCTCTGAATTTGATTTAAATATAATTTTTGATGTAAGCTTATTATGACCTTCAAGTAAAGTACCCTTGTCGGCTCACCAATTTTAACCAAAATATAGTAAATACATTCACATCAATATAAAAGTCTTATTTACCAAATTCGAGATGTTTTACATTATAATTTAATATAAATTTTGATGAAAGTTTATTATGACCTTCAAGTAAAGTACCGCTTTCGGTTTCCCAATTTAGACCAAAATCTAGTATGTTATTTAAATCAATATACAAATTATATATTATAAATTTGAGAAGTTTTGCATTATATTTGATATCATAAGATCATATCACTTGAGATGATCATGCAGTGACCAAAAAGGAAGGTTCACAACTAGATTTTACAGCAATCATAAATACAAGATTTCAAATTTCTACGGCTAACTGTTTTTGAGTCATGAGAGATACGTACGTAAACACGCCACGACGAAACTAGTCAAAATGGATTCAGGGATGGCAAAAATTGATATTTCCGTTGAAATCTGAAAACCGAAAATTTTCGCGATTGCAATACTTCCTTTACTTCGTACAAGGAAGTAATATATTGTTATTTGTGGAAAAAACCTTTCATGTGTTCCTGTAAAGTTGGCTAAATAGTGCTCACTCCTTTTTCAAAAAATGACGTAGATAAACATATAACATTATAATAAAAAAAATAATCGATAAAAATGGTTAGTCCATTTTTATATAATTTACTTCATTAAAAAATGTGGAAATATGATTAATAATAGTTTAAAAATAACAGAAAAAAGGGATAAAAATAAACAAATATTTAAGAAGTAATTATAATTGTAAAAACATTAACTATTTACTTATATAGTTAATACAAATGAAAGAAAAAAAAGTTGGATAAGAGTAATATCAGCCTTATAATTTATATTCATAAAAAAATGAATTGGGTTTTTCATCCAAATCTTTAATCTTATTTCTATTTAATTGTAAAATAAATACAGATGAAATACTCTCAACTTTAGTTTTCAACTCTTTTCAACCCTTTTTTCACACCTTGAAGCATATTTAGGATACCTTTTGAAGAAAATTTCGTATACTTGGCTTAGAAAAAAAAAAAAGAAAAAAGGAAAATTACATCCACTTTCTAAGAAAAAAAATTCTTATTCAGTTTTTCCAATAAAACATAATGTGATAACTTTAGGAAGAAATTTGAAGTTTAAAATTAGTGTGCAGATATGAATTTTAGTAATTTTGTGCCCTTGGAGACTTTTACTCAGGGTGACAAAAAATAGCTCCATACAAAGTCAGAGCATTTGATTGAAAACACTTTTATTATGAAACACTTCGGGGTCCTTTCTTAAAAGGACTAATTTGGCGTATAATGAGTTTCAGTTTTACTCTAATAAATTTAATGGAGTGTACTTAAATATTTAAAGTATATCAAGAAAAAAAATGATGTGGACAACACATGACTTCCTTGTACGCCTACTAAACTATAAATCGGTGGCTCAAAAAGTGATCCTCAATTTGGTTACTAGTTACCGAAGATTGCTGTATCTCAAAAACGACACTCGGCGTCGCGACATCCATCTATTTACACACACACATACAAATGGGGAGGAACACCAGTATTTTACACTCAATTTTAACACTTAAAACAAGCAATAAAATTTTTTAATTGGATTGGAAACCAAATTGCGTTTGTAACCTTTATTACCGAAACATATGATTTATGTATTTAATTTAAATATAATTTTTGATGTAAGCTTATTATGACCTTCAAGTAAAGTACCTTTTTCGGCTGACCACTTCAGACCAAAATCCGGTATGTTATTTAAATCAATATATAAGTTGTAAATACTAAATTTGAGAAGTTTTGCAAAGTATTTTAATATAATTTTTGATAGAAATCAATTATGACCTTCAAGTAAAGTACCATTTCCGGTGATCAAGCAGTGACCAAGTGAGTTATGCGAGATACGAACGTACGTACCTACAGACGCCACGACGAAACTAGTCAAAATTGATTCAGGGATGGTAAAAATGGATATTTCCGTTGAAATCTGAAAACCGAAAATTTTCGCGATTACAATACTTCCTTTACTTCGTACAAGGAAGTAATAATATTGAAATCAAAATAAACTTGCATAGATATATCTATACTTTTTTTTATTAACTTCTTTCCTATATAATATATTTATATAAATATGGTATATTTCCTTTAACATAATATTATAATGTGTTATCCTCTTTAAACCGCTGGGTGTGGTTTCATTTGGACGCTCCCTCCCAGATGATGGCTATGAGCAGTATGAACTGGAGCGACAGTATCGAGGACTGACCATACCCGATGGCAGGAGAACAGTTAGCTCTCACTGCTCGAATACTAAACAGTCTTCTGGGCTATAGCCATCGGTATCCGAATCAGGAAGCCATCCATCCCTTCAAGGCGCCTACCACTTTCAGAGCTCGAGGAATCTTAAGAATCCAGGGCGCCAAGGGAACTAATTCAATTATAATAATATGGAAAGAGGCGCCATAATACGCTGAGAGGCGTTAAAGTTCCCATCCTTAATTATTTGTTCTGAACAATGTAATCAACTAATAATTAACAGCTTCACAGTATTTTACAATAAATAATATGCACTTTATAATATATGTAATATGTAAAAAATTATGAGTATAAAAGCAGAAATAAAAAAAAAAACTTAAAACTAGACTTGTGTAAAAATTTGACTCTGATTATCTTATGCTTATTATGGCTTCCATACAATGTGAAATTAGCCTACTTGAAGTTATGAAAAGTTCAATGGGATTTTTTATTCATCACAACTACCAATTTTTGTGAAGAAGTTACCAACTATCAAGGAGTGATTTAGATAAGTTCGGGTCTATTTATCATTATCATCCTTGACAACTCATCTCGTAGAAAATCAAAATGAATTAAGCCTCGGTTAATTTCTCTGTTGTGATAGTACTGTCACGACAGTGGGAGAATATGAGAATATGAGGCGGCAGTGTCCTTGAATACAGGCTGACAGTAAACATGGCGTGACAGTCAATTGGAAAAATGGCGGATGTAGAATAGCTGACCGAACACTACACTAAAAGAACAGCTGATATAATTATTTTAACCAAGGCAACTTAATTATAAAAAAAAATAAAAAATAATATAAGGAAGAAGTTGGCCGGGTGGTGCGGGCAAAGATTAACACACTAATAAGTATGACTTATTTATTTTGTGCCAACGTTTCGGCCTAAGTTGTAGGCCATCATGGTGTGTTAGTCTTTGACCTTACCCTCCGACCAACTTCTTTCTTAATTATACCTACGGTAAACCAAAATTACTCTAATAATAATAATAATATAAATAAAATTAATCTACAAACTTCATTTCAATTAAAAATAAATAAATCTAAATACAAAATTAAAAAGCCATTTATAATAAATGCTGTGTTTTTTTTCCACCTCAAAGAATTAAATAAAGTCAAACACTGAATAGGATCAATTTAAGGTTCAGGGATAATTGAAATAATATATGATAACAATGTTTTCCCGCGCAATCACCATTACTGTTGATGGGGTTGACAAAGTCCAAAAGTTCACTACAACAGTAGCGGATTTTGGCATAGGCACACCAGGCGCTTGGCTGGGGTTGCAAAATTTTAATGAGATTTTATTTTTCGATTCAAATGAATTTTTAAATGTTTAAAACAGCTTTGATTATTAATAAAGTACAGATAACTATAAAAATTATCTCTACTTAGTTTTTAAATGTAAATAAATAATTATTTTGGGGAGATAGGGGCGCCAGTGCAACAAATCCACCCACTGTCAAGCAGTATACATCTCGCAGTTAATGTCACAACAGTAGCTGTCAATGTCCTGATAGTCAAATCACGTCAAGCCTGATAGTGCAACGGCACTGCCACGACAGTAAGTGCTGTCATGACAGCAACAGTTATACAGTTAATACAATGGCGGTGGCTGCTGTCATCGTGTATACGTCTGCACGATATCAATTTTTAACATTTCTTTAATGATTTTTCCATTTATTGGGAAATTGTACACAAAACTTCATACGGAACATTGATATAGGAATTTGCTTTGTTTTCATTATAATTTCTAATCTAAAATAAATAAGGAATGTTTATTCCGAATAACCTTATTTTATTTCATGTATTTCTTCTTTTTTTTCGAACAAAAAACTGTCAATGTTGATAGCTCGTATTCGCAGTTTGCCTGAAGAGATATTTATTTTTGTTTTCCTTTTTATGATATGCAATTAATGGATATTAACGAGGGAAAAGAATATGAGTATATACAAAAAAAAACATCAATAGGTAATGTATTTGATATGACCAGACAAAAAATGAAATGTAAAACAAATTAAGATTTAGCAATTAAATAGAATAATATATCGTGTTTCATATATCTTTTTTTCGTGTGTTAATTTTATTTTAAATTCAAATACTTCACAAATTATTTTTTGAAGATCTTTCGAAATCTTGAACTAATTAAGAAAAAAATATATAAAAAACGACGAAAAAGCAAGACTAAAAAATATTCGATTTTTGCATATATATAATTGAGTTCCTGATGCAGAATTTTGTTAATTACAGCAGAATAATATTTGAGAATATTCTAGTGATTTAAATTCAAGTTCGGTATTCATTAATTAAAATCAAATATTTAATAAAGGAAGAAGTTGGTCGGGGGTGGAGAGGAAGGGGGGGAGGTGCGGTCAAAGACATAACACATAAGCATAACTTATTTATTTTCTGCCAACATTTCGGTCTAAGTTTTAGGCCATCATCACGCTAAAAGAAAAAAGAAAATAACATTGAAAACGACAGAGGCAGTGCCAGTATTAGTAAAAGATGATAACAACAGAAATTACTAATAAGATAAAAATATATGAAATATAAAAAGAAAAATATGACAATATATATTGTAAAAAATGAAAAATTAAAGTAAAGTGAAAAGAGTGGAGGAAAGATTATGAATTATATGAAACAATAATATACATTGTGCATTATATGATAAAATATCATCTATAACATAAATAACATCTATAACATATATCATGTATAATGTACTTTATTGTTTCATGTAATTCATAATGTTTCTTCCACTCTTTTCTATTACTTTAATTTTTCATTTTTTACAATATATATTGTCATATTTTTTTCTTTTTATACTTCATATATTTTTATCTTGCTTATAATTTCTTTTTTTATCACGTTTTACTGTTTCTGGTATTGCCTCTGTCGTTTTCAGTGTTGTTATTTTGTTTTTTCTTTTAGCCCTGATGATGACCTAAAACTGAGCCGAAATTTTGGCACAAGATAAATAAGTTATACTTATTAGTTTGTTAGTCTTTGATCGCCCCTCCTCCCCTCCCCCCTCGACCAACTTCTTCCTTAATTATATCTAAGGTCAACCAAACATACTCCAAATATTTATTCAATGCGTAATAATTTTACTCTGCCAATTCAGAATTTTTTTTTTAATACTTTAGATTTAACAAAAAAAGTTTATATTTCAAAATTAAATTCAAAGAAAAATTATTTTCATAGAAGAAACTAAATAAAGTCGTAAATTCTGTGAAGTGATGAAAACAGAGCAAGTGCTCATTCCTAAAAAAACTGAGCAAATGCACCGGTTAGACGTGAATAATGAGAAAATATACAATGAAATACTTGATAAGTGTCTAGAGAAAGTGCTCAAAAGATTTGATTCGGAGTACCTGCTCACCTTTCTAAGCGAATAAAACTGAGAACGTGCTCCACCATGTGAATAGGTACGCAGTAAAATGCCGATCTACTCTTTCGTAGACTCGGCATTTTAATGAGTATCTACTCAAATATAGTACGTTCTCAATTTTATTCACTGAGAAAGGTGAGTTGGTATTCTGAATCAATAATTAACCCATATCTGGAGCACGTACTCCAAACACTTAGCAAGTATTCATATATCTTTATTTACATCTAAATGGAACATCAGCTATTTTTTTTTATTACATGCTTAGTTTTATTCAGTTCACCTATTACCTTTAAAATTTAGTTCTATTTTAAGCGCTGATAATGGAATCCGGATATTATAGCTGCATTAATATACAAATGAACGTCACCCCCTCTTCAACAAAATAATGGAATGAATCATAAAAAATAATAATGATCTTTCTTGATAATTTAAAAATAATTTTTTTTTTTTTTTTTTTTTTTTAATATTCATAATCAATAACGTTGTGTTCTTTTGTTTCTTCTGCAACCCATTTCGAACCTCGTTCAGAGAATTGTATGTTTTTCCTCCAAGATAGTTAATTTTTTGTTTCGTATGACGAGCAGTGAGGTAGGGCGTGCTTTCTCAGTGGTCAACTCATGGGATTCACTTTTCGAAAATTATACAGCTCTCGATTTACGATGGATTGGAAAACACCGAGCTCTCTTGCTAATCCTCGGGCACTTTTCGTTGCGATCGTCTCTCGAGGCTGATTTCACCAATTTGAAATGGCTGAAACCATCAACCAAGTTCGTTCCAAACCGAGTACCTACCCTCTTCGAATTGCCGCACCAACCGCGTCGTTTCGGCAGCAGAAATCTTATCATTTCCAATAATGGTGTGATATTACTAGCATTTCAAATTATAGCCTCATGTTGTTTAACCGAATGCTAAATCAAAACTAAAGGTATGACGAGATCATTTTCCCAAACAAAATTAATTTTATATAGTTTAGGTATTAAAGTGAGATCAATGTTAATTGGATTTGAAAAACAAATAAAGCCGATCAGTGGATTACAATGTCCAAAAAAACTAAATCAGTCATTTTATGACTCACTTCATTAAGATTATTCATGATTGATTTTTACATTTTAGAAATAAATGGCACTGGTTAAAATTGTATAATATTGTATTCTTATTAAGGTTCTTTAAGCCAGAAACAAATTAAAAAATAAATGTAATAAAAATAAATAAGTAAAATATAAAAAAAATATCCTTCAATCACACGTTGGATACAAATTTGTAAACTGTTTGAAATGTTCTGGAGTATCTTCTATCTTTTAATTTCTTAGGAATTAGGAGCATATTGGTATAACTAGGAGGCATATCAAGAATAGGATGTAAGGACATAAATACGATATTAAAAATTTCCCCCCAAAAAATTTATAATTACAAAAAAGACAGATCTATATGATCCACATATCCTTCATAGAGAAACATACAGAAATAAGGAAACGTATTAGAAGCTTTGATCAAGGGGAAATGTATACGCTGTAAATCAAAAAAATATATACCTAAATAACTTAACTAAACAATACACAGAATCTTACTTAATTAAAATAATGATGATTAGTTTCAATATATATATATACATATATATATATATATATATATATATATATATATATATATATATATATATATATATCAAATAGCTGCTATAAGTTTTAAGGAGGTCACTGACGGATCACTGTACACCAATCGCTCCACGCCTATTGGATTGTAAAACGACCGTGAGTTTGAAATCCTATGTGGATTTATTGGAGTGATGCCGAGCAGCTGGGATCTTAAACTCCATCATGCCAGGACTAAATCCAACCACTCCAACCGACCATGATTGTGGAAAGCTAATGGAGTGGAACTATGGACTGCACAGTTTTTAGGCTGTGCGATAATAATAAAAATTGTTGGTAAATAAATACATTGCAGTTAAAATTTACGATTATGATTGTATTAAATATGCTATAAAAATATTGATATAAAAAATGTACAATTTGGTTTGCTTTTTTTACTAGCTATTATGTTTAAAATTATAAATATTAATTAAAAGGAAATAAACATTTTTGGGAGGATGTATAATATGCTTAAAATATCCACTATTTTTAATTATTTGAGTTGAGATTAATTCATTTAATGTTCTTGCTATTATTGAGGCATTATTTATATCCCATTAATTCTCAAGAGTTATATTAATCCGAAATTTTAAATATTTGTAGCCTTTAAATATTATAAAATACGTGTACACCAACTTTTTTCCATTTTATTGAAAAAAACCGAATGTGATCGAAATTATCAAGTAATTATTGTGCGTAGGAAAGTTATAATATATAATTTTCTGAATAGTTAAAGATAACGCTTTTTATAAATGACTGGTATTGCCCCTAAAAAAAATCGAACGTTGGAGTGGAGTTATCGAAGTGGTGCTCTTGAAATCGTCTTCATTCCAAACCCTCCAGTCGTTCCATTGTTCTGTTTAGAGTGATCGTTAGCGGCCACCATTATTATTTTGTTTAAATTTTATAACAATACACAAATACATTAATAATAAAAAGTTGTAAATAATGGTTTAAAATATGCTTGAAAATCGCTGAATATAAAGGCCACCACTGGATTATCACTCCAAATGGAACAACGGAACGATGGAGTGGAGTGACCGAAGTTTTGGAACGAAGAAGAAGATATGAAGGGCTCCATTGACCAATCACCCTACTCCACCGTTCTACTTTTTACTTATTTTTTTACTGTGTTTAACACGTAAACACGTATTTTATGATATTTATTATATAGTCTTAATATAGTCTACAAATATTTCAATGTACAGATTAATATAACTCTTGAGAATCAATGTGATATAAATTGTCTCTATAATAGCAAGATCATTGAATAATTTAGCATTTTTTAAATAAAAAATCGCGTAAACTATTATTGCAGGTAGTTTTGTGCAGGAAAAATATATGAAAACCGATCAGAAAGAAGTGGTAAAATAAAATCAATGTACACCAAATAGCATTGATTTGCAGAATAAGAAATGAAATTTAACATAACATGACATAAACATAAAACCTTCATCGAATAAATATAATGAAATGAACTCCAACTAAGGAACTAAATCGTAAAGAATTCTTTACTTATTTTAAGTATCGATTCTTTAAGCATTGATATTTTATCTAAATTTTTATAAATTTATAAAGAAGACGGCCTAATTATATTATCGGCTGATTTTATTATATTATTGCATTTGTGTTATTTTTGTAATATTTTCCGAGTGTAATTATCGCAAATAAGCTAAAAATGTAGTAAAATATGCTATATTTCAGATATAAAGATTGACTACTATCAATAACACGCAATATGATCTGAAACCTCTTTTGCTTTTCGATAAAACTTTGAAATGATATTTACAACAGTATACCTCTGACAAAATTGAAGAGCTAAATAAAGCATATTATGTTATAAAAAATTAATATAATGTTTTAAATTGTCAATTTTTAGGAAAAGTTTCTCCTAATTCACTTCCACAACTTTACTGACTATTCCTCACAATGTTTCGGACCCATATTGCCCATTTTTAAGTGACCTTGTAATTTGCTTTTATTATCCTTTCGAATGGATCCTTCTGGATAGCTGAACTACGATGACAAATAGGAATTCCTGTACAAATTATAACTCATGGGCAAGTAAGGATAAAAAAAGCAAATTACAAGATAACTTTAAAATGAACAATATGGCCCGAAACGTTGTGAGGAATAATCAATAAAGTTGTGGAAGTGAACAAGGGGAAACTTTTCCTGAAAATTGACAATTTAAATAATTAATGTACCCTTATGAAAACACAATTTTTTTTTTAAACACTATTCTGAATAATCTAATATAATGATTTTGTATTCCTTTTTTTGATTGGATGGCTCAATTTTCAAATTTTGAAAAATTCCACTATTTAAGATTTAGTAAAATTAAAGAAGGTGCCATCTAGAAAGGAGTATTTATAATATTTTTATAAGCAAAAATCCCTATTTTTCCTAAACTGTCCCATAACACGTTCTTCCTCTTAGCTCTTCAATTGTTTTAACTAATAATAATTAAAGTGATTTAAAATATCGATACTGGTGTTCAATAGTTGAAGAAGTATGAACACGGATCTAGATTTTCGTTAAATATTAGTTGAATATATTAACGCACCATATACAATATAATTATGTAATTTATAATCCAGCTCTACGACCAATGAGAGAGGAGGGAGCCGAAGTGGGCGTGGCCAGAGGGCTGGAAGGGGGAGATATATATCCAGCTGATTGGATAGCGGCAAACTCAGAACCAGTGTGATGGCGATCCCTCGACTTCTGTTGCTGACGACCGCGGTGGCCTTAGCTTCAGCCAGCCTGGACTCCATGTTGGCTGACAGCTTGGACGATTGCATCGGCTCTAGGGCGGGCACTGAGGACTGCCTCCGAGGGCGGGTCCTCGACTACCTAGGGGCCCCCAGGGCTGGCGGGGAGTCCGCCCTCGCCGAGAGGATCCTCCAGATCTTGAAGAACCACGACCTCAGGCTCCAGCTACCGGAAGCCCTCCAGAGCGCCACTCTGGTCTTCAAGCCCGGTCGCGGCCTCGACTTCGACATCGAGTTCCCCCATGAGAATGACGTCACTCCAAGAGCAGGTACGGTCAATGGCAGTGTTTATCCAAGTGTAATCTGCGAACTAATTCGTGGGATTTAATTCGACCAATCAAATTGGGAAATTTATTAAACCTTACGTTCTTGCAATAATCGATAAATAATCAATAAATAAACAAATAAATAAATAAATAAATAATGAAAAATAAATTTTGGAGGTTATCATAAGCAATAACAGTCACAAAGATGTCTGGCAATCTGGCGAAACTCCAAAATGACTTATTATATGATATTCAGATTTTTTACTAAATAAAAAAGCTGGTGGTTAAATTAAACAGAATGGATCATTATTATTAAGTGCATATCACAAGAAATTACAATAATAATTTTTAGTTCAGGAGTAAAATTTAAATATAGTTTTATCACTTTTTTTTTTTTTAAATGAATCCTCATATGAGATGCCTATACTGGTACGTTACTAATCATTAACTAAAAATTACAAAGCAGGGGTTAAATGATTAACAAATTAATTTCAAATAACTGCAAAATAAACACATGCTTTAACTCTTCAGATAAAGTATGATAATAAATAGAGAAAAAAAAAATCTAAATATCAAATATATTTCCCGTTCTAGAGTTTCAAGAAGTTTCATTCCCCATTACAAGAGATTCTTGATTACAATAATATGGTTTACAAAAAAAAAAAATTGTTATTACTATTGTCCGAATTTGACACTCTACATACTGTAGAACCATTTTCGATGAAACCTTAGTAGTATTTCAAGTGCAAAAATATTGCAAACGATATTGGCAGTCAAAGAAATATTGGTTTCCAAAGGATAGCTTTAGTATAGACCCATTTATTTACATGGTAAAAGTTACTGCTACAGTTGCAGCATGGCAGTTTCTGTCATAATAGCATATACTGCCATAGCGGTAATAAACTGCCGCACTATCACACACGACGTGATATTTGACAGTAGCTGTCAAGATAGTTATTGTCACGTTGAATACCGCATGTATATGTCTTGACACTAAGCAGTCGCACCTAATCTACCTTATCAACTTTGCACGAGAAAAGGTATTCATTTATTGTCGTGTTCCGATTACTTCTGAGCTTGAAATTGATTCTATCCAACTGTTTGACGTTATTCAACTCTCGGAAGAAAAATAGAAGCTATATAAATAATGTAGTTTGTTCAATGTTTATTATAACTTTCTTTTATTTTGTATTTAGATTTATTTGTATTTATATTAATTTAGTTTACATTAAATTAGTTATTGAAATTAAGTTTCCAGATTATTTTTTTTTTTATTTTTTATGTATTAACAAGTTCTCTTTGTTAAAATAATCATGACATCAGCTGTTCTTTTAGTGTAGTGTTAAATCAGCTGTTCTACATCCGCCATTTTACCAACTACCTGTAGGTAGTTTCATCCTGTAGAGAAGAATATTGGCACAAGGTCTGTCTCACTGTCGTGGCAATTACACCACGACAGAAACTGCCACCCTAAAAACTATGCTTAAATCAAAACCGATCGCGTAGCTTAATTTTTTTTTTTTTCCATGAAAGTAGATGAAACATATTTATTATTTGTCATGCCTATTCTTTGTCGAGAGTTATTTAAAATATTGAATTTTTTTCTCGTGAATCGTTTCATTTTTTTCACCTAAGCTCTCGATTCAAATGTTTTAATTGATTTACGTCAGAAATAACAATTAAATATGATATTTTTTACATATTTTTTTTCTCCAAAATTTTCGCAAGAAGAATAATTTACGTACACGTGTTTTAAGTTTTTTGTGTAGTTTATTTATACGATTCCATTTTCGACTTATATATAAATACATCATCTAATGATTCAGAGATGTTTCGCATTTATATTTCACATCATTATTAGGCACGTTTCTTCATTACAAACTACACTAATATAATTTTCTTTTCAGGAAGAGACATGATGAAGCAGAAGATGCTGTTCCCATTGCTCATGCTGATCAAGTTGAAGCTGAAGGCTTTGACTCCGATCATGCTGGCATTTGTGGGCCTCAAGGCGACCAAAGCACTCATCCTCTCCAAGATCGCCATTCTCTTGGTCGTCGGTTTCCTCATTGTCCAGGTCTGTATTGCTAAAGATAGGGGAGGAACGGCTGCAGTGGAGTACCTAGACCGTTTGGGGCCTAACAGGCTTAGCAATAAACTTATCATTCAATACAAAAATATATTGGTCTCTGTAATGGATCCTCCTAAATAACTGGAGTCCGGTGCCACCCCGCACTAATTTTCACTAATTCACTGAATGTCTGTTTAGGGCTAAATACTTAGATACCCATTAAAAAAAAAATTGTAAAATAATTGATTTTAATAAACTTACAAGCATACATAATCAAATCATATTTATTTGACGTTTTAAAACTGTACGTCAGTTATTAGATCATTTTTTCTGCCGGAAGTCCAATTGTGCTGATTTTGATTTTTTTTTTTTTTTTTTAATCGTATTTGCATTATTCTAGTCATATTAATCGAGTGTAAGTATCGCAAATAACCTAAAAAAGCAGTAAAATATGCAATACTTCAAATAAAAAGATTGACCATTATCCACAACAAGCAATACAGTGGCATCTGGAACTTCCGTTTGCTCTTCTTTGAAACTTTGAAAATGTTACTTACGGCAGATCACTTCTGACATGGAGAAATATTCTGGCTCATAGCTCTCGATTCGATACGCTTTGTCTCTCTTTGTTATGAGACGTAGCACAGTTTTTTTATTATTTTTTTTTTTAATTTAAAATATTGTCTAATAAAAAAACCCATAATATTTAAAATAATATTACAACTGGGTCAAGTATTTATCTGTTATAAATCAATAATAATATACAAATGGATAATTGCCCTAATTTAGGGCCTCAAATTTATAAGAGAAGTTCCAGCCAAAGAGAAATGAAAATAGAAAACAAGCGGGAAAGTTTTGGAAAGTTATTGCGTATGCTAGAGCTGTGTGTGAGCCGATCGATTATTGGCTACGATTCAATTTCGCTCACCGAACGTGTCGAGAATGGAGAACTATTTCGTTATCACTTGTATCCACGAGTTAAAAACGTACGTGATATAAATGAAATCGATAATTGCAGGAATCATTATTATTTTTTTAATGGTAAATTCAGAAGTCAGTTGCAAAAGTTACTATAGCCAAAATATTTTTTTTTTTTTTTTTTTTTTTTTTTTTTTTTTTTTTTTTTTTTTTTTTTTTTTTTTTTTTTTTTTAAGGATATCGCATTGTTTGTTGTTTAGTGTTGTTGTTTTTTTAAATAACCTGATTCTTTTTCTATAAATTTAATATGGCTTTTGCACGTTTCACTTGAAATAGGTAGCCTAAAATGGCGTTTTATTGATCTAAACTTTGTTTAATCTCTCTTACCAAACATTCCTATGTAATTATTAAAATTCAGACCAAGTTTAAAATTTCTCTTTAGTCATATATAGCATTTGATTTCAAGTTGAGTATTTGTACTTATTGATTTCAAACGGCGTCTTATGCTTCAGTCTGAATCGTATGGAAGTCCGCTTATAGGTCTTGATGTAATACCTGCCTACGGAAACATTACCACTTGAATTCATACAGACAGGTAACGCTTGATGGAAATTTTATCTATTTAAATTTATCTGTATCTGAATATAGCCTCTTGCGTACTTCCGGAAATACGTTCGACGCTATTCGTATCTTCATGAATGCACATTATTATTCTATTTAACAGCAAGTTTTGGGGGAAGGGGGAGTCAAGAATCATTTGTCTCATATAATATTTGTTGTCATATCCACCACTAAAATTCGATAATGCACGGACACGGTAACTTAAATTTTAATCCTGAAAGACAAATGAAACTTTAGATCTATTTGAACCACTCTAATTCTCTTTCTGTGCTAACAGTTATGCCAGAAACTCGGAATGGCTAAGATGTCAATGACTCCCGCCGCCATGCCTACGATGGACCCAACTCCACCTCCATCAGTCTACGGCCCCCCGACGACCCAGAGCAGCTACGACCCCAACAGCTGGGAGCCCGCACCAGGTCCCTACGCCAGGATCTACGACTCGGCCCAACAGATGGCATATGCCGGATACACGACGCAACCCGCCAACAAGTACAAGAAGATCTAGGTAACAACATATTATTCCGATCATAATAACCTCATTGGAATGAAATATTTCAGTTTAATCTTATTGAGATAAACACATCTTCCTTCACTTGATGTGTTTGACTTTTATAAATGTTTCGGCCTCATAACTATACATTTCCATTTACTTCTTCACTCTCCAAGTAAATAGTTAATCTAAATCATAAAAGGTTTGAATCCGTTATGATCCTTAATTATGAGCTTTTAAATCCCTAAACCTGCTGCATATTTTATTCCAATAAAATCCAAATTGTAAAAACTGCGAATTTACTCTTTGATACTTTTGTTTTTCATTTGTTTATAGTATGAGTTATATATTTTATACAATTTGTACAAATAAAGTTGCCAACATAGTTACAAACCAGACAAGCCCATTTTACAATCTTAATTATTTCTCTTTAACAGTTTCTGTGTTAGACCATTATAAGATGAAAAGATTTCTTCTAAAAAACAGTTAAGTCGTGTTATTTCTGGAATTCTCTATCTCGATTCCATCCAATAGACATGAGATCTTTCCAGCTTTTCAACACGAATTCGCGAATGTTTCGATTATATGGACCTTTTTCTTCCTAGTATTCCAGATATGACTCACCGAACACTGAAAAGGATTTGGGTGAGGGACCTAGTGTCCCAGGCTTATGAAGTTGAATGGTCTGGGGTGTGACACTGGGTGCCATCTTCTTCTGAATGACCAAGCAACTTTACGTATATAGTAGCATATTCGCTGATAGTTTCAATTGGCATTGCTCGCAATAAATTTAATTTTTTTAAATGGAGTTCCTTATGTAATGGACATATAACATATAATAGAATGTACATATTCTTCACTCTGACCAATTCTTGAAAATAGTTTCTAAGATGTACTCGTATCATATCGTCGCCACCGCGCTAAAGTAACGAATGTGAATATAGCTACTCTTCAGGAGATCAAAAAAAGCCTTTACATTAAATATGCTTCGGGTAAATTAATAAAACTGAAGAATTAAAAAAAAATTTCACATTCGTTAATTAAGCGTGTTTGTGACGACATTAGTAGTGCGAGTAATAATATACTTTATCACACGATTTTCTAACAAAATAAAAAGTATATATTGAATTTAACACACCATTCATCAGTGAATTGAAGTCTTTGCCTAGTTATTTCAGTTTTTATTTTATTATTTTTTTTTGGATAAAGATATAATTATATAAAACACATTTAGATATGCAAATCTTAAACATTTATGAAGATTATTACTTGTTTCAAACTTATTTTCATTAATTCTCTATTTCATTTTCAGGTTACAAATGTAAAACATACCGGCATGATACCAAAGAAATGACACACACCACTCTAGAGACAAGAACGACTTTTAAGACGACGAACTAAGAAATTTTCGATTGACTAACTTCGAATATTGATTGCTCATTGCAAAAGGTAATGAGCAATGAAGTCTGCAAAAAAATTACTTACAAAGTATTTTACACTTTCGGCATAGATGACATAATACTGACATATACTGAAAGACTGAAAGAACAGAATTCAGGGAAAAACGCTCATTTTAATGTAAAAGAAAAATGTAAATATATTTATTAATTTATTGCTTTGTAAAAATAAAAAATGCGACCATTTAAAAAAAAGTAATTGTTTTATTCGTTATCGTAACATCCCTCCTCCTTCAGTAATGGTTAACAGGATTAATGCACATATTTTTCACGAAAACTAGATGTACGAATTTTTTTTTTTGTGATGATGTGCATGTGAACATATCATCATTTTTCTTGAGCAAAGGTTAAGAGTGATCGTTCTAAATTATTTTTGAATAATTTACTTGTCACTTCTAATTATACTTTCGCGAGGAATCTAATCATGATCTATGGATTCTTTATGACATGTAATGGATTTTAATTTTTCCAATATATTACGCATTTTAATAAAAGAAAGTAACCTAATTGCAAAAAAGTGAATGCTTCTTCATTATATTAACTTTCTTTAGATCTGTAGTCTTACAGAAAGTATTAATATTTACTCTGGTTTAATGCTCGAGACTGATTCACTGACTAATAATGGCCAACTCTAGATCACAGCATACAGAGGGCAGCACAATTCAAAGTCTTAAATACATCAAACTTATCAGTAAATAAGTACTGTTAGCTCTTTGTTATGTCAACAATAGTCTCTATGTTTTGTATACCTTATTTTTGAAACAGTGGTCTGACATAATTGTGTAATTTAGTAATTGATTGTTATTAATTATTTGTATTTGCTGCAAAATTACACTTTTTTGTGATGGAAACCCCCAATTCTGCCTTAAAGGAGAAAGTTCTGCATTACGAAACCTTTTTAAATGACGTTTTAAAAGAAGACCTAAGGAGAATTCATGTAAAGATTGATCATTTACAAAGTGAATTGTTTGAGTATATTCAATTAAAGAACTACATAGAAACAGTGAAAAGTAACAAATTAAATGAGACAACTATGAACACCCAAGTTGACATAGGCTGCAATATCTTTTTACAAGCTAAAGTTGAGGATCCCGACCATATTTTAGTATCTATAGGTTTAGGATATTATGCTGATCTGCCATTAGACAAGGCGCTAAATTTAGTTAGTAAAAAAATCAAATTTATAGAAGAAGAAACAGTAATCTTTAAAAAGAAGAGCGCTGTTACTAAAAGTCATATCAAAATGGTGTTATTAGGTCTGATGGAGATTCAGATTCTTAAATAACAAGTACTTTTGTGATGTCCAGTATTTATCATTGTATGAAGCCAAGTGTATGTAAAGATTGTTTATTTTTATACAAGATAAGTTCACTGATAGTCAACAAAAGTGGCCACACTTTCCTGAAGTCTGCAAAACACTTTTATCCAATGTTTTGAGGTGTCATAAAATTATAATACTATTGAACATGAATGGAATGAGTTGTTGAAATGAACAAGAGATGCTTAACTGTACTAGAATCCCTTCAATAATAAATGTAGAAATATTTCTTAAGAATGTCAAAACCTTAATAACATAATACTACAATAAATGTTAACCAGAAATAAAGGTAAAACTCCCGTTTCGCTACCCCAACATGGAGCGTGAGTACTAACATGGATGATAGGACTTTATTGTGCATACTGATACTTGCCGTGTCCCAAGCCCGTTATTAATTATTCATTTTGGAAACTGAACGAGTAATTATAATATGTAAATAACAGTGCTTAGGTAGGTAGATCAGTTTTATTCGTATTTATGGCAGTATTAAAAATTCAATGAGATTATTAAAATTATCACTGCTTTAACTAGAATCCACAGCTGTCGATTTAGGCTTGCTCGAGAGTTAATCAAATCCTCAACAGATCCTTTTTCGTTAAGGTCGAGTTCTTACCACAATTTAAATATAGTTTTTTTGGCAAAGGCAAAACTTGTCTAGTTTCAAAATGTACAGTGAGGCTCTGTGGCCTGCCAGCATGCTGGGGTAACGAAACTGGAGTAGTGTCTGAATAAGTGTATGAGAAGAAAACACCTTTCTTCCTGTTTGAATTACCTTCTATCCTGTTCAAATTCAAAGTTTTATTTAAAAATAAATATAAAAGTTTATTTTTTATTTCAATTTGTAGTCTTAATTATACTCCTTATATTGTATAATGTTTCATACTGTCTCTATTTTGTTCTATCGATTTACTGGAAACTAAAACAAATAAGGGTCTATTTTTCTTCTCTAAATGGATTTTTATGTCTGTGAGTGAAATTTCACCAAAGATCAAAATTTGTATGAACATTTATATATTTCTTGTACATATACAACATGCTTTATAAAGTTTTTTGAGAATTTAATAAATTGTTTAAATATTTTACAATTTATTTGTAATAAATTTTTGCATTTTATAATTTTTTTTTTTTTTTGTTGAACAAAGTTGCTTTAAGGTTGTTGTGTTTATGTGATATCCCTATGTAAAAAATTAATAGACTCCAGGTTTCCATATTTTATTATAAACCGATTTCACCTTAAAATTCCCATATTTTCATGATTCTATGATTTTTATCAAGAAAATTCAGAGTTGCAAGAAGATTAAAACAAAAAATAGTAAAAACTATTTAGTTAATGCTGCCATTGTAAGCGTTGTTCAGAGCCACAAAGTACAGGACATGATAAAGATGAAAATCATAGAAATAAAAATATAATAATGGTAGAATAATATTCTGTAACAGTAATATAAAATAAATAAACTACTTATACCTGACTATTTAGAACTAAAAATAACCTTTTATTTTTTGGCATGCAGAAATTAGGCAAATGGGGGAATCCAAGGAAGAAAGGGATAAAGTCCTCCAAAATTTATTAACTTTTGAATTTTGGACTCTCCTCTTCTGGGTACGATTATTCTTCAAAAGCTTCTAACAAACCATTCCATTAAATTTCCGGCTGTTTCTTTTCATTCATCTTATTCTACCCAAAGATATGTATATACTAGGAAAAAAATGTGACATTCTCCCTTTCTTCTGAAGACTACATATCTAATATTTTGACAATTATAGATTTATAATTTATTTTTGTAATTATCTAAATCTAATCTTATGAAGTTTCAAATACTTATTTTCTACTCCACAAATTTTATTTAATCTTAAAAATGCTAAGGTAATAATTTCTGTTTATACAGTATCATCAAACCTATAACAGATTGCATACACAACGATTAATGTGTTTTACTTAGATCAGCGGAGTAGCTCAGTGGTAAGGCACTAAGTTATAATGCTCCCAGTCCCGGGTTCGAGACTGGCTGTGGCAGATTATTATTTACTCTGTTATCAGCCGTGGATCGATCCTGTGGGATCGGGAGACCCTCCTGGGGACCACCCAGCCTCTATAAAATGGGTACCCTTAATTGGGGGAAAAACCTGGCGGTCAAGTCATCTCCTTGCACAACCGTTGGCTTAGAAACAGTACGGTCCTTACCAAGTACTGAACCCAAGACCCTTCATGGGTTGTAGTGGTACAGGTTTTTTTGTTTTACTTAGATCAAAGGCCTAAAATTATAGCACCACTGGTCCGTCCCAGTATAGTTTATTTATATTAAATTATAAAACTTACAATATCAGTAAATCATATAGAATAATAATCAGATATCACCATTGAGCGACCTATAAAAAATATATATAATAAAATTGCTTATTTTAACTCATTAATGACAAGAGTATATTGGTATGATGAGCTGACTAATCTTGTCCCTTGGGAGTCAGTGAGTCTCTTACGAAAAAAAGTTAGGAGACCATGATTTATTCAAATAGTGATAAATAATCAAAATTTTCCTAGAAAGTTTAAAACAATTAAAAGTTTACTTCGGTATTCATAGTTTCTAGAAACATTTTTTCTTATAATGTTTGAGAATTGTAATTAAGTAATAATTTTTTATGCTTGTAATAATGGTCTATTTCTGATTCATTGAAAAGACAATTCATGTCTTTTCACTAAATCAGCTGAATTTTTTAGGTATGTTTATTAGAAGTTATAAGTTTTGAATGTTGCAATTCTTCCCTGTAGGATTCTGAGACGAATTATTGCTAGTGAACATAACACTAATAAGTTTCAGATCGTATTTAGATTTTTTTTTATTGTGCAGTTTGTCTCTGTAATAGAACTAATCTTGGAAAAATACTAAAATCTATTTTCATAAACTTTGTGAAAAAAATAAAGTAAGTAATATCAAAATTGTCAAGAGGAAAAATTAGTTTTAAATTTTTTATTGCTACACAATTTGTCATAAGTATATAATTAATAAAAATATTACTAAATAAAGTAAATATATTAAAAAAAATGATGTAAAAATTGATTTTTATTTTCTTTTATTATCACTTTGTTTAATAAATATTACCTTAATTTAATTAATTCTTAATATTGGTTCTGATGTTATGTACAGTAGATATATTTATTTCGAACAAATGATTTATTATCCTGGTTTTCATGTGGTTAAGATTATTTACTTTTATTAATTATATGTTTATAACAAATTCTATTGCAGTAAACAATTTTACAAATTTTTCTCTTTTTTTTAACAGGTTACATTTAATTTTAAATATAATTAAAATTATTATTATTAATAATTATATTGATTATCAAAAATTATTTATTAAAAATAATAAATTAAATATTTAATTTTATAGAGCTTTTTACTAATACCAAATTAAAACTAAATCTAAAAGGTCAGTCTTAATATCCTCCCACCTACATCATGAAGTATCACTCGGACATTATCTCAATAGCTCTAATTATTAATTTTAGGTATTCATTCATAAGCCAACTAAACATTTCGTGCTCATTTAAATCATTGTAGTGCTGTTACTATAATTATATTTATGTCCTAGACTCATAATTCTACAACTATGCAGCCTAAATTGAACACAAATATGCAATAAGGAACCAACCAACATTTTTGTGAAATTGTTTTATATGCTATGCCGATAATTTTCATTTAGCAACAAAAACCCAAGGAACAGCTACGTGATATAGGAATGTTGTACCTTGTGTTTTGTTTGCAAAAATAAAATTATTTAGATGGCTTATAAAACACAATTTCACAAAAATGTCGGTTGGTTCCTTATTGCATATTTGCATTCAATTCTGCAGTGGACTCATCTTTCTTTGGGCCAAATATTCTGCAGTTGTATATTTCAAAAGACTAAAGGTGCTCTTTATTTAGCTTAAGCATGTTAACACCTAAACAAGAAAAAGAATGTATATTGGGTTTTAAAAAAATTATCTATTTACTTATTTTAAATTTCAATTTGGGCACGATGAACCCACTAGATAACAGCATTTAATTTTTAGTTAGCCCCAAGCGGTGACAATATTTCTGATTTAGAGTTTTTTATAATTTTGTAAAATGACAATTATCACTAATTTACTAGCAACTATATATGATCAACAATTCATGATTTCTCTAATTTTTTTAAATTAACAATACAACATACAAATAAGTTTATCAATGTATGCATTAGCATCAAGCTGATTTCAGGTAGAATAAATAAACATTTACAGGTCAAAATATTTTAATTTAGTTTTGTAATTGTGTATCCTATAGGCGATTCAAAATGAATGACCTTTAGTCAATAATGGTTAATCTTTTCTAACAACCTTACAGTTGATAAAAAGTAAACCAGGATTCTATAAATATATTTGGCAATTACAATAATTTAAGTCAATACTTAAAAAAATAATCATTTAAGACAAGATATTTAACAAATATTGAGCAAACCAACAATATTGCAGAGCATTACATCAATCCTATTAAATTATAGTAAGTAACAACTAAATTTGCTATTCTTGTCCAACGATTTTTCACCATTAATTTAAAAAATAATGTATTTTTTCAATAAAATTAATACATCTTCCATAATTTTTACCATTAATTTAGAAAAAATTGTTTTTCCTCAATAAAATTAATTTATCAAAAAATGTCACTATCAACAATCTAAATTTAAAAAAAATATACATTCCACCAGTAAGTCATTTTCTAAATCACATGAAAATAACAATAAATAACTTCATATATACTTTTTTCTATATAAACCGTTTCTAAAAAAAACTTTTAATTTATTAAGTAAGACTGCATATTAAAAAAATACAATGAAATAGTTAAAAAAAAAATTAACATTGCATAACTGATTTAGATCACAACTGTAATTTATGAATAACAAAAAATTAACAAATAAACAATATACGAACATAGAATTCGACAACCAAAGCTAGAGAAATTTAGAACGATAAATTGAAAAGTAATATATTAAATATTTTCAGCCAATTAAAAACCAAAAGCTGATTTTCCGTCTACTTTTTGGTCCTTAAATCCTTTGAGATTTAGCTTCGGTTGGTACCAACAACCCTCACTCACAGATTCACAGTCTTCCGATTTCTCAGCACAGTTTTCGGTGCTAGTTTCATCTAAGTTATTAACACTAGGGCACAAACAACTACTTTTCTCAGGTTGTTTCAGCTTAATATGTATCTGTTTGACATTTGGGATCCTAAAATTTTCTTTAGGTAAAAAACCACCACTTTTAGGCGGGTCAGGAGTAGTTTTGATCAGCATGTAAACGTTCATAGGGCACAAATTGTCCTTCAAATAACAATGAAGATGCTCTGAATTGATCAAGTCTTTAAAAACACATGCCAGATTTTTCTGTAACGAATTTCTCTTAATGCATTTACAATCTTGTAGAACTGGTATTTCAATACGGAATACTTTTTTCGGCAATATCATTGTACCACCAATCATAATGATTATCTCCTTCAGATTATTACATTCCATGAATTCCTGCTCCAGATTCTTAAAGGTGTCTTCGAAACCGTTGTAAGCTGATATAACTTTACTAATAAACTGTTCAACTAACATCTTCTTATAAGAACTACCCACAATAGTTTCGTTTTCTCCTCCTCTTGAATCCAGCTGCCATTTCCCACGTTTAATATATTGAGACAAGAAATCATAATTGACCGGTATTTGCTGCGAATTATACAAGATATTCTGTATAATTTTGATAACCAACTTAGAACACGAGCTAGGTGTAAGAGTATCAATAACTTCAATTTTAAGTTCATACATTTTATTTACACTAAAAATATAAAATATTCAACAAAATAAGTAGAAAGACATCACAAGACATTACTAATCAATTTAAACGAAAAATTCATATTGGATAACCTAATAAACAATGGCGCGAAGAATTGTTTACAACAAAAACTAACTTTTAACTCTTCGAAATACACCATCTAGTGGCATCCAGGTGAACTAATCTCTAGAAGCAATCCAAAGAGATAATAAATCTATTTTACAATTAAGATGGTTTGTTCACTTGCTTCAATCAACACTATCGGCTCATTATCAGGTAACATAAATTGAAATATTGCAAGTATATCCGTGTGAATTATTGCAACCACTAGGAATACCTAGCAACAGTAGCGTAGCCAGAGGGGGTCCGGCGGTCCGACCCCTCCTCCGCCCACCCGAAATTACAAAATACTTTTACTTATTCTTATCTGTAAACAAAAATTGTATAAATCTATTTGAATGCTATTTCATAAAAAATATACCATATACAATATTATGGCCTCCCTTGCATACCAGATTGGAGTGAGATTTTTTAAAGTAGATCTTTGGGTTTTTATTCAAAGATATATTGTTCCCTAATAACAATTTAAATGCCCAAATGAAAGTAAATTAGTTTGCTAAGTTATATTAGAAAGCAGGGTAGTCCATGTTCTGATAGTAAGAGCGTTTGGATAACCCACATATGAACCTTATGAAACTAATTTATTTAAGTTACTCCTGTTATCCTCTGTTGCGATGTATCCGATTCCATGCTTTGTGAGGAGCTGCATCATCCACTAGAGATAGAGTCGGTTTATGACTTGATTTTAAGAATTAATTCTCTTTACGTTATGATGGATTGGTTAGGCAGGAAACATAAAAGGTAACTCGTTGAATTGATCAGGGTAAGAGAGTAAATATTACTGCTGACTTGCTATTCACGAAGAGCTAGTTCATTCCAGTAAGTCGTAAATAGTTTAAAAGAGCTAATTATTACAGTGAGTTACTGGATTTGATCAGATAAGAAAAGAGTAATTTCGCTCACCTCTATTATTCAAAATACTATCGAGAGAGCAGACAATACTTCAGAAAGAAAAATACAGACTAATGAAAGAAGAGCAGACACAACGGATGCACATAAATTGATCAAAGATAGATTTGTCACTAATTTAACTTTTAACTATTGTAATGTTAATAGGTACTGTTGTTGTTGTTTTTGTTCGTGGTGGTAGGGGAACAAATGCGGCAAGTAGTTCTGTACTTTTTTACAGAAAATTTATTGATAGAATAGATTTTCTTTTCTTAAAAAGATTCTTCACCTTTATGCAATTTCCATTAGCTCCATATTTTTGGTATACGAGAAAAGATTTCAGTTAGTTGTTTCCAGTGTCAGTGCCCCGGTTGAAATCCAATTCATCGTCTTATTTTTTCCATTGATAGTAAAACCTTTTTATTTAATAGATCTTTTAGTTATTTCTTTTTCTTTCCCCCTTTCTTACCACCTTTCTTCCCCCCTTTACCCTTTCCTTTGCCTTTCTTTCCCTTTTTTCCTTTTTTTCCTTTCTTTCCCTTTTTCCCTTTCTTTCCTTTTTTGCCTTTCTTTTTCTTTCCTTTCTTTTTAGCCTTCTTTTCTGCCGCCTCCTTTTCTTCTTTCCTCTGCTTCGGCGTGAGAAACCTTTCTATTGCAAATATTTCTTTTTTAATATTAGGTTTTTCCAATTCTAGCTCTATGACTGGCATCTCATAATCCTCAGAACGTTCATATGTACCACCGAAGGGAAACATGTCTGGTTCTGCCGCTGCCAACTCCTCCAGGAATTGTTTCCTATCCTTAGAGCTCATTATGGTGAATGCATCCATCATGGCATCATACTCACTCTTTCCTTCTTTGACTTGTCCTACTCTCAAAGCAGCCTCAGCCGCGGCTGCAGACATCTCTTTATAATTCAAAAATTCTACTCTGAACTGTGGGAACTTCTCGAATTCAATTTCAATTTTAGTTTCTTTTGGTTTTGGTTTAACAGGTTTAAATTTTTCACAAAGTGCCATATCCTTGAGTTGTACATCAATGAGTTCTTTGATTAACATCAAATCCGTAGCACAAGAACCTTCCAATACGTATGGTTTATTAAACCAGACCAATGTTGGTATTTTTTTAACACGCATAATTTTGTTCTTCTTAAATTCAGAATCATCAGGCATCCATCTAAAACAAAACTTTCTATAATTTTTCTTAATGATAATATTTACGATATTATTAAACTACTAAACAGAAATGATAGTAAATTACGAACTTTAAGCAAAAGTGGACAGCTGATACATTCAGAGCAATTTATGCTAGGGCCTAAGCTGTTTGTTTAGATTCAAACTAACTGACGACAAAACCTGTAAGTGTGACGGAATCCCAATCAAATTTTGTTGATTTATTTTTATATTTCTATTTGATTTATATAGCCTATGTAATATCTTCTTATGTAATTTTGTTAATTAATACGTAACTGTAATACGCGTTATGTCCTGAGGTGGTACGGGTAGAAATATATGCACCCAATGTGGAAAAACGGAAGAAAGCAAAAGATTGACACCAAAATCAATAAAAAATATAGGGAAAGTTTTTTAATAATTAAATGATTCTTCTCTTTAAGAAGATATATTTACTTACAACTTGTAAATTTTAATTTATTGAACTCAAGGAAAATATCCGTAGTTAGCAAGAACGATACCCAATATTAATTAAAAATATTAAATATTGAACTAGCTTTACCTTTTTTCATTCAGTCTCACTATAAGAAACAACAGGCCTTTTCCCTCAAATTTGGGAAGGAATTGTGATAAGACCCAATTTACATTTTGTTCGGCTGTAATGCAAAAAAACGTATTTTGAAGAAATGAGATATTGCATGAGTAGAATTATATAACTAGGTAATTTTAAGAATACTTCTGAATTGCAAAACTTTTTTTCTTTTTTTTTTTTTTTTTTTTTGTAGGAGGTCCCTCCTTGCTAAAGAGGATTACAATCCAATAGACTCCATACTAAAATAGAATTGGATTTGAGGATTTTCCTAATACGTCCTGTTCTTACCAGCTGTTCGGAAACCTGGTCTACCTCAAAGATGGAGTACAAGAAACTCCTCATTTTGGGGAGAAAAGTTTTCCGACGAATCTTCGGCCTTGTCGATAATAAACAGTAATGGCGGCGAAGAACGAAAACTAAAACATCAAAATCTCCAAGTCGTGAGTGGAAGTGGTGGGTAAACAAGTTCCATTTCTGGCTTAGCGGTCCGCAGACTTCTGCGGGCTGGGAACCACTGATCTAGGCCGATTTTTCACTGTCTCCGAACCACTGGTCTATATCTACTGGCCATGACTGGTGAGGGGAAAAAGGGCAGTGGGCAGACTTTATAGTAATAAAAAGAAATAGAAAATATTTATTTGAGATTGATAAATTAACAGAAAGGCCATTCTGGCAGATGTAACCACTTGAGCAGGTGAGCCCTAGAATGGTCTGAGAGTTGGAGAAGGAGCTTGGTTTCGCGTCAGATGGGATACTGTCTGCTATGATTGCCTCACACGAGGTTGGGCGTGGGGATGGTCCGCACATGACTCATTTCTGGTTTAGAGATTCGCAGACCTCTACGGATTGGTAACGACTGATCAATACAGATTTGTCACTGTCACCGAACTCAACAGCTGAACTGAAACGTATGCGTAGGTTGGAAAGACACTGCTTCATTCGTCTCAAAAGTCTCGTTAGGGAGCTTGTCAGTGCACCATGAGAACCACACTTTCTGGCAACGTGAGATTGGGTGGCTCATCTTGGCTATCTGTGCTCCTACAAGCAACAACCCTCTGAAAAAAGTTCACATCGCAGGGTCTAACAGCATCATGATCTTGTAGTGTCAACCAAAAAAACAGAAACTTTTTTATATTACAAATATATTTGGATAAACATACCTTCTGTTGACAATTCTTCTTTGGTCTTCTCGATGTTATAGATATCATCATCTATATCCTCTTTGGGCCAGGATACAAAAAGGATGAGTGTGCTGTAGAGCGGTTTCAAGTGTTTTGGTTCGTTGTCAAGGAATGGTATCGCTTCCATCATCTCACGGAAAGTATATACCTCTTTAACAATTACCGTTTCTATCACCTTTTCTCCTGCTTCTATATCCTTTTCACCAGATATAACCTTTTCCCCAGATATAACCTTTTCCCCAGATACAACCTTTTCACCAGACATTACCTTTTCCCCAGATATTACCTTTTCTCTAGATATTACATTGTCACCAGATATTATCTTTTCTCTAGACGTTATCTTTTCAACAGATTTTGTCTTTTCCCCAAAAGTTATCTTTTCTCCTGATGTTACAATTTCCCCAGATATTACCTTTTCCTCAAATTTTACCTTTTCTCTAGATATTACCTTGTCACCAGATTGCACCTTTTTTCCAGACATTACCTTTTCCCCAGACATTTCTCTTTCACTTTATTAATTTTAATTAATTTTTTTATTATTTTTGTTTTTTAAACCTGTATCTTGGAAACATAAATTTGTTTTTAACATATGTTGTAGAACACTGGAACTGAGGAATTTATTTTTTTTTAACGTTAATTATAATTGAATTATTAATAGTTGACCGTAAAATTATACTAAGGAATGAGATGGTCCGAAAGGTGGTAAAAAAAAAAAAAATGAATCACGAATAGTAAAAACAATTTATTAGAAACCGACGTCTCGACCCACTTTGCAGATCTTCATCAGTTCTAAATAAACAAGATACAAAAATAAAATAATGATTCTAAATAATAATGATATTAAAATAGCCAAAGTAAATAATTAATAAAATATAATGAGAAAAAAATTGTGAAATGAAAACTGTTATCATTTTTTCTCATTATGTCTTTATAATTATTTACTTTGTCAATTTTAATATCATTCACTGTAGTATCATTATTTTATTTTTTATAGGGGTTCAAATAGGTATCGATTATTTAGCACCAGATAAACCCTTATATAGTAAAAAAAAAAAATTTCAGAAAAAATGTCAGAAATTTAAATGGTTGGACTCCTATCATCCCAAAGAGCAGCTATTCCTCAAACGTCAAAACAAACCAATAGACAGGATTGGTGATATACCAGCAATATTCGTTAGAAGAAACACCCTGGGGGCTTCGATGTAAAACTTTACCAGTGTATAATGTTTGTTTTCACAGAAACACATGTTTTGAGTTGTGCCCCTTCATTCTGGATGTGCGATATATTGCGCCCGTTCTTTCTGCACTTGGGTATATAAGGACGTTATGTTTAATGTCCTTATATACCCAAGTGTTTGTTAACTGCCAAATAAACAAACATATACTAATTAAACATATGTTCTCATATATAAATCGTATTATTCTTCATATTATTATTAATGTATTGAAAGCATATATGCAAAACTTCGTAAGGCCTATTTTTGTTCAAATAATGGCTTCGCATCCTCTATTACGGTAGAACTTTACAATCGGGACGCCTTATAACTGGCCCCGACCGAAGTAACCCGAAGGTCGCAGCATCACCACTCTCTAGCGCCATTTGTGCTAACTAACTGCTTTGTATTCAATTCTAGAATTCGTACTAATTGGAATAATTGGAAGGGAACTTTAGGGGGTTTGTATATCTCTTGAGCTAGCGCAGCGACCTACCGAAACGTTGGTATATTGAATAGTTTTAGACTATTTTTTGTTTATTTTTGACTGATATTCTGGCTATTTCTTTTAATTAATTTTATTCTTAAAACATGTTGTACCTAATTAAAATCATATACCATTTGATAACTAAAAAAGTATCTGCAACGGATTTTGGCAGTTCTTATCTGTTTCAGAGACATTGAACCACAGTTTCTTTATTGGCTAATATGTTTATTGGCAAAATCTGCGTCTTCATTGTGTTATAAAGTACAAACAACTGAGACAAATCGTATTCCAAATATCAGTAAAAATTTTCCTAATGGATCAGATTTGGGATGGTTCTACTTTTGAGAGAAAAACTAGTGTAATTTACCATCATCGGTGGCGCAACAATCTATTATCTGGTGGGCCTTCGCCATTCTAACCGCCCTGTGCAGCAGCATCTACTATCGCCGTCTCCGGAACCGACGAGAGAGGGGTGGTAGGTCGCCGGCGCTAAAGCCTCGGAACTCGGTCCCCTTTTATCTTTTTTACATAACATAACATTACATATATTATGTAATAATTAAGGTTAGGTTAGGTTAGAGCTTTTATGGACACTCAACTGCTAAGGTCTTAAGTGCTACTAAAGTCTGAAGTTGTATATCTCTATAGCAGCGCGTTCATCAAAGATACAAAAAAAAAAACAGCAACGGATCCTTTTCAGTTGAGGTCGGGGTCTTATCGTAATTTCAATTATTACTTCTTTAAATAGATCAGAGCTGACGACTTCCGTTCGCTCAAGAGATAACCAAACCCCAAAAGTTCATTTTCAATTGAGGTTGGGTCCTTACCGTAATTTAAATTATCACTCCTTTAAATTATTAGTACAACTTCCCCAGATAACCGGAAGTAAACAGCACTAACAATTTTAAATAATATGTAATTAAGGCAGTAATAATTTTAATAATTGCAATAAATGCGGATGTTACGATTGAATGCAAAGCAGTTAGTTAGCACAAATGGCGCTAGAGTATGCTAGTCCGGCGACCTTCGGGTAAGATCGGGAGGAATAAGTGATAACGCGCCCCTCTTGTAAAGTTGTAAAATAATTTTATAATAACAATTCAAAAATATAGTGGAAATCTCTTCAGTTTTTATGAGTTTACTACTCCGGTTAAAGATCGCCACAGAAGTAGGAGCCATTTCTATCGGAGCCATCAGCTTTAGGTAAGGTAAGAAATAGTGGCCACTCAGGAACGAGCCCAGTCAACACCGAGCCGTTCCGAGAAACGCTTCTTAAAAGCCATTTCATTCGTAATGAAAAATATTCCCAGAAAATAGTCCAAGGCAACATTATTATGTTAGTTTGTTTGTTATATATCTAAATTTAAAATATTATTAATCATGAAATTAAATATAAAATCTTACGATTATTAATTGAAAATTCATGAATGCAAAGTGCATCAATATTTTAAATAATATTAAAAATACTTTTTTGTTAAATATTTGTATAAATTGTTAAATAATAAAGTTGACAATTAATTTTACCTTTTTTAATAGTTAGTATAGCAATTTTTCTATTTTTTATTTTAATTAGGTCAGTTTTCGATTTCTTTTTGGTTGAATTGACTGAGGGTTCTACATTCTATGATTTTTTATGGGTAAAAGGTGATCTTTTAAAAAAATTGGAGCTTCATCCGAAAAATGTACGACGAAAAATATTGAAAAATGAGTTTAAATTTTTTAAAATATATATATATATATATATATATATATATATATATATATATAACACTATAAAATAGTAAATACTCGACATTTCATATTTCTAAAATAACGTGTAAATGAAATAAAACAGTTTAACTAATTGTTTGTTAATATTGTTAATGGCAGTAACAAAGTCCTATATTAGTATAATGAAGTAAGATTGGGCGCTCTACACTTCGATTTTTCACATTTTTCAGAATTCAGATGAATTTCAAGAACTGAGCTGAACTGTTCGGGCTCTTAGCTTTTCCGATTCCTTTAATATTAAGGTCCATTATTGGGTTATTTGAGGCGCTTTTTATAAAAATACTATCGATTCTAAGATCACTTTATTGCGTATTGATTTATTTTAACTATATCGCTTCCTTTGATAACAAGCCATCATTAATTTAAAATCGTTACACCAGCAATCTAACTTAGATTATTTTCATTAAAAGCATCTTCAACAGCCCAATAATGTACCTCAATATCGGGCATATCTGAAAATTTTAAATAAATCGATACGAATAACATATTATACGTTAATTAAAAAGCTCAGTAGGTAATTAAAATAACCGTAAACAGCAGTAAATTATGTGAACATGATTTATATTAATTTATTGAGATTGAAAAAGGTTGAAACTGAAATGATAGAAGTTCAATTTGAAATGGAAAAGGTTGAATTTGAATTGAAAAAGGTTTACTTTGAAATGGAAAAGATTGAATTTGACTTGGAAAAAGTCCCGGGGAGACCCAAGGTCGTCCTCAACTTGTTGTTTGTCAGATTAAGTAAAATTTTGACTTTTCCTTTAGAAAATTGTGCAAATTATGGTTATCTACATATATCATTAGAATAAACTTGAATATATCAATAAAAATGAACTACAAAGATGAGGACAAACATATATTTGAGGTTCCTTTATCAAGATGAGGCGAACATATATTTGAGGTTTCTTTATCAAGATGAGGACAAACATATATTTGAGGTTCCTTTATCAAGATGAGGACAAACATATATTTGAGGTTCCTTTATCAAGATGAGGACAAACATATATTTGAGTTTCCTTTATCAAGATGAGGACAAACATATATTTGAGGTTCCTTTATCAAGATGAGGACAAACATATATTTGAGGTTCCTTTATCAAGATGAGGACAAACATATATTTGAGGTTCCTTTATCAAGATGAGGACAAACATATATTTGAGGTTCCTTTATCACTTCTTTTTGCCTTTTCCTTTCTTACCTTTACCTTTTTTTCCCTTTCCTTTCTTTCCCTTTCCTTTCTTTTTCTTCTTCCCTTTCTTCTTCTTTCCTTTCTTTTTCTTTCCTTTCTTCTTCTTTCCTTTCTTCTTCTTCGGCGTTGGAGTCGGCGGAGGAGTCGGTTCCGGTGGCGGTGGTGTATAGAAAGGATTCACAGATCCGTCGTCAATGTACCTTAAACCGTTACGCTGGATTTCCCTACTGAAGAACAAGTAAAGAAAGTCTTCCGAGAGACACTCTTCACCTTCCAGCCTCATCGTGCTCCCCCACCTCATCAATGTCGGTAGCATTTTCAGTTTCGTTGCCGGATGGTAGTATGCATGGCAATCTTTGAATCTGCAGATTTACGACTGTTATTACTGGTTGGCATTTTACAAATAACGAAAAAAAATTTTAAGGTGTGAATCTATTTATTATAATACTAGTCAATTCTGTGTTCAATAATCATCGAGACAAGATTATATTTATCATTGTTTCTTGCAAAATAGATATTTACAGTGATACGCAAAAGGAATTTTTAAAAATTGTAATTTTAGACACACAGACCGCAGGTTGAAAATCTTAATTATGCATCTCGCCGTTATTTTAGTTTAGTACCTATCTTGACACCATCAAAGTCAGTGCATGTTTCAATAAATCGAGAAAAAATAATTTCTCTTTGCTTAAATTATCGTTAACAAATTAAGGGAAAAGTTAATAGATTCTTTGTATCCAACGAATCAATAGGAGGGAGGTTGCTGGGCATCTTGTTCACAAAAACAAAGGAATGATTAAAATCATTTATTTCGAAATTTTCGAACTTCAATGGCTTCGTTTAATGATTTACATAAGAAGCTTTCTTTCTTCATAATAAAAATAAAAATATGAGAAATTTTCTGGACAACACGGTCGCCGCTTATTGTAGAGGCCGTAAATTGCACATGGCGTTGTATATGTAAGGAGCCTAAGTCAATTTTTGAAACCTGATAGCTTTAAATGAAGAGTAAATCTACAGAAATGTGTATGATAGTACATATTACGATTTACTACATGGATGTATAATTAATAGTAGATTACTGATGGCATTGTTTGTAATATATTATAAGTATTATGATTAATATCTAGTGATTAGAACGTACTGTGTAGGAGTGATATGGACAACCATGAAACAGATATCTTTGGAAAGATGATGTTGTTCCATTCCGAACAAGCATAACTCTATCCATTCTTCCACTTCTAAAATCCGAGTATTTTCTTTGTCCTCGATTTCTTCTACTTCGTCGAATTCTCCTTCTGTTATTAGAATAAAATATCACAAACGTTATAATGTTATGAATGTTCCTTATGGCAATAACTATATTGATACTATTTAAAAATGTTCACAGTTACTTGTTTAATTTAGTATGGGATTGAAAAGGTAACAATAACTGTACCACTAGAGCATAAAGAGTCATGGGTTCAGTCATGGATAATAGTTTCTCGGCCGATGGTTAAACAAGACGTTAATTTGGTCAGTATTCATACGCTGTCGCCAGAGTTATCCCTCATCTTAAGTAAGGTTGTCCCTTAATAGAGACGGGATGTCCCCGTGGAGAGTACTTCCGACCCCAGAGTCGGTCAACGGCTGATATAACAGAATAAATAATCTGCAACAGCCGGATTCGGACCCGAACCTGCGAGTTAAGAGTACAGAGCTTTACCCACTGAGCAAAGGCAGTAGTACACATAGAATCGGATATGGCGTTCATAAAAGATGCATTAGAATATTTTTCTCAGTTATTTGTTTAGATTTGTAATCATTCTATCGAAGAATTACATTAAAATAGAATAAGTTTCTAAAATCGTCGATGGGCTCATCGATGGCATTGCAAATCTATCAGGCTCCAAACTCATCGTTGGAAACCATCTCTATATTCAATCTTTAATCACTGATGATCCACCAGTTCCATCAGCTGTTTGGGTCGATGGAGCCATGAATGTAACCTTATTATAACTTCCATGTTGTTATTTATTTTATTTTTTAAATCAACATCAACTGATCTTGTATAATAATTCGTATCGAAATGGAATCTTTCGTTCGGAAGAAAGTAAAAGCAATGATTCTTTTTACAGTGAGTACTAGAAGTGGTATTAGAAAAGAGGAGCATTTTAGTGAGGATTCGGCACATCAAAATTTAAAACTATGTACGTTGTAAATATTAAATCACATGCTCGCATTCGTTCTTCAGTTGAACAATCAATTACTGGATGTTTTTTTTTAATTGTACTTGTACATAAAGGAGAAAAGATGTAAACTCTATTGCTGAATATAATTATCTATAAAGTTTATCTATGTGGTTTGTTATCTTCCGAGTGGTATCCTTCTGCTTGAATCAAACAGGTTGTCTTTAATCTCAACGTACTTCGCAGTCCATTCTTGATGGGCACAATCGGTTGTTGGGTTACATCGATAGAATAAGTGTTGAGATTAGAAGCATACCCATAATTATTAGTTATGGCGTCCATACATGCGCGTAATACTCTTTGTACGGAGCGTACTTTACAACTGGAATAAACGGTTCTTTCATTGAGTTAACACATGGCATTGACCCAGGAAGCATTTGTTATTAAATAATGTTTACAACCCAGGAAGTCACTGTTCTCCTTCTTGGTTGTCAGGAATAAAACAAGTTCTATTTCCTTAATCATCCCTTATCCTATTGTATGTATAAAAACCTATCTGAAAAGGACAGATGATAGCAGTATCACAATGTAGTAGCCAGTATCTAGAATGTAGTATTAGAATAAGTATTAGAATGTAAGGTAGAATAAGGTAATGTGAGACACTCTCACTATGTTTAGCTTTAAGTCTAATTATAATATCTTTAGAGTCTATCTGTGACTCAGTAGCCTCAATATATGTATATATATATCATGGAACTTGTACTCTGCTTAATAAAGTTATTTTTAAAGCTTACACTCATCGACTTTGTTAACTATTGGATGATATGAAAAGAAAGAAAAATATTGCTAAATGATTAACTTGTATTTTTCACTGGTTCGATACAGTTCAATTATTGAGACAAGACTGGCTATGTATAATACAAATTCGATTTGTAAATTTTTCGTTTTTTTTTTTTTTTTTTCGGTTCAAATCTAGCTTGAGACGAAAGTAAAATCGCTTATAACTAAAAATCTCAATTTCTTCCTATGGTGCTTACGCCTTTCTCCTTTGACACCGCCAATAAACTGTTTCTCCGAATAATAATTTCTCCAAATAAGTACCTATTTGGAGCTATCGAGTTTTAATATTAGTTTGTTTGATTGCTTTTACTCTTTGTACTCGCATAAAGATTCCTATTAAATAGATTCTACATAATATATACTTTCGTAAAAAATGAAATGAAGTCGGTTAACATCGGATAAGAGTGTTGCACTGTGAGATGCATCCCCGATGTTTACCAAGCTAACCTCATTTTTTACGAGAAGTGTTTTTAAGTACATCTGTTTGTACGTACAGCGGTCTCTCCTATAATGATAATCCCTATTATGAAGAATTATGTGGATATACTAGTCTTTACAAGCTGATGTTGCAAAATATGTAATTTAAGGAGACTCACCATCGAATATGTTTCTTTCGTAATCGGCTTCTTTGAAGCAGAATAGAACGTACGTCGGCTTATTGATTTTGCTATCGACCATGAAGTCGAAGAAGTCTTTTTCATTCTCGAAGGATAACTTGTTGACGTAAGCGATAGTGGGCGGGGTCGGAGGCCTCTCTTCTACTACAGGTTGAGGTACTTTTGGTGTCATTTTCTTCTTCTTCTTCCTTTTGCCCCATTTGTCTCTTTTCTTCTTACCTCTTTTGCCTTTGCCTTTTTTCTTATCTCTTTTGCCTTTCTTCCCTTTCTTCTTTCCGTCCCACAAGGCCAACATCGTAAATTGTTCCATTTTAATTTTTTTTATTCTCATCCATCAATCATCATCATCATCAATTCAACTCTTCTTCCCCATAAATGCCTATTTATTTCCTTTATTATTTACACCATTAATTTGGCGCTTACCCCCTGAGGGGATTGCGTGTTTCTATACATTGCCTTGCCAATAACACATGATTGTTATAAATTAAGTTATAATGTTTAACAGAATTCTGAGTTTCCATGGAAACAAAATGTGCATAGTACGTCACTATTTTTGTATTTCGATGGTAGTCAATGAAAACCTCCTAAAGGTCGACTTTCGCTGATACTGCCCGCGGTTGCGGCCGGCAAAGTTTGCTGGCATTTTACTACTACTTTGACGGAATAGGTAGGGAAATATTTCGCTGACATTGTCCGGCAGTCTAGGTATGACGTCATACCTATACTGCTGCGTCCCTGACTGTTCCTGAAGAAGTCATACTGTCTCAGAGGCGACGGTTCCCGCTTGTCATTTGAAACAATACCATTTAACAAAAAGGGATTTAGTGATTATGACGACGAACGTCTAGTAGAATTTGTAAATCAGTTTCAGGTTCTTTATTACCACAAACACAAGGACTACAGAAATGTAATAATAAAAAAATAAAGTGTGGAAAATAAATTTTTATATTCACATATTATTATTATTATTATTGTATTAATAAACAATAATGAAATCTTGATAGACGAACTTTGCTCATTGTCTAAAATACCTAACAATATATATGTTGTACATATATAGTTGCATATCTGTAAATTCTTGTAAATAAACGTATTCATTTATCTATAATTTGTATGTATCTAAATAACATATAATTTTAAAGATTTTAAGGATATACCATATAGTTATAACGATATGGTATGATTATAAATATAGTGGAGGTTATAACGTTGTAGGTTATGCAATAGCGGGCCGCTGCGGCGAAATATCGAAGCAGTAACAGTTAGCAGCTGCGATTCACAAAGCCTATTTTATCTTTAATTTCTATAAATGTATTTAAATAATTTAATTAAAAAAATTTCATTTATTTTCCTGTAAAACTTCTTTTATTTATTTTTTAGCAATGGCATATTGTGATTTCTCAGCAATGAATTAGTTAGTTGTGAATACTGAATATCCCAGGTAATTGAGACTTATTCAAAATTGTGGGCTTTGTTTGGATGGGCGTACGGGGTTTTAAAGTAGCTTCTGATTGAGCCATGGGATGTAAACTTTTAGAAGAGGCCCAAATCCTCTGGTGTGCTCTTATTGGAACTATACCAATTTTTATTACTTATTTATTACTTATTATACAAATTTGCGGTATGAATTTATAACAAATCAAATATTAATTGAAATAACATAAAATGTTGGCTGCTAAAGCCGTTCATTTTGTAGCCAACGCATCCTTGTTGATTCAACTATGTAAAGTGGCAGTCCAAAGTAATTGCATATGGTGTGCTTCCAATCCCTTGATCTAGAATGTGTCATACATTTTTAATTAAATTAAAATCTGAGCTTTGGTTGGGAGCCTTCTGGGTTCATTGTACAAGAGCTATTCTATGGTGTTATGCTCAAACACATGGCAGAAACCAGGTGTCGCTGATAGTCTTTAGTTGCTCTATAAACAACCCTAAGTTCTATTATCTGATACGTCTATCCATATACGTAAATCCGTCGGGGATTAGTTTCTTCTTCTCATTTTCTTTAACTAATTCGCATTATTGCTATTTTTTTTAATTAGTTCTGTTATCACTCTATTATTACTTTTATTTTATTATGTTGGTTATATATATATATATATATATATATATATATATATATATATATATATATATATATATATATATATATATATATATTTATATGTCAATATAAAAATAAACGACAAATTTAAGAATCAAACATCTTACAAGTTTTTTGGATGGAATACGTACATTTTTTTTTATAATTACGCCTCTTTTGTAAGATTCGCAACAAAAAAGTTAGAAATTAAAATTAAAAAAGTTAGTTAAAAAACGCTGCAAATTATTACACACTGGTTTATTAATTAAGCAGTAAGCACCAAAGGAAAAGAATTTTGAGGCTTGTCACAAGATGAGAGGCACACCGTTAAAGTGCCGAACTGGGAGTGTTAAGAAAAAACTGTGTCAATGCAAGTAGGCTGTGATGCTTAGGACATGTAGAGGATAAAATAATACAGAGGAAATATTTGATGTACACTTCAGTAGGAAAAAAAAAAAAAGGAAAGACTAAGGAAGCTAAAGGAAGTGTAGAAACAATCCAAGGAAGGATAAAGCAGAGAGATACGAAGAAGTCAGAAGCCCAATAGATAAGTCAGGAGGCCTAGGGCCACGATGACCAGTCGCCAGGAGAATCAGTCTACGAAGTTCATTACGCTATATCTCAGCTAATACTGGTCCGATTTAAATGATTTTTTTTTTCGTTTTGTAGGGTGTTTCATCAGCTTTCCTTTAAATACAATAAAAGCACGAAACAAATTTGCGGACGGATTTTTTTTATTCGATATTTTAATTCTACGTATCTTGAAACGTAAAACCTCAAATTTTGAGGGAGGAGGGGTTACACAATTGTTTTCCTTGGTCGATTCCAAAGGTCTATTATTGAAAATTGTAAACCAAAAATGAGTGAGTATTGAAATTAAATTAAATAGAATTCTAAAAATAAAATAAACAACAAAGACTAATAATAAATATTTTTTTATTAATTTCTGCTCATTTCTTTTTTCCTTTCCCCTTACCTTTTCCTTTACCTTTGCCTTTTCCCTTTCCTTTTTTGCCTTTTTTTCCTTTTTTACCTTTTTTCTTGCCTTTACCTTTCTTCTTCTTTTTACCTTTCTTCTTCGGAGGTGCCGGCGGTTTTAAATCAGGAGGTGGCGGTTTGATTCCTATCAGTCTATGGTCGCTAGTGAGGAACTTATGTTTTTGATCCATGAAAATACCGAATAAGAGGAGACTAGTGCATTCCTGTTCTCCTTCAAGTCTGTAGTACTGTCCCCATTTTATGAAAGTGGGTAAAGTATCGAGTGCGAAAGGCGTACCTTTAAATCTGCAATAAATAATTGTATAAAATAATGAAAATATTTAAATTAAAACTTTAAACTAATATTTTTAGCTTTATCTATAGAATTTGAAGACTCCAGAGGTAACCCACACTTTTACAGCACACAACTGTGTTTTGAGAAAAACTAATTTGATAGTTTTCCAACATGTATTTCCCATGCATTCTCTGACATACCGAAACTTTATGGCTATTTTTAACGGCTTTAAAGTTGTTCTAAATCAGATTTGAATTCACGTGGCGTTAGTATTTCTTGAAAGCTACAAGATGGGACTGCTAACTCATTTTCTACAAACAAATAAAATTTTCTATTCTGCGGTAAAGTGGTATTAATCGTGGACGCTATATTTTCTCCCTTTTTCGGGACCTTCGACAAACATGATATACATTTCACAAGTATATCAATAGAGAGACGAACTTTAGCCCAAAGATACAAGATCAAGCATGTTTAAATTCTAGCCAATATAAAAATACTATTATTTTTTTTTTTTTATAAGTAGTGGGAGAATTCTTTTGAAAATTCTCCCCCCTCCCAAAAAAAAAGAAGAAGAAAAATAGAGAAATTAAAATTATAATAACGTAAATTACTAACCGGTCAATGATTTGCCAAATCAGACATCAGGACTGTAAATCACAAAATACATTGATGCAGACAAATCAAACAGGTATAAAGTGCACAACTTGTTAATAGTACCTACATCTTACCGAGTATGTTTTGAAATATTGACGAGAGATGTACTATTTCTATTTGGTAAGTCTTCATCAGATAAGGCTATTGGTGTGAGATCCGCTATCTCTATTTGATTAGTCTACATTAAAATGAAATAGTGGTTTGTAGTCCTGTCGATGCCTGATTTGGTATTGCCGGAAACGTTGATCGGTCAGTTATTAAGAACTATTTGAGGGATTTTTCTCTCAGAGTGGCGCTAAAACCCGTTGCCGAGTCTTGGCCTTCTGCGACAACCACCTCCAATTGTCACGATCTCCCGCAGCTATCATCCAATTGTGGACTTCAAAGATACTTCGGCCATCAGCAGCAATGCGCTCCGTCCATCTTGCTCTCAGTCGTCCACTTTTACCATAGATTGGTTTACTCAGAAGCTTTTTTGGTACCTCATTATCTTCCATCCTGATTTAGTTAATAGAACATTATTACGTCAGGTTCATTGTATACACTGTATAACTTCTGATTGGCACGTCTACACTACTCATTCACTTGCAATATTTCTAATATCTCACACAGAGTTTTTCTTTCGAAAATACTAAGGTCTCCATGGCTTTAGAGTTTGTCCAGAACTTTAATGCATAAAATAGAACTGGTCGTATCAGAGTCTTGTAGAAATTTATTTTAGTTTACCACGGTAGGGCTCGACTTCTAAAGTGACGCAATAGTCCGAAATATGGATTGTTTACTGCCTGGATCCTTTTCTTCACCTCCAGAAGTTTGTTTTTCTATAAACTTTAATTAATTGTGAATATTCTGATTCTAATCTGCAGCCAATTGGGTATCTAACGTAACCTCATGGTGATGACGCCATATTTATGGTGATTTCAAGTGTTGCAGATTCCAGTTTGATTCTATTCGAGGTTTCTCAACTTTTTATTTTCCTCGTAATTTTATTTGTCTCTTGACACTCTTGAAAGATCTCTAATGGTAAGTAATATATTTATTATTTCCCAAGTTACACTGCAGTATAAAGATGGATTTTGTAGGTGTAATATTAAGTGGTTTATTAGCTTCTACGACCAATTTACCGAACAGCCAACCTAATATGTAAGGCAAATTAAAGTTCACTTATAATTTTATGTTATTTCTTTTCATATTATAATTTAGAAAAAAAAAATCACTCAGACGATCCTATGATTCGATTCATCTTTGAAATTAATATCACAAATTCAAATACACCACAGGGTCTAGCCTTAGTTATAGAATCTAAAATTAATAATATAATTTAAAATTTATGATTTTACTTCGGATTGAGTTGGAATTGATTGAATTGGAACTGATTGATTTGAATTAAATAGGAAAAAATTTCCTTAATTGCACATATTTTTTAAAATGTCCACAAAATAACTATTGCGGAAGAATAAATTCAGAGAAAAAAAAAAATGTATAACTGTAGATGCTTTAAAAGTAAGAAGTAACTATTTATGGGTAGATTATAAATGTTTAATACATATATTAATATATATTCGTAAGGCTTATTTTTTCTTTGTATTAGTAAATAAATTTTCTTATCTATTATACTATAATATTTTAAAATGAAAGTACTGATCAGGACAAATCTAAATTTTTGAAATGTGGTTAAGGAGCTAATTAAAGAATATATATCGTTAATCCAGAATGAAAAAGGCACAACTCCGAATCCAGAAACTTTAATAATTAGGCCTCTTTAATTCCAAAGATTAGCCCAACAGTCAAAGACTAGCCCTCAAATATCAGACCAAAACAATAAATGATCCACCAGAAATTAACCTACGTCTAATGTTCATTCTAACAAAAACACATTTCTTGAGTTGTCCCCCTTTCATTCTGGATCTGCGATATACGTATAATGTTTCTGGACACTGACTATTTACTTACATATCCATATTATGCACATCTACTGTAATGTAATTTATGTTCTTTGAACACGGTCCCATCTGCATTATTGCCAAGCTCCGCGACAGTAAATAGTCTACAGGATCGTCTGTAACAGTAAAATCGAAATAAAATCTGTAGCTCATAGGTAAACTAATTAAGTTCAATTTTGCTGATTTTGATTTTATAATTGTATTTACATTATTCTGTCCATATTTTTCAAGTATAAGTATCGTAATTGAGTCAAAAGGGTAATAAAATATATATCAATTCAAATATAAAAAAAACGCTGCAAATTATCACACAATAGTTTATTATTTCCACTTAGTAATATTTCAAAAATATCTAATCAGAGGATAAAATGATACAGAGAAAATATTTGATGTGCACTTCAGTAGGAAAAAAATAGGAAAGACTAAGGAAGCTAAAGGAAATGCAGAAATAATCCAAGAAAGGATAAAGTAGAGAGATGCGAGGAAGTCTGAAGCCCAATTTATAAGTCAGGAGGCCTAGGACCACGATGACCAGTCGCGTTGGAGAATTAGTCTACGAAGTTCATTACGCTATATCTCAGCTAATACTGGTCCGATTTAAATGATTTTTTTTTTCCTTTTCTAGGGAATTTCAAACTGTTTCTCTATTAAACTATTCGTTTAAATACAATAAAAACAGCATGAAAAAAAGTTTGCGGACGGATTACCCCTCTATCTTTATAACTGGCCGAGTTATGGGCTTATGAGATCTCTAATCTACCGCCATTTCGAAACAAATAGACGGATGATAATGTCGATGACATGTGACATCGGTACCGAATCTCAAGAAAATCGGTCCAGTAGTCTCGGAGAAAAGTCGCGGACGGCGGACGGACGGATTTTTTTTATTCGATATTTGGATTTTACGTATTTTGAAACATAAAATCTCAAATTTTGAGGGGGAGAAGGGAGTTACAACAATTTTTTCCTTGGTCGATTCCAGAAGTCTATTATTGAAAATAATAAACCAATTGACCACTAGCAACAAAAAGTAATATAGTGCGATCTGAAACTTCCTTTTACTCTAATGTGAAACTTTGAAAATGTTGAAAATCAGTACAACCTTATTGCTGCTGAAACCCTTTTAACTGTATAGGCATGTTTGGGATGAAAATTAAAATAAGCTGTCTCTTTACAAAATCGATTACTCTTAAAACAGTAGAATAAGAAAAAAATGTTACATTAAATGTGGCACCCACAGCCACAGTCAAAGTTCAAGCTACTTCACGACACCGCCACCACGCAGCTTTACTGAGATTGTAAATAATATTTTTTATTTTTATCGTTTCAAACTTTGTAAATATTTTATATTAGCAAATAAAATAAAGAGAAAAATCTACTGATCCAAGAATACAAAACATAATATCGCAAACGTTGTACCTCTCTGCGACCTGCTGTCGCCAAGAGTCTTTAGTACGGGGACTCTCTGTTGAAGGCAATCGAGCCTAGTTCCGAAGACAGAGCATTACACTAGACTTAGGCTTAGACTTAGACTTAGACTTAGCCTTAGACTTGGCACATGGATCACAACTTCTTTTCCCAACATTTTAATTCAGATCCGAGGGCGAATACTCCACGGCTCAAACCCTAACTTCCTCAATGTCAGATGGCTAATACCCTCCGTTTGTGGATACCAATGTACAGGTCAGAGGGTGTATACTTCTCAGGCTCAACCTCTTCTCCCAACTAAATCTGGAAGCGAACACCTTCCGTTAGTGGATATCTTCCTGCGATGTCTAAGCCGAATACTCTTGAGGCTCAGGCACACAGAGCCCAATCTGTCCCGGCGATATGCGATCTCAGTAACTTACTGCACTATACATATCGCACAGAAGGCGATTTATCGAAGCGAGCTAGCCTTGATCGAGTTCGGCAGCGATCCATTTCTATACAGCTAGAGCGATCTAGTTCTAATGTATTGCTATCTACTGCGCTATACATGTCACGCAGAAGGCGATCGCGTCTGTGTGCCTGAGCAAAGGCTGATGAGCTTCGTTGATCATAAGTAATGTTGGTTGGGTCTTCGACACTTCGATCATCCTATTTCAACATCACTTACGTCTGTCCAGCTACTTTTAGGCCGGGTGGCCACCTGGAGGAGTGGATTGGAGTTGAGTTGAGCGGAGTTGACATGAGATGGCAATATGAAGAGGAGTTGAGCTGAGTTGTGTCAGCTAATCCATGCGAAGCTGTTGGAGAATATGGCAGTGAAAAATGTACGAGCCGCCCATATTTTGCAGTTAATTTAAGTAATAAATAAAATGGGAAAGCGCGTGATTAAAACAAAACCAAATTTAAAACTGGTTAATAATTTTTGCAATACACATTGTTTTTTAAACGGATTTAAATTTTTTCATCACTATACGAGTATTATATTATTTAAAATAAATTCTTACGATTATAAGCCATTCTCACTAGGGCTTAACTAGAACAATTGCTCGTAGAAATGAATGATTCTCTTCATTCTAAGGAAAACTACGTGGAACTCAGTTTCTCATCTATTTCATCCAGTTTCATTCTCTAGACCGAATATTACGGTCATCTCAGATAGTAACAAACTTTTATGTTTACTTTTAAGTTCTGAGTCTGATGAGTCTGGCAGTGAATTTATGTGTTTGGTGGTCATGACCTGTTGTATCAACTTTTCATCGACTTTTGTGTGACAAAAAATAACTTGAACTTCAAACTTTTTTATCAGCATGAAAATAGTTCAAACTTAAATTAGCAAGAGTCTTATACAAATTACTTCACGAAAATAGACAATTTCAATTCGGCAACGTCGGCAGTTAGGGAGAGGGTTGCTAAATTTAAATAGAGGGGAAACGGAGTCAGCTTGGGAAACGGACCTGATTGGTTTCGAATCTGCGTAGTCAACTCAGCTCAGTTCGGTGGTCATCCTCCCTATCTAATCAACGTGAACGTTTTGCTTGCGGAGTCCACTCCACTCCACTCCCAACCTGGATATTCATTGTCCGAGGCCTTCTGGTTATTGGTTATCCTAGCATCGTTCCTTCGACAAAACATTGGGTAATTATTGGGATCATACGCTGCTTTATCAAAAGGGGGCGTGGCCTCATTAAGGTTATGCACCCTCACGTCACCAGTTATCTAATTTTATCATTATAACTTTCAATGAATTAATTAATGAAAATTTTTGATAAAAATCTAAAATAAAATAACAAATAAATTTAAAAATAAATTTAATTATAACAAAATAATTATGATGAAATTGATTATTTGTTATTGCTGAGGAGAATAAAAGAGGTCAGAGAAAATAATATTGGAGAGGATATTGTACAAACACCGAAGAAATACCATAGCAGATTAATTACAGCAGTTCCGAATACTACCCTTTTGGTGTATACAATAGTTAACCCTTTTCTTTAATTGTTTGGGGTCCCTTCATATATTCACTTGAGGATTTAGAGAATCACTGATCAATTAATAATAATAAGGAGTTTTGTTTTTAGGTAACTTCAGTTTTGTGGTAATACACCATTATGAACTATAGCATGAGTATAATATAATAGAAAAATCATCCAGTTACAAGATCGATTCAAATTTATTAAAAATTTTAATTCAATTGTAGGATGAAAAAAAATTACCAACTACCAATTTATTTATTAAAGCCCTACTCAATTAATTAATTAATAATGAATTTAATCAATTAAATTCTTAGCTTCGTAATTTTTCTTATTCGTAGTGTGATTGATAATCTAGAAAAGTACAGAATATAGTGATTAACGCGATGGAGAACATAAAATTTTATTTATTTTAACTTTATTATTGTTAATAATAATAAAAATGTGTTCATTTCTGTGTTTACTGTATATAATTTTTCATTCGTTTCTTCGATGTAAACATTATTATTTGAATTAAATTCCTAGTTGGTAATTATTGTGATTAATTTTCTGAAAAATCGGAGACAGTCGTGATTATCGTCAGTGGGAACGGTAAAGTTATGTATATTTCGGTAATTATTTACCAGGAAGAAGTGAACGTTTCGAAAAACAGTGACGAATGTATAAGGGAAGGTGGTGGGGACGTAACCTCAATGTCAACAATGTGAGCCACGACCCCTTTTGATAAAGCAGCGTGTGATCCCAATGATTACCAAACATTGAATTCAGATAAAAGGCAAATGTTTAATGGATTAGTTTATTGTGTACATCATTGCTATTAACTATATGAAACTTTAAGCTATACAAGCATCTTCTCACATATAAATAATCCGAGGCTGAAGTGGCTAGGCCACACTGTGAGCTTAAGTGATAAAAGATTATCCAGTTGATTGTGAGGAAATATCCCATATTCTGTGCGCCAAGTGGGAGGCAGAAGCGTTGTTAGAGATTATGACCTAGAGAAGGATCGTCCATGTAGGGTACTCACCTATTTTGGGTAGGCACTTAGCCATGTACTTACCAATATCGACTTAACTTTAAATACCTACTGCTCTCGCCTTAGTACGTTTAGCCATCCCGGAATATATATTATAGAATACATAGAAAACATAGAATACCAAATACCGCGACTACATTCTACCGCATTCTTCCTAGGAAGAGCCATTCTTCCCATAGTTTATTCATTAATGAGACACAAAATGATGAAATGTTGAGATAACAAGGTATTGCCGAAAAATATAAGAAAAATGCTGTTCCACCCCAGTTGATTCCTCAGAATAATTTATTTCGGGTGTAAATTTGAATGAAAATTACCCAACTCTAATCAACAATAAACATAACCTAAATGAAATATAACTCTGTGGTACATACCTGCAGTTAATACCTCTTCCTTCGTTTTCTTTCCCTTTTTTCCTTTCTTACCCTTTTTCCCTTTCTTACCCTTTTTCCCTTTCTTACCCTTTTTACCTTTTTTTCCTTTCTTTCCTTTTTTACCCTTCTTTCCTTTTTTTCCTTTTCCATCAATTGCATCATCCGCATCAATATCATCACTTTCATCAGAGCAGTCGCTTTCATCGGAGCTATCACTTTCGTCAGAGCAGTCGCTTTCATCGGAGCTATCACTTTCGTCAGAACTATCACTTTCATCGGAACTGTCGCTTTCTTCGGAGCTATCGCTTTCGTCAGAACTATCACATTCGTCAGAGCTGTCACTTTCGTCAGTATACCAACTTCCATCAGAGTCATCACTTTCCTCCGCACCATCGTAATTGCCATCTTTTTTCGCTTTACCTTTTCCTTTCTTGCCTTTTCCTTTTTTACCTTTGCCTTTTTTGCCTTTACCCTTTTTGCCTTTACCTTTTTTGCCTTTCCCTTTCTTCTTTTTCCCTTTTCGCTTTTTCTTCTCTAATAAAAGTTTAAAACATAGTATTAATGCAACGTTAATTAAGAAAAATTATGCAAAAATTGTAATCGGTATTGTACACTTACTTTTAGGCGGAGGCTCTGGTTCAGGAGGTTTCGGTGGCAGCGGTACTTTAAATAAAACATAAGTGTCCATCTTTAACTCAAGTTCTATGATTCCTTTCAAGAAGCTCTCTTCGTTATCAAATGCATATTTATATATTAGTGCTTCGCCGTTCTTCGGAACTTTTCGTACTACTGGCGCCTTTTTGATTTTTCCTTTTCCTACTTTTCTTCCTTTCTTCTTACCTTTTTTTCCTTTCCTCTTGCCTTTTTTACCCTTCTTGTTCTTTTTTCCTTTCTTTGGCGCCATATCATCAATTACCACTCAGCGAACTAATACCCATTCCATTCTACTGAGCTACTTGTCATTTTCAAGATAGAAATATGGAGAAAACACCGAAACGAGCAGAAACTACATTTATTATTAAAGTTTTACATGCACTGAAGCCATTTATTTATCCCATATGACAGATTGACCCTAGATAAAAAATCCAGTCAAATTGATGGATATTAAATTTCATATTTATTAGGCTACGAAAATTAATTAAAATTTTATTGATTTATCGATATGAATTATATTTTCTGATTAGTTTTCCGTCGTTTTAATGTATTCATGAGTAGATAAGAGTATGCAATAATCTCTTCGTAATAACTGTTAATATGTAGATATATAACCGATATCTGCACCTGGCTTCTTATATGCACGATTTTAAAACTATTCTGTATATAGTCATATTCTAAATAGTTTTATTTTACATATCCTAAAGGTACATTTCTTCATGAAAAAAAAAAGAAGAAAAAATTTACATTGAAGTAATTGCAGCTAAAGGGCAGGATCCATTTACAGGCCAGGATCCATATACAATAATAAGTATAAACTAGTAAACCCGAGCGAGAACTCTCGCATTACATATCTTCTAATCCCTAATTCCAAGTATAAGCGATATTAGGGAAACATATTTATTCCTGTAAACAATATAATATTACCAAAAAGTTTATTTAAAATACAGATTTGGTGACATAGTTTGTAATGACTATGTTGAAGTTACAGTTCATACTTAATAAGTAATTAGCTTAACCCACTGGAAAACATCTCTTCAATTTAGCAGTTAGGCAATTAGATCCAGCTATAACATTTTCTATGTATAGTATTCATACATAGCAGTGCCCTTTAGGGTTGGACATGAGAAAAAGTATATAATTTCCCAATCATTAAAAGTTTTTGTAAACAGACTCAAATTAATATAAAGTTGCCATGACAACGACACGTACGCAAGATGGCATAGGGCCCGTGCGGACCTATATCGTGCATTATCTCAAAAGCGGTTTTTAAGCTTTAAAACGCTGGATCTACGCTGGTCTTGATGCCCGCGTCAAAATATTTAAAACCCAACCTATCCCGTCTCGATCCGTCGACTCCCAGTCGTCAAAGTTTTGAAACCTTCCAGTTTTTTTATCACTTTTATTTAAGCCCTTGTAAGATTTTAAGAAACAAAATTGGAACTTGTCACATCTCCGTGAAATTCTCTTTCTTTTAATACCTCACTCGTCAAAATCCATCGCTCCTGAGAGCCGCAAAAGGGGTATATACTACCGTAATAATATATAGTAGTGATTAAATCCGTTTCTACCTTACCCAATCAAACAATTTTTTAAAAGTTGGATGTTAGAAATAAAAGTTCAAACTTTAAATCAACTCTCCCCGGCTAAGAGCTATCTGATATCATATTTGTGCAAGTTCAAATCTATTCTTTGAATTAAAAAAAAACAAACTTAAAAGCTAATTTAACTATTATTACAAGTTGAATAATTAAATAATGACCAATTAGTAAAAACATGAACATATAAACTGTTGTTTAAAGAATTCAAATCTGCATTCGATATATCGATATTTTTAATATTAATCAATTCGATTTACTTTGTTGTATGCCACAAACGTGGTGCTTATATTTTAAAATTGGCGATGGTGTTGTGATGTGTGGAATCTTACTGAATAGGGTGTCTTCTCTTTGAAAGCAGATTTTCTGCTATTACTAAAATGTCTGGTGATAAAGTGACTGTGAAGACAGAAGCTGGTGCCACGTTTAAAAGGCTTCCATCCTTTAAACAACCTAGAGATTTGAAGCTTTCTCAATTTTCTAATCCATTGGCTGAGGCTAGGACTAAAAAGGTTTTTGTTCCTAACTTGAACGTCCAAAGGAAGAAGCAAAATGAGTAAGATAATTGTATTATTGTGTTAATATGGCATGATTAAGGTTTTAAAACCAAGATATATTTACTAACAAGTAAATAACAGCCTTAGCTTTGATATTTTTATTACCACTTACATAACATGTTCTCAATAAAGTTCTCAGCATTTAGATCACATAAAATTCAGACTTGTTTTAAGAATTGTTGACGTATGTTTTTACTGTCTGTTAATTTTGTCGTAATTCATCTATGTATTTATTTATATTTATATAAATCCTTATTTACCATCATCCCAATTGTAATAGTTTCGTGAGGAATTAAACTTTTACAAATTAAAATCACATCTCTTCCATAAATTATCTTTTTACAAATTAAAATCCTATCTCTTTCAAAAATTATCTTTCACGAAATCTTATGATATAAGAAGAACTGATGGTAAGGATCCGTGCTTGTAATGCATGGAAATCGAATCGAACTGCGTTGTGTAGTAGATGCCGTGCGAAGGCCCATCTTATGCATCAGAGAAGAGGAAGGACACTTTGAACATTTATTGTAAATAATTTCTTCCTTTTTTTTTTTTTTTTATCCAGTCGTATCATCATGTTTTGTGAAAAATAATTTTTGAAAAAGATGAAAGGATTTTAATGTAAAAAAAGTTGACAACTTAAAAATAGTTTTTGGAAACATTTCATATAAGTTGTGTATGATTAGATTTTATCAATGTATTTGAAATTACTTTAAATTAATACATTTATAATTTACTTAGGGATTGATAAATTATTTGCCACTTCTATAATTTTGTTTTTATTGAAAACTTGTTTCGAATGTTATACATTCATCTTCAGTTCTAAAAACACACAAAAATTCACACACACAAGAATTGCTTATTTTTGAATTTTTTTTGTGCTTTTAGAACTGAAGTTGAATATATAACATTTGTAACTAGTTTTCAAACAAAACAAAATTATATTGATCCTTCAATACCATCATGCAGATGCCAACTGTTTTTAATTTACCTCATTTTCTGAATTTTTCATCTTTGGTCCCTGTATCTAGAATAAAAATATTACAAATGTCCTTTCACTCAATTTTTTTTTTTCTCAAATTATGCTCTTAAGTGGTTTCTAATCCTCACAAAAGTTCAGTTAGCTAAAGTTTTCTTTAATCAGTTTGGTTAAGATTTTTCAGTTTCTCTGCTTATATTTTAGTTTTATCTTTTTTTTTTTTCTGTTGGTACTGTAGACAGTGGAGAGATCCTTGGCCGCGCGATGTGGTATTCATACATGGGAAACCACACCGCGATTCTCAATTTAGGTACACGGGGTAGGATCATCACTCCTATGCCTGGCCTTTTGTGAGTTGCCTCCAAATAGGCTGACGGGACTCACATGCCCCCCGGGGAGGGGGGAGGGGATAAATTGCTTGAATTATTTAATTCAATTAAATTAAATTCATGCCGGTGCCGGGATTCGAACTCACAGCCTTCGGGTTTGTGAGTAAGTGCGTTAACCCGCTCGACCAGCCCAGTTTTATCTTTTATTGCGGATAATTTGTAAACTTTTAATCATAATTTGTTAAGAGCTGTATAATTTACCTATGTATAACTTCAACAGGTCACAGGAAGGATCTGCTGAAAGTAGTAATGAGAGAAGGGAGAGGAACAAGAGGGAAGATCGCCAGCGTCAGAAGAAAAACTTTGTGCAAGGACAAGGCATTTTTTCTGAAGGTCTTGCCCCACAGTTGAAAAGGTTTACATCAGGAGGTAGATATAGTCAAGATTCATCTTCAAGTGGTGGCGGCGGCGGTGGTGGTAGTAGTATCCTCAAACCAAAACTAAAGCTGAACGTAAATAAATTTTGTTTATGGAGGAAAAATAATGGCTTACTATTTCTAATAATATCGCCAATTTTAACGGAATTTTATTTTTTATCAAGGAGCCTATAAAAGTTGATCAGAATGAGGAAGAGCTCATTATGAAGGAGTTGATGCGGGATGATTTTATTGACGATCCTGGTTCTCAGCCTGATGTGGATGATTCGCCTGTTAATCTTCCCCTTAGAAAGAGTATGTAATTATAAGTTCTTTTTAATTTATTTTATCTCTTTTTATGATCAATTAATGGTTAGCACTCCATTACAAACAATTTGAGATGTAACAACAGTACACTGATTGTTCTATGAATAAAAAACAGTACTTGCTAATGATCCCAGCACCCTTCATGGTACAGATTTTTATTTATTTAATGATGAACCTTCATTTTGATTTAATCTTATTTTATTCAATTAAGTTTTATTAATTTGTCTTTTGTATATTTACCCTATAATATCCATTATGCATTCTCTATTCGCTCCAATAGCACCTGGGTGAGACTTGTCAAATTCGCATTTTTTGACTTTGAGGTTTTAACATGCCTATAATTATTATGGAGCTGGCTCCAATTTTCTTCTAAATTATTGGTGAATATTTACCTATCATTAGTAAACAGTGAATGGCCAAAATATTTATATTTAAAATAAATTGTGGTTGAAATGGTTATAAGGTCTTATATCTCCATATTCGTTTTATGAGGTAGTAACCCTGAACTCCTCTGATTTTGAGCGATGTAATATCTCCTTATGTTGCAGTGTTCTCCAGAGAATTTGAATCAAACTGAAATCATAATGGTAGCATATTTGAGCACTCGTTTTAACCATGCCTTACAGACATAAGTTCTTGATGCCCTCCTAACCAATGAAAATGTTCAAAAATTTGAATACCATTAATTTTTTTTTTAAATAGCCCAAGTTTTCTTTTTAAGTGCTACTTTCAATTTAAGCTAGGATTTTTTTTTTCATCAATGTATGCCAAAGTGGATGGCAACATACTTGAGAATTTTTAAATATAAATATTTTGGCCATTCATTATTTACTAATGATATGTATACTCACCTATAATATACATGAAAATTGGAGCCAACTCCACAATAATTAGAGGTATGTAAAAACAACTTCGAAGTCAAAAGACGCGATTTAACAAGTTTCTTGATTTTTTTTTTTCTTGAAAATTAATCCAACTATAGTTTTGTATAGTTTTTATTATAACGTGTATGGTGCCTCCTTTTTAGCACTTAATTATATAATAGTTTGTATTATAGAAATATTTATTTAAAAAAAATATATATTTATTTCGTTGGTCATCACGATTTCACAACGCTCCACCTCTATTTCGAAAATCCGTGTCTTATAATAACAAGACTTCTGAATGATAAATAGAAATAAATACTCCAAAATCGTGTTTGATTAGCCTCTGATTAATTTCAAATAGTTTTTATAATTTCTTTTTAATTTTATAATTTTTTTTAAGAACTGTTTAACCCAACATTTTAGCTTATACATTTCAATTTGAGCGGGTAAATATCAGTGGTATGTAATACCTTTTACATTTCAACGTTAGCAATCCATACAATAATGAGTGAGTTTCATTCAATAAATAATATTTTCTTGTTAAAATAGGATTTATCTGTTTTTCAAAGTGAGCACCTAAGTTTTATAATATTGTTATGCTGTTAAGATGCAATTTAATTACTCGCCAATATGAACACACAAGATTTGGGTTTTCATATAAAAGTTTATGCTTCGAGTAGCTTTAACTTTAAAGTGATAGGTTTCTGATTGTAATTATACCAATACTTATGTTATTTGTCTATTATTACTGCTTAATGATTGATCAGTGGTAAATTTGGTTTAGTTTTAATTGTTACTGTTTTTTTCAAATTATTCGTGTGAGTTCATCTTTCTTGTTCCAATGATACCAGTTATGTCTCGCTGTATGAACAGTAACCATATAATTATGATTATTATTAATCAATTATAAATTAGCCTAATTCATGTATCAATAATCCAAGATCTTCTGACGTGATGTACCATGCTGCAGATTTCTAGCATTTTTTTTTTTTATCTTTGTTGAATGTTTTCCATTATTCATTGCTAAATACAGTTTTCAAAAGCGCTCATTGATCAATTAACATATCTTTTGATGCAGTGGAAGATTTAAAAGTGAAGGATACAAAAGAAGAAATCCCTAAGTTAAAAGCAGCGGAGACAGTTCAAGTGAATGGTGTTCGAAGTAAGTATCTATTCAAGAAATACCTTCTATAAAATATATTAACGTTACTATTATATAATAATTGTTTTTAAATATTGATACTATAAATATATAACATTTGAATGGGAAATTACAATTCAATGAGTATACTGATTTCACACTCCAAATTTACACTTTTACAGATTAATTTCACCCTGTTGTAATAAAAAAAAAAATTAATTAAGTAAATAAAACAAAAATGTTTTTTTAATGTAATGTATAGTATGCCCAAAAATCAATACTTTAATTAATCCCTAATTACATTAGAAGATAAATTGATAATAGATGTTAGTCGAAATATTCACTTTTTTCACATGTATATTTGTTATTAAATTTATATAATTAAGAAATATCACATTATTATTTTCTTGAGATTTAATAGCTGTTAATAAGAGTGATATAGAAAGCGCAATATTGATCTTGACTGACACAGGCGCTCATTAGGCTGACTATTTCATTTTAGGTAGTTTTTTGTCGACTCCTCGTTGATATATTATCCAAATATATAGTTATATTTATTTTTATTTTTGTGTGTGCTGTCTTATAACTTCTTCCCTGAACTCTCAGATTAGTTTATTTCTCTGAGGCAGGTTCAGTATGTAAAAAAAACTTCAAATTGATATAAAATTTCGGCAGTATACCTGCAAAACTTCTTTAGTTCCTATTTATTTCCGTATATCTTTGCAGGTATACTGTTGGTATGATGTAATTCATGTTTGTAGTAATTTAATAAATATTACAGAAAATGATATGTTTCTGCTGTTTCTAAGATTTTGTCGCTAAAATCTTACTATATGATTTTTTTGTTTCTTCAAAAGCTACTGAACTATATTCAATGAAAATGTTTTGTCGCATTTGAGGGGTACAGGAAAAAAACAACATCAATGATGATCCATTTTACTCGAGGTTTTAATCAATTTTAATCATCAATCTTTTAATGCTTTGTGAACTGGATGTTGGATGTTCTTCAAAAATTTCAGTTTATAAAATGTACATTGTTTGTTAAAATCTAGTCAATCTTCAGTTTTCAATTAAGATTTTCTCTAAATTCCAAAATTATGACTACATTTTTTTCCTGTACCCTAAAGTTTCAATTCAACAGGAATATTTAAGGATCTTCTTCTTTCTATTTAGGTACTTTTTGTTTTTTTCTTTATGTTTCAGAATCATAAATGAATTGAGTTTGAACTTTTATTTGTCATACTTTATTTTTTGTACATTATTACTTAACTACTGTATACAAATACAATTTTGTACTTTTTATTCTTATTATAAAATGAATTTGAATAATTAAATTTTAATGTTTCAGTAAAACAAGAAACAGTTCCTCAGCCCCAACTATGTAACGATGAGAAACCCATTGATATAGCTGGACTGCGTTCTTATACAGCTGCTGAAATCATTCATAATCAGGCGCAAGACAATAACTTCATATTCTTCCAGGTACTTATTCTTTATTGATATTCATGTAATTTTTACCTTCTCATCATTCTTATTTTTATTTATAACATATTATTTAATGTTGGCAGATCCCAAACAGCATCCCGAGGTTAAAGGTTCCGGAAATAGCAAAGACTAAAAAGTCTCAAAAGGAGGAAGAAGAAGAGGTAATTTTTAAATCACAGCTTATCGTTATAAGTACCTCAATCAGGAGAACAACAAAACGTTGTCTTCCTAATTCTTGCAAGAAGACAATATCTTGTTATTCTTCTGAACGAGTAATTTTTTTGATGTTATAAGTAGAAATTTACTAATACTAGCTGGTAATAAGAATCTACATGTTTAGTATATAGGAACATTTGGCTCATTAATCTTGGATATGAATGTTAAGTTTCTTACAAGTTTATTTTCTTGCTTACATTTTGTGTAGCATTGTCATTTGCAGGGTGTCTCCAAAAAAAAGGATAACTCTTGGGTTTTTTTTTTAAACAAATTTAACGCTGAACAAAAATACTCTTATGAGCATGGGCCAGCAAATGAAGTCTTGACCTGAAAACTGATCAAGACTTCATTTGCTGGCCCTTATTTATAGGAACTATTTGTTCAGCGTTGACTTTGGTATAAATTGGTAATATAATATTGCATAATATTGTAAATATACCCAACCCATGGGTTATATTTTTGTATTTGGAACACTCTGTAAAGAGAGGAAGTGTGACGCTGAATTGATCACTCCATCGTTCTATTTGTTACTAGCAGGTAGCGATTTAAGCTCCTGCAGGCCATTTTCATAACTATTCTGAATTCATAAATACTATACTATATATTTTCAGGCATTAATAACAAAATTATCTGTGAATGTTATGAAAATTATATTAACTGTCAGAAGGGTGGAATTAGCAACTTTATTACCCACAATACCTAATTGATGATTTTGGTTACATCTTTTTTTAGTAAAATGGAAAAAGCTAGTTATCATGCACGTATTTTATAATGTTTCCAGTCTACAAATATTTCATTTTACAGATTAATGTAACTCTTAAAAATTTATGGGATTCAAATAGTGTCTCTATAATAGCAAGAACATTAAGTAAATTAATCTTTTCTCAAACATTTAAAAATAAAAAATATAGTGAAAATTTTAAGCATATTATAAATTCACTAAGAATGTTTATTTTCTTTTAATTAATATATTTTTTTAACATAATTAATAGTAAAAATATAAACAAAATTGTAAGTGCACATATTTTATACAATCATTCTTGTAAATTTTAAATATAATGTATTTACTGATCAACAATTATTATTATTACTTAATCGAACAGCCTAAAAACTGTATGAAAAACTGGGCAGTCCATCGTTCCACTCCATCAGTTTTCTACTCTCGCAGTTGGTTGGAGTGATTGTATTTTTGTATGGCGTGATTGAGTTTGGGATCCATAATTCCAGCTTCCCCGTTTCATTCCAAAAAATTCATGCAGAATTTCACACTTACAGGTATTCCTTGTTACATTTGGCAGAAGCGGTTGGAGGGGTGTGAATAGTGCCCCCTCAATATTTCTTATCGTTTCTAAAAGAAAATTCACATTTATCTCGGCCATAGTCCTTATTTTGAAATTGGTAACTATAGGTTTTATCATAGTAAGACACAGAGACGGTATGTTCTTACAATAAGTAGAATTAAAACTTTAAAATAACTAAGTATCCCTCCCTGGTTGTTTCACAGAAAATGTAAATTTTTCTTAATTAATCAAAATGTACCTCTTGATATATTTTTACATTAAATATACATTGCAATTCTTCCAATATTGTAATTCCCTCCTTTCATCTTTTTACTTCCTTCTACACAGTAAAAGAAGTATTGTAATCGCAAAAATTTTCGGTTTTCAGAATTCAACGGAAATATCCATTTTGACAAGTTTCGTCGTGACATCTGTTCGCACGTATCTCGCATAACTCAAAAACGATTAGCCGTAGAAAGTTAAAATTTTATATTTAGGATTACTGTATTGTATTACTGTTGTTAATCTAGTTGTGAAGCTCCCTTTTTGGTTAGTAAATGGTTACCGGAAGTGTTACTTTACTTGAAGGTTGATTTCCATCAAAAATTATATTAAAATATAATGAAAAACTTCTCAAATTTGATATATATAAGACTTACACATTAATATAAATGACATAATAAACCAGAAGTGGTACTTTACTTGAAGGTCATATTAGACTTTCATCAAAAATTATATTATAATATAATGTAAATTGTCTCAAATTTGGTAAATTATACTTTTATACCAATATAAATAATAAAGTTGATTTTGGTTAAAATTATAAGAGCTGAACGGAGTACTTTACTTGAAGGTCAAAATAAACTTACATCAAAACGTATATCGACATTAATACAGAGATCATATGGTTCGGTGATAAATTTTATAAACACGATTTTTTTCCACTCTAGTTATGCAATTTTATTACTTGTTTTAAGTGTTAAAATTTAGTGTAAAATACTGGTTTTCCACCCCATTTGTGAGCTGAACAAGTCTGCAGCAGAAGAATAAGATATAAGTTAGGCGGGTTTTTCCGGTTAAAATGTTGAAACCGTTGATTTCCAATACTTCATCTAATGACATAGACAGTTCTAATGTTATCAAGGAACACGGATAAATCTCTCGGGAACTTATTACCAACTGAAAGAAAACGACATATAATAATGGAATAAGACATCCAGAAATAAGAGCTCGTGTGTGTGTGTGTGTATGTGTCAATAGATGGACAATGCGACGTCAAGTGTCATTTTTGAGCCACTGATTTATAGTTTAATAGGCGTACAAGAAAATCATGGGGTGTCCACATCAGATATTTAAATTATAGTTTAAGGTTTTGAAAAGAGATTATAGGTTGCTAATTGTGCTGTCGGGTTCTCAAGAACCTCAATGTTTTATTGGATTATGATTAATCATTAAGGAAGAATTAAATCTTTAAAATTACTAATTAATAAATTGTTAATGTATTCACCCTTACATTAAAGTTGTTCCCAAAACTGACATTTCATGTTATATAACCAGATAGCTGAAATCAGATTATATTTTTTATAATATTATATAATATGCAAATATTAATTTGCAGGGCATAGAAAGGTGTTCCCTGCGAAGTCTACCTCCTGGTCAAATCGGTACCCTTCAAATTCTGCGATCAGGAAGAGCCCGCCTCCTATTGGGTGATGTGAAACTTAAGATCGAGTCAGGCACGCAGGTGGCCTTCCAGAAGGTATTTTAAATATATATTTAATAAATAGATGAATAAATTGATATAGTAGTATACATGAAAATATACATCTATGTTATATACTTTACCCTCTATAACTCAATGAACTATATTCATTTTTTTTTTTTAATTGTAAGTTTGTTGTTTATTTTCTGCACAGGAACTTGTTTCTGTTGACTTAAATGCATCTGAAAAGACTGGCAACATCATCCATGTTGGAAATCTGACAACAAGGATTTTGGTGACTCCTGATTGGGAAACCCTCATCAAAACCAACAAGACCACTTGATGTTTTAATTTATATGTGTATATAATATTATTTGTGATATGTATATTTATTTTGTAAAGTAAATACTCTTTATTTATCTGTTCATTTTTTGTTTGGATATTTTAGTTCTAAGTTTCTTTTGGAAGATCTGAAATAATTTTTTCTAATACAAAAAGGATATTTAAACAAATAATAGTGAAAACCATCAAGTTTTCGCCACAAATTAGGCTTCTACATTAACAACTTTAGTTTTGTATTTGAAAAGCAACATGAAGAAGAATAAAGCTGTTAAAATTTAAAAATGTACAACTAATTGAAGTCAAAGGATGAAAATCAAATCATCTTATGATTTATCAACAAAAACAGTTTTAAAAAAAAAATCACAAAATTAAATTCAAATAATATGCGAATTATTTGCTGCCATATTGAGATAATCTATATATTTATATATAAAAGCGAAAATGGAAATCTTTGTTACGGTTGGCTCCAAAATTACTTATCCAATTGTCATGCGTTTTTTTTTTAAATTAAAGTGGACATCACTGAGCGGGTTTTATGCTTTATAATATCACGCTACAACTAATAGGAATGGAGCTGTTAGCATAAACGTCAATCAATCTGGAAAGCTTTCATACGGTAGTTGTTTTCATACCCGTGGAAGTTCACAGCACACATTTAATTAGTCAGTTATTATTTAATGATAGGTCCTTTTGTTTTTCCAAATAAACTTTGAGTGTTATTCAGTTGGTCATTTGCTCATCAAGTGTATGGAGCAAACCTGTATAATTCACATTAACGCAGGTGAAACTGCTGGGCACAGCTAATTATAATATGTATTGGGAGTTAAAACCAAACAGTTTCATTGTTTTTTTATTACAATTACGGAATACAATCCTAGAGTCGTACCCTTGGCCGGCCATACATGTTGTGATTTGTCTGTACAGATGATGTTCCTATGCATGATACAGTTTGACCATCAGTTGAGGATAAACTGAATGCAAGACCATATCCTACATTTGTCCAACTTCTACTGAGCTGAAATCTGTGCAGGTGTTAGACGAGTCCCACAAATGGACAGTTATGCTCAACTGTGCTGGCTGGTAGAAAGAATCGTTTTTTGAATTTTCTTGGCTCACTTGTGCTTGTACAGTTTTATCGATAGTAGCCGCCATACATGTCCCGGTTTACCTACATAAATCAGCTGTACAGTTATACCACAGTAAATAAATATTACTTATAATTTTTATAATCCTTTAAAGTTAAAAAAAAAAAAACTGCAAAGCATCATCATAATTAAGTTGATTGTCTCAAGTACAAGTAAAAATCAGTATGTACAAACTTACAAGTTGATGAGAGAACTATAAGTGAAGTTAGATAAAGAAACAAGCCTGTAACAGAAAACGTAAAATGTTACAAATTTGTTTTATTATAAGTAAAATAATCAGATGTATCTTACTAATTTTTAAGTAAAATTAAATAAATATGTCCCAGGAGGCAGGTACTGGTAGAGATGCCTAATTCTTAAGGAAAGTATATTAAACACTACCCTCCAATTGCCTGACTAATAATTATCAATAACTTCTTATGGATATCTGTAGATTGAACTGTGGTTCTCACACTGAGAAAACCTACCACTATTCAAATACAGTAACTAAAAAGTAGAAAACAAAATAATACTAAAAGAAAGTTTCTGACCAAACAATATCTAAAACCCGAAAATTATCAGATTTTAACGAAAATATCTATTTTGACTTTTTCCCTTTTACTTGGAGGTCATAACAAATATTTATCAAAAATTATATTAACATATAATGCAAAAGTTCTCAAATTTCATATATAAGAGTTGAATATTAATTTAAATAACATAATAGATTTTGGTTAAAATTGTCCTATTTATTATTTATTAAGATTATTTGGCCTATTTGCGTCCTCCCAGTCATTAGCAAGGTCCTGGAACACATGATTGCTACCAGCCTCAAACCGATCCTCAGTGCTGCAAGCCATCACAGGCTGTTCCACTCGACCCGTGGCAAGGGAACTACAGATATGTAGCTGAGAGTGCGCAGGGATGTTGAAGAGAGGGCAGAGAATTATGTCTTATTGATCCTTTTCCACATATCATTCGTCTTCTGGTCTGGTGGCCCAGCGGTTGCAAGAATTCCACATTCCCAACAAGCTAAACCCCCTTGTAAGCAGCTACCTCAGTAACAGGAGTGTCAGAATTAAGTATAGCTGCAACGAGATAGAGAGGAAGATATAAAGACTGCCCGTAGGGCTCGGTACCAGGCATTACTCTCTGGAAGTTGGTGCTCTATCAGTTGCTAGGGGAGCTGGGAACAGCCTATGTCCTTGCCACAGCCTATGTCGACGATCTGGCAGTCATCATGGCCAAGGATAGCAGAGCCAGACTGAAGACTCGAGCTGAAAGGTGCGCCAGTCTCATTGCGGAATGATGCTTGAGGAAGGAAATGAGTATGGCTACAGCAAAGACCCAGGTAATACTCATAAGATGTTCCATGGACAGGGCTCACCCTATCAACCTGGGTATATAGCGTCAGAGAATTAGACCAGGTGAGGAGTGGGCGTAGGTTGGCGTAAAAATAAGAAGAAACCTTGACGCAACCCCTCACCTGGGGTACTTGAAGGATAGGGTGACCCTGTCAAGTAATGGTCTATGCATTTTGGAGCATCAGGTACCCTGCCACTATTCATAAAGACGTGGTCTTGGGTATCCTGAGATACTCATCCCCTGTGCGGAACTGAAGCCTCACACAGCAACAGAAGAGGAGCTGGGTCTAGTAATGGTCACGAAGACATATAGAAATGTGTCATATGACGCGGTGCAAGTGCTGGCCGGAGCGATGCCTCTGGACCTCACCTATAAGGAGGAAGCAGGGGCTGGAGGCGTTCCTGAAAAGAATCGTCGGACTTCTCCCGTCTGATGGAAGAATAGAATTAACACTCGTTCAGGAAGTTCATCTACGGATGGAAGGAGATGGCGAGTCCTACGCACTTCTCATTAGAAAGGGCTCACCCACCAGACATCGGCAAGCCAACGTGCAAGAAGATAGCCAAGAGAGCTGACTCGTAGGCGACCGGATCAGAGGCGACGGATGCAGCGGACCAGAAGGAAAAGTCACACAGTCCGACAATAGATAAGGTGCGCACACAGAACTTCTTAATTGTTAAAGAAGAAATTATAAAGAAAGAGTATATTTATTGACAGCAATAGCCTACATAATGACCCACGTAACACCCCACCACTGCCGAAAATCTCGTATAACCGAAGAGCCAGGTAAGGGGCAACTTCAATTTGAAACCAACTTAGGTTGCACTGACCACCCTTGGTTGAGGGAGAATGAATAATTTCTTATGAAGTCTTACCTTCTACGCTTATGGTGACAAAAGGAAGCTTTTCTGCATCCATTGGCGGTTTAGATGGCAACTTCTTGACATCGGTTTTTTTTTCTCATGATGTGTATTCGGGGGTGTTAACTCGATTCCTGAAGAGGCAGCAGAGTTTTGGATGTTTTGGGCCTTCTCTGCTCTCTTTTCTTTTCTTCTTAGGTCTGTCCTTTGCTTTCTAAAAGGCTTCTAGGACTAGTGGGTCTCCATCTCGCAGTTCTTCTATTTTCTGATTTCTTTTGAAGGTCCACACATTTGCTTGTTTCTACTGCGTCTGTCTGTTCAGCTCCGACATCATTCCAGGCACTCTCTATGATGTTTTTGGCAATAACCTCGCATACTTCTGTAGATTTTAGCATATCTTTAACTACTTAGAGAACCAGGCTAAGTAGAAGTAGCTGACTTCCAAGCATTTAACCATGTACTCCCTGGCCCGAAAGTTCAAGGAATTTATTAGTTTTAATAACCGATCAACGTTTTTTTAATGTGGGTCTGGCTAGATGTATTTAGTTTCCTATTGGTATAGATGTTTATCCCCTACTGTATCGTTTGAGTCATTTCAACCATGCTGTAGTTCCGTCTTTTTCGGTAAGTTCTTTCTCTTGAGTCTTCCTTATGAGTATAGGGCAATCTCGACTGCCCGTCCGGTGTTTGTCCCAGTGTTTCAGTTTTTCTTTCCGTACACAATAGCATAAGTTGTATCGTCCTTTTCTTATTTACTTGGGTACTCCTTACCTATGTGGCCACAGCATACACATCTTAGCATACCAGAGCATCTACTATACAAGAAGCTTTAGAATGGTCGTTTCAAAGGCAATTCATGCAGCAAGGGGGAAGGAGTCTATATAATCTTTAAACGCCAAAGACCCCCACTCTTCATCAATTAATGACTTTTTTATTAGCCCGAACCGGATCATTGGATGAACCTCTACCACCCAGTTCCTTGTAAGACCGCCTCTTGATACTGAAGAGAAGCATGCCTGAACGCATTCCTTCCATACTGGTAGAACTAAAATCGATGAGCTAAACTTAAAAAAAAAAAAAAATATTTTATTCGACTTTGCACCCAAAGCGGTAAGAAAAGTTGTTTGAGTGGGCACAGTAGATATTTTATCTTTCACTTAATTAATAATAAAAGGAAAAGATAAAAACTAATGAGCATCTTCGTTCAATCGTTGGAACAAAGCTAAGCAATATTACTTATTTTAAGGAAAATGAGTACCGAATGATGAAGAAAGATCCATCTGTAAATATTATTATTATTTTTTATTTACTTTATTATCACAACAAATTATAACTTTAATTAAAACTTTATATTAATTCATAATCAGCTATTGTTCTTAGGTGAAAGAACACTGGGCGGGAGGTTACAATGTAATACAGTTGTCAGAATGGCAGTAACAGGGGTCAAAGGAATATTTTTATTTTACTATCTTTACAAAGTTTAATCAAAAAGGTTTTAAGTCCTGAATAGTAAAAAAAATAAAATAGTTATTTTCGAGAACTTTCCAACTGTAAAATGGCCAATTTTAATTTAGATCCGAATAGTATGTTTAACACAACTTGGATTTATACACTATTCTATCTCACGTTTTGTTTATTTTTCGTTTTCCCGACCCGTGAATTCATATCTTTAGGAATAAGTGTAGAAGGTCTGTTTGAGTTTTTTTTGAAAAGTGAATTCGAAAACTTCATCTTGTACCAAATAAGAAGAACTTGTATTACTTTACTTGTTCACTCTGTTTTGCCATTAGGTAGATTTTTTTTTTTTTACTAACTATTGTGTTACTGAATTGTAAAAAATTGTAATGAAATGTTTTGATTTGCAGGATATTTTCTATTTTTACTGTTATTGTCAGATAGGATTGGTGTGTTGATTGTTTCCAATATGTGGACGAGAGCATTTCTTATATTTTCGTTTTTATTTCCCTTAACGACTTGTTTATTTATTCTGTACTGGAATAAGAATGGCTCTTGGGATAATCATCCGATTGCTAAAACATTGCAAATGTTCTGTGATCCGAATACAACCTGGAGACAACTTTCATCTGATATAAATGTTGAGTTTAGGAGGTTAGTATTTCATATATACTTTAGACAAAACATTAATTATTATTTATCATTTTTTCGCAGTACTTTTAGTGGTTTATTTTCATGAATCTGTTGAAGTAAGGTAAAGTACTGAAGATATCAGCATATTTATAATAAGAACATTTAAGTATGTAACAAAGACAAGTCTTTGTATTTGGTGAAATAGATATTGTTATCTTTGTTCATATTAATCATGCACAGATAAATAACAATTTATCTTAAGAAAACGTATGCCCATTGCAATTTAAAATAAAAAATGTCCATACAACAATTTGTCAGAGGCATTCTATGATATCAACGAATTTAAGTTGTTACAAAAAGTATTTGGTCATTTAACTTCAATTAATAATTTATAATAATTGTAGTTTTCAATCTTTATATACTTTCAGTAATTATAGTTTATGCATGTGTCTCATTAATATTGTTTATGTTTGGAAGGTTTGTAATATTATTATTTATAGGAGGTTATTAAATCTGTACCACTACAACCCATGAAGGGTCTTGGGTTCAGTAATTTTTAAGGACCATACTGTTTCTAAGCCAATGGTTGTGCAAGGAGGTGATTTGGCCGAGATCACGCTCGACCGCCAGGTTTTTCCTCCAATTAAGGGTACCCATTTTATAGAGGCTGGGTGGTCCCCAGGAGGGTCTCCCGATCCCACAGAGTCGAGCCACGGCTGAAAACAGAATAAATAATTATCTGCCACAGCCGGTCTCGAACCCGGGACCGGGAGCATTGTAACTTAGTGCCTTACCACTGAGCTACTCCGCTCCCTAGGAGGTTATTACGATTTATTATTTGGATATCTAAAACAAAATTGTAAACTCTGTTATTAACTTTATATATATATATATATATATATATATATATATATATATATATATATATATATATATATATATATATATATATATATATATATATATATATAATTCCTCACTAAGTTGGCAATTATGCCAATTTCGCTCTCAGTTATCACTCCTGTTGATTAACTTAATATTTGAAAGCTTTATTGCATCTGATTAAATAGTTTATTGATGTATATATGATTGCAGTATCTGTGGCTTAGTGCTAAAAAGATCTCTGCCAAAATATGTCGGTTTTAGTTGATTGTAATAATATTAAAAAAAAAAAAACGACACCTACGTAATAACTTCTCATATAATATTAATATGCTGTTCAAAAAATGGAAATTATCAATGATTTGGTAAATATGTCAAATAACTTAAAAGTTCGGGACTGGAGAATTTTAATTTTCAAAAGCTGTTTAAAATTACCAAGTTATAGTTTAAGACCATTCCTGTACTTTAAATTTTAGACATTTCAATGCAATATACTAAATTATACAGTAAAAACAAATTATCTTTTGTCAAGTTATTTCAGTTTTTTTTTTTTTGTATAATATATAACCTGTTTAGAAAAGATATTTAGTTACAATTTTAAAACTTTATTCTGGGAATAGAACACTTAGAAGGTCCCTTTTGAATAACATAAATGCACATAAATAACAAAAAGTATATCTGACTAAAAGACTAAATAATTGAAATTAGTAGGCACATATTTAATATCAGATAAAAATATGAACACAACATAAAGGAATCTTAAAGGCCAAAATTAGAAGGGAGAGAATTCCAAAGGGTAGCAGAGCGGGCAATAAAAGAACGATTAAATGTTTCAGTTCTGTGCAATGGATTGTTGAGATCAGAAAGACGGGATATTGTTTCCTGCGAGTGAATTGAGGATTTGAATTATGGGAGGTTGTAGATATAAGAGAGGCGATGGGAGTCAGTTCGATATAGGCAAGATCTGAGGAAATAGGAGTGCCCCTAGGTACCGAAGACAAATCTTTAAAACTTCATAATTCGCTTCAGTCTGTTACATTCTTCTTTTCTTGCAGTCTAATAATATCCTGTTCATTTAAATAGGAATGTTTGTAATGTTTCTTCATATGTGGTTGTATATATTTACATTTCAGCATTGATAAAGTTTCACTGCAAACGAATACCATACATCGGGTAATAGCAACTGACAATTGGATCATGAAAGTATCACCATACCGTCTTAATATAGCTCATCAGAGTGATTCTGCGTTGGTGCTTTGTCAAGCTGACCTCCATCATGTATCAGTCGACGGTCAAGGTGTAGTCCAATATGTGAACATAGAAGTCGAGACTACAAGGCGGGGTGTTAAGTCATTCTCTATTAGGTAAATAAATAAATTTTTATTCATTTTTTGAATTTTGCATATGTTAAAAAGTAATAATTTTGTTTTATAATTAATAATAATATAATGAATTACTGTATTTTTGTGCTAAATCACAGATGCAATGCAACAGATTTTCATCTTTTACAACATAAAGTCGATCGGCCTATTTCTATATTGCAAGGAATAGTTTTTTATAAGACTTTGACTGAACAGTTTTTAGAAGTTTTTGAAGAAACTGTTAACAAAAATCCTCCTTATTTATTGTCTAAAGACGTAAGTAAAATAAAGATTATTTATTTTTAGTTTATTGTTAATTCAATTCAAGTATTCAATTTTTTTCGTAGACACTCTACCCTCCCCTTCCCTCTCTCACCGGCCAACCACAACCCTGAATAATTTAGGTCCTGTACATTTTTATTTTAAACAATTACTTTTGCTAATTATATCTTATATACTCAGCAGCAAAGAAAAATGTGGTGTGGTGCGCACATCACACAACTTTCCCTTATCACCCTATAATAATAATCTTTTTAATATAATTTTAAAGAATTCGCATAAACACTACTTGAAATAAACTCAGTAGCATTCACTTATTTCACGTCTTCTCTCGCAAAAGTACAATAAAATAGTTTTTTGAACATTTATAGAACAAAAATTCTGTACACTATATATTTTAGGTTTGTCAAGCTGAAAATATATTTTGAAAGTTTCGGTTTAGTTTCCATGGAAACACTTTGTTTCCATTAAATAATATAAAAGTAGAAATTATTAAGTTAGTTTCTACTTTTATATTTTTACATTACATTATTACAGCGCAAATTATTGATAAAAGGTTGGCGGCTTGGTGGGAGGAAGTTCAGTAGCATACGTCTCCTTTCAGATGTGCTCGTCTTTTCATCTGGTGTCTTGTAGTCCTTATAAGATACGCTATATCTTTGCTAATGCTTGTCCGATTTTGATGATTCCTTTTTTGTTTTTTAGAGAATTAAATTACCTTTCATATGATTGTATGCATAATTTACCATAAAATGTATACTTCTTGAGTTATGCACAAATAAAATTTTCTTTTGGCTATAACGTTTTTTTTGTATTTTTTCCATGATTTACTAAATATATGAAAAGTTCAAGGTCTTTAAGAAGAAGATATTAGACTCGAATTTGAAACTTTTCACGATCGCAATACTTCCCCTTATTATATAAGTAAAAAAACTGGACACGTATTTTTTCACTATAATTCTAATAATTATAATTTTTTTTAAGTTTGTGGTAAGATGCCTAATCCCTCTCCATAAATTAACCCACAAATGCTCTAATAGAAAATCGATCTGATAATTAATTGTGCAGTCCAGACCAAAAATGTCCATGCTTGCTCAGTCTCCCCCATAGTGCGGGCAGAGTATAGTGATCGTGCTAATATGAGTATTTCATGTCTTTTCAAGCTTGTCCCAAATCTGAGGCTCAATGGCGATCTCTCAATGTTAAGAATGTGATAAATTGATCGTCAGATTGAGTTGTAGCTCTTCTGGCCAGAAATGCTGGAGTGCGTTATGAATAGTGTACTTGGCTACTCCAAGCATTGCTGCAATGTTTCGGACGCTCTGGCTTTCTCTTGCCAAGGCATCAGCTCAGGTTACGCCTTCATTAGAAAATCCATTACCCTTGACCAGATTATAAAAACAACATTTAATAATGATAAAAAACGCCTGGTTAAAAAACTAAAGATGTTAAAAGGTACAAAAACCTACTTGCACAGTTGAGAAGAGTTGAATCTGGTAAAGTAACCTCAAGACTAATGAGTGAATCTCCTGCCCTATTAATGCTCAAGGAAATATTTCAATGACTTCACTTCCACTTCCCATCAAAATATTCCTCCACTTCATTATCCCAGGTTTTTCTTGGTCTACCTCGCCTTCTTGTTCCATCTATTTTCCATATGTAAACGCCTCTAGGCAGTCTTCCTTCAGGCATTCTTTTTAAATGTCCATACCAGTTTAGTCACTTTTTGTCAATCTCTTCCAGAATGTTTTTTTTCTATTTCCATGTTTTCTCTTATTGTATCGTTTTTGACCTTATAATTTCTGGATGTTCTTGCCGCTCGTCGCCAGTAACTGCCGCTCATCGTCAGTAATCCATTTCTGTGGTCAGGAGTTTCTTCCTAAGATTGCCCTTTATGATCCAAGTTTCTGTTCCATTCGTCATAATGCTCAGTATTAGACTTTTATAGATATTTCTTTTGATTATAGGGATGATATTCCTATTCCATAGTATCGAACTGAGCATAGATATTAACTTTAATATTATTTAAAATTAGTGATGTATAATTATTACGTACACACATTATGTATAATACATATAGCAGTGTATTGGAGCAAATTTCTTTTTTACATAAAATAAATTGTAAAATTATTAATATTTATATATAATCAGGAAGTTTCACTACTTAATCAATTTTAATTTTTTTCTCATTAGAATCTATGATAAATTTGTAGGAACAGTTGGATCAATGCATTGGCTGCATGATAGCGGAACCATCCGTCAAACTGGTCAAGTGCTGCCTCGATCCTGAACCTTGCACAAAATGTTACTGTCGGCCGTTGTGGTGCATCAGTTGTATGGGCAGGTGGTGAGTATTTATCTGTAGCATGGCAAATTTCATATTTAATAATAGATAAGTTGTCGGGAGAGATAAACCGCTTTGTAAAGAAATGTGCGCCTGTTGTCTGTTTAGTCTGAATCGCACTTGGGTGAGAACCTGTCTTTGACCGTGAACTGGACTAAATGTCTTAAAGTGAATCTGAGTCAGTGTATGAATTTTAAAAGTAAAATTAAATATAGGTCAGTGGAATAAAGACCGAGTTAAGTTGTAACATCTTCTAGCTGGGAAACACCGTTATTTGAAATCATGAAAAAAAGAAGAAGGAATATCAAGCAAGAGTTAAGAAGCCTTTTAACGACATATCAAAATAACATTTCTTATTTTGTAGATCAAATTTAAATTTAATATTTTTTTTTTTTAGATTTAAGGTATGTATAAAAATTTTTTTATTATTTTTCGAATTATTATAAACCGATCCTCTTTCTTTGCCAAATTACAAAAATTTATAATTTTAATTCTTTTTTATGTTTAACTTTCTAGAATCTTCTGGTTATTCAATTTTCATAATTTTAAATGTATAATTTTTATTTGTTATTAATAAATTAATTTTTGTTTTGTTGTATTTTCTGTCTGTCCATTTATGACAAAAAACCAACCAAATTAATTTTTATTTCATAGTTTAATTGGTCACAAACAGTAAATAATGAAAAATAATTATTAAAACATATATATATATACAATTTAATTTTTCAAGTTATAGGTGTAATATTTCCCATGAAATTTTTCCAAATTCCTCTGTTATTTTTATTACATTTTTGTCTGAAAGATTTCCAAAGGGGCCCAAAAAAAAAATTATATATAATTATAAGTTATTGTATATATTATATTGTTACTGTTATTATTATTGCATTCTGTATGATTTTATTTTCAATATGAGTTCTAACCAGTCAGATGAAAGCTCATAATTTCTTTTAAATTACTTTTAGTTTTTATTTTTATTTTACCTTTTATTTACCCTCATTTTATATATTTATATCTTTTACTTCTTTGTTGTATCTTGCCTTTATAACATTGAAGAAGGGCTACAAAGTAGACCAAAACATTGTAATTCATTAAATAGTTGAATTTAATTTTGACTACCACTAATTCATCTTCTCGTCGATGAATTACTAAAGTCAACTATTTTATTCGCAATTAATAATTTTGAATTTAATTTTTCAAGTTGTAGATGTAATATTTCCCATGAATTTTTTCCGAATTATTCTGTTATTTTTGTCTGGTCAAAGGAAGGCAAAAAAAAAATTATATATTACAATGTAATTATAAGTTATATATTATATTGTCATTGTATTCATATATATTTCATTATCACTTTCTTTCAGGTTTGCCTCTAGACAAGAACAAGATCAGCCTGAAACATGGCTTGGCTCGACATGTACCTGCCCTCTCTGCCGCAGCGTTTTTTGTATCCTGGACGTATGCCCACTCAAAATGACTTCTTAATTTTCTGCCAACTATTACAAACTATTCCTATTGAGGTTCCTTGTGGAAATTTATCTTGCCTTTTTAGTTATACATTACACCGAGCTAGCACAAAAATTCCAATCGACACTGTATGATGGTCTTAAAAAAAAAAAAGTATTTATTTCTTTTAACTGTCTTAATTTCATCCACAGTATCTAACTAACATAGATCCAAGATAATTATTTATTTTTTTAGATTTAATGTAATTTTCTGCAGGTTTGGTTTATCGTAAAAGAAATTTAAATAAGGAAATATTAACTGCTTGTGAAAATGAAGAGTAATATATTTATCATTCCTCTTTACTCATCTTTTGTCTTATATTTCATAATATGTGGTTTATCATTATTATTTTATAGACATAAGAATAATTCATTGTAATTGGCAGCCAATTTTTAATACTATTAGAGTTTTAAAGTAGGCCAACTCATGTCATTCTGATAATTTATTTTATTTTAAATAATATTTTACTTTCTTACAGAAGTTATAAAATTTTCAGATGTAAAAATCATTCGGGATTAACAACCCAAAAATGAAATCCTTGAGTATTTATATAAAAAGTTATTTATACTGTATAATATTTACTAAGTTATTTAATGCAAGTACTAAACATAATTATTATGTTGATTACGTTATAGTATTCGTAAGGGCTTATTTTTTTTATTGATATTTTATTAAATTTAATTCTTACATTATCTGGTTACACCACATGATTGAATGTAATATAATTCTGTTCCTCAGAGGTAAAACATCCGGTGTCCATTTTTCTTGAAAATGAGTTTTATACTGATCTTTGTATAAAGCCTGAAGTCCATAATTGCGTAGTTCCCTAGATAATGATTGCTAAAAGGTAAAAATTCAGTAGAAAGTATGAGCTATTAGAAGGAAAATATCTGATGTGGACTCCGCATGACTTCCTTGTACGCGTATTAAACTATAAATTGGTGGCTCAAAAAGTGATCCTGAATTTGGTTACTAGTTTCCGAAGATAGCAGTATCTCAAAAACGATGGCATCCCGATGTCTGTTGGCGTCCAGCTATTAACATCCACACATCGATCCGTGTTTATGTATTTGTGATTTTTAGCACAGTTTGTATTCTTACCTTCTAAGATGGTGGGAGGTAATAAAAAAAAACAAAAAAAAAACAGTTTTAGGTAAAGTAGCACCAGTAGTGGTAAAGTAACACCAGCTATCCAATTTTAACCAAAAAATTGTAGTATATTATTTATATCGATACAAAAGTCTTATATACCAAATTTGAGATGTTTTGCATTATATTTTAATATATTTGTTGGTGAAAATTTATTATCACCTTCCAGTAAAATACCACTTCCGGTTTACTAAATTTAACAAAAATCTAGTATGTTATTTTTATAAAAATATTCGTCTTATATACCAAATTTGATAAGTTTTGCATTATATTTTAATCTAATTTTTTATTAAAATCAATTATGACAGTTAAGTAAAGTACCACTTCACAACTAGATGTTATTTAACAATCCTAAATACAAAATTTTAATTTTCTACAGCTAACCGTTTTTGAGTGATGTGAGATATAAACGAATGTACTTACAGACGTCATGACAAAACTAATCAAAATGGATATTTCCGTTGAAATCTGAAAACCGAAAATGTTTGCAATTACAATATTTCCTTTACTGTGCACAAGGAAGTAAAAAAAAATATTTCGTCTTCTGCTTTTCTAAATATTTTTATTTTAATTATCTTTTGTTAGTGCTGTGGTAAAATTCTTCTTTTAAATATTTAAGCATTATTCATTTTAATTTCTCATTGTTTATTTTATTTTGAGGGACAGTTTCATTTCATATTTGTTTTGGTTAATTAACAATTTTTTTTTTGTTGTAAAGTTTTTTTTATTTCACAAAAAAGTTTTTCATTCTGTATTTCTATGTTATTTTATTGATTAGGAACTTTATTAAAGCGAATTTAATAAATTTCATTCTCAAAACACTTCTTTGTCGGGGAAATTTAGTTCCAGACCACACATTTTGGTAAATCAGGAGCCAATTCTATATCAATCCCAAAAGGAACCTCAACTTCATTTAAACAAAATTAAAACTTATTAATAGAAGAAGTTTTCCCAAAAGTGGGAAGTTATCTGTAGCATTCAGAAAAGCATTCACAAATAAAGTGTGATTTTAAAAATAAAATAAAACTCTTCGCTATTGGTTTCCCCGAAAGTCCCCTTACAATAGATTTAGTTAAGCCAAACTATGTTCCTTAAAGGGAATTTTGTCTAATTTACGATGGTACAATTGGAACTTTTTAAATGATTGCTTGCCATTAAAAAAACAAAACAAACACAAAACTTAAATTTTCTGTAAGGAATCGGACCACGGCCCATATCAACTTTTTTGTTGCTCTTGTGGTGCAGAATCAACCCTTGAACTTTTCTGTTTTATATCTGGTACACACTGTATATTGCTAATATTTTATCGGGTATTTATTTAACTTTTGCCGATTAGTTCAAGAAATAGTTATCTATTTTTTTTTTTGTATGTCTTATAGAGGGCCTATTGTAAATTAAATACGTTTTCTACCATCTCCCCACATTGTGGCAGTAACAAGAAACATGAAAAATTTCATAGTTTTTCTTTCCAGAATTATCGGCAAGAGAACTGTGTGATTTCACCGCTGTGCGAAGTTGAAAAAAATTACAGAATTGTGAGTTTAAAAACAAATATTTAATTACAGTAACAGAGCCATAACAGATTCTATCTGTAAGGGAGTGCCATAGTTACAAAAAAAAAAAAAATATATATATAAATGAGGCCAAAAAAACTCAAATAAACATTAAAAAAAAGTAAGACAAGAAGTTTTGATTTTTATCTATTGTTAATATAAGATAAAGTATCATAGTTATCATAGAAGCTTTTATAAATATTTTTTATTTAGTTATTTTAGTAAAACTCCTTAGCAAGGTTATATTTAATCATATCTACGATGGAGGAATTGTCATATAGGGGCATGCTTCTGAGAGGATGCCAAAGAGATAACAATTGAGCATATTATATTTTTTATTATAACAACCTCTAACCTCTAATTAATAAATTATTTTAAATCTGAGTATAATCCTGATTCATTTTCAATGAACCAGAAGTATATTAAATTTGCCAAATGATAATACAGTATTGTGTAGTGTTCAGGTATTATGATGTTTAACTTAACATGTATTTTAATTATTATTTCATTTAGATGCTTTGTAAGTATTGTAAATTGATTATTGCTGTAATGTACTGACATCTTTAATAATGTGTTAAAGAGTTTATGCTTTGTTTTCTTAATTGTTCTCCGACCGATTGCAATATCATTGCTTAAACAGAAAAACCGACTACGCCAATTGTTTCATTCTTTAACTTCATTTCAAGTTCATAGTGGTTCATCCCTTGAGGCAGAATGATCATTTTTCATCTTTCTTTTATTTCATGAAAATTATATTAAATTAATTTTAAACTAACTGTCCATATTTTCACCATTAGCATTGTTTTTCCAAGATTTTTTTTTTCTTTAATAAGGGTGTCCAGCAGCCTTGCATTCCTTGAAGAACGGAAATTGTGCTTGAAAAACAGCCAATCATCAGGAATTTTTTTGTTTTTAGCCTAATAATTCTATTTTTCCATCAATACTAAGCAACAAGTGTATAAAATATTGAGAAGAAGAATGAAGGTTCCCCTTCCCATCTCTAACTCTATGAAAGCTAGAAAAAAAACTCCTTCCATTAGCTATGTTCATCAGTCCTGTGTTCTGCCTCACCGGGTCGCTCTACCTGTCGCTAAGTGAACTAGTAATATTATGGAACGATAAAATAATGTATTAGCTCCAAACAGCTCCGAAATTCAATTTAAACCAGTGAAAAGGAGATTGTCAGGGTTTATTTTATTCCTCTAATTATGATTATTACCCGACTTATGGATAAGCCACAAGATGGGTAATGTGTTTCACTTGACCGTTAGTAGATACGTAACGATTATTTGAGCGAACGACGCAATTGATTTTCAATTTTAATGGCTCAAATAATTTGTTGTGATGCCGTGAATGTTATTAAACATTTTGACTTCAAAATACTAAAGAAATGTTGTATTAAATGAGTTAAATCTGTCCGTTTGAAAGTATCTAACGATTTTTTGAGCAATCTGCTACAACCTATTTTAAGTTCCTGTGAATATTTTGAAACTTGGTGAGCTAAAAATACTGAAAAATATTTCATTATACTTTTAAGTATTTTTGACTTTTTGTTGATGTTTCTTATTATATCATTATATCATAACAACACCAAATTTCAATATTCATGGGCATCAACTTCACTAACAACCCAACAATGTGCTTATATAGATGTTATATATTATAGATTATATAATGTGCTTATGTAGATATGCAAATATATTCTGTCCCTTTGGACGAATAGGGTTATAAGATATAAAAGTTATTTCCCTAGTGTTTTTTTAATTTTTTATTAAATTGAATTTTTTTGTTATATACTTATATTGTTTTATTATGTAAAATAAGTTTAAATATAAAATTGTGGTTAAATTTATACCAGTACATGGATTTTATTTATTTACACTTGAAATGGTTTTCGTACAGTATTTTCTAGTTGTTTTTATTTTTGGCGATGTGTTGTGCCCTCGGTATAAGAAGTTGAGTAGCAATTTTTCATTATCGAACAGGAATACAACCTTTATAATTATTCAAATTCATTCTCAAGTCCGAATTTTATATTTTATCATAAGCCGACCAAACAAATGTCATGGTTCCAATTTTGTTTTAAATTTAATGCAAAAAATTGACAAAAAGCATCTTGAAATCCTTGAATTTTTTCATGCTGTATCGCTGGACACCCTGTTTATTGTAAAAAGTGATATCCAAATCGAGTATGTTATTGTGGATATCTTCTGTGTTAAATTTGATATCTCTTTGGTTTGATTAAACTATCATTAAGTTAATAAAAATTAAATTATATGCAATGAGATTAGCTCTTTTTACTTATCGAGTATTCAACGTCTTTAATGAATTGTCCCAAAATCTATGTAATAGATTCTTCGCAATATAAATTATTTAATAAAATGAATAAACACTCAAAACTATTCTTATTTTTTTTTATTAATTAATGATTATTATATTATTTTTGAATGCTGCATATCACAAACTAATTAAATCTACTTGTTAAGATATTCATATTTTAGATTAGTAATATAGGTTAAATTATTGTTTAATAAAAATTGTGTATTGTATAAAAGAAGGAAAATTTAAAAATATAATAATAAATTTTGAATTGAAATTATGTAATGAAGAATATATCATCTATTATACCCTTCTTATATAAATAACTAAATATTTTTACATTAATCTGTAAAATCAATGCATTGAATAGGATTAAGAAATTATAATGCATGACATTTTTTGATCAAATTAGATTTATCGACCTTTATATATGTATATGCACTCTTACCATAAATTTATTGTCTATCTATACTATGCATTTAACTTCATATCGTCCAAACTTGATTCTAAGTGTTATTATAATAATACTTTTAGTTTAATATTACTTAATTCCTATTATATATTGGATGTGTATGTATGTGTCTGTGATAAATGTTATATCTAAAACCAACGCCATTTTTATTTTTATATCCTTTATTGAATAAATCTGTCTAGACCAGGTGATATTTCAACTGTAATCCTATGCCAGATGGATCAGTTAGTCAAGACAAGACCGAATTATACTCTATTTGTCAATATATTGTACCTTGATCTTTAGGACACAACACACACTGGTTAGTCATTTCCTTTAGGCATATCATACATATACCTATATACATATATCTAGTACCTTTTATATATATATATATATATATATATATATATATATATATATATACTAATATTATCAGACAATCTCAAGAAATCTATCAAAACCATTCAATTTAAAAATACTCATACATTAAATGATAGAAAAAAAAATCTCTCAAATTTGGTTTGATTTTGTAAATAATTGATAGAAATAATGTGTTACCAAATTTCAATTTATTTGTAGAATCGTTTTAATAAAGCTTATGAATAAATCAGTTTAAACCTGATTATCAATCTTAATTAAAACATGGACCATTTAATGTAACTGGTAAGGTTCACACAGATTCATATCACATTTACAAATTTTTCTAAAATTACATTTTGAAGTGAGGATTCAGGAATACGGATAGGATAATTAAAACACATGTAATTAAATGAATTTTGGCTAATAATTTATAATATTGTTAAATAATTGTTTTTATTTAATTTTTTGTATTTATCATGCCATGTGCATTGTGGACCACAAAAAATTGCCTATTGAGGGCGGCACTTGGGATAAATGGGTCCATATTTGGCACCTCTGGTCTAGAAGATTCTCTTGGCAATTTTTTGTATGCCTAGTGGGTAAGGCACTTGCTTCTATGCTACAAATGTAGTTTTTCTTGACAGAAAATTAGAGGCTCTGTCAGGATGAGAGCCATGTATTGACAGACGCTACTATAGTATTGTAGCTATACTATACTATATCTACTTATAGTAGTCAGGTGGTTGACAAACAGTTGCTGGCCACACCATCTTCCAAAAAAATATTAGATCGAAAATCAAGCAACACAAACAGTTCCTGCCTCTCCAGGCTAGGCTCTTCATGGTTTATTTCAATCTAATTTATTTATTAGTAATAATTAATTATATTAGAACAAATTACAATTATAATTATGTTTTTTTTTGCATATTTCATACAAAATTTTAAAAATGTAATAACAGAATATGCAAAATCAGCTTTTAGCTGAGGATTTTTGAGTTTGTATATTGTTTAATAAGTGAATGAAAAATAGGTAGGTACATTGTTTTATTTACTATTTACAATTATATTACTAACAGAATTTGAAGTCATTGTCTGTTTTTTATTACCATAGCTAAACCAGAATTAGTAAAATTATTATTATATTATGATGATAAGTAACTTGTAACCTCTAAACACAAAGCTTTCCACTTATATTTTTTCTCAATTCAGTTGGATTTTGCTTCGGATCCTTACTTTGGTATTTCGGTCTTTTCTAATTATCCCCGGTATATATTTTTTTTTAATATCCAGGTCTCACAACCCTTTAGATTAAAGAACTGTAGCTTCCCACAGTTTTTTCTTTATTGTAATTTATTAATTATTAATCATTGGCTTCAATTAACTTTTTCCTATGTAGTATCTTTTTTTAAAATTAACTTTATTGACATTTAATGTTATACAGTATGATGTAATTTATTTTGTTGAATATATAAAAAAATAAATCTAAAAAAAATATCTCTAATACCCTCAACCTGAACGCTGACCATAATGCTTCTTGGTCAAGAAACAATAGGTACCAACCATTAGTCAAGAAACAACATGTCTTAACCAACTACTGAACCCAGAACACTTCATAGGTAATAATTGTACATTTATAAAATTTTTAATAATTTAATTTTATTAAAGTTTATGTAAAGCTATTTGGTTTAAAATATTTAACATTTTAGCCAAGTTCAGATGGATCAGTTAGTCAAGACCAGACAGATTTAGACACTGTTAGTCACTATTGTGTACCTTGAACTTTATTACATTACACACTGATTAGTCATTTGATCTAGACATTTATAAATATATCTAGTACATACAATACCTATGATAAACATATATATATATATATATATATATATATATATATATATATATATATATATATATATATATGAGTAATTAGAGTTAAGTATCATTACAGATAGGTAACAATTTTGTTCAAAAGAAATGAATTTTAAACAGTTTTATATTAAAGAGAAAGACTATTGACATTAAAATTATTGTTAAATCAAATGAGCAGTGAAACAAATGCTTGTAAATTAAAATTTTTACATGGAACACACACTGTTTTCATTTTTCTCACTGTCTTTTTAATTATTAATTTTTATTCATTTGTTGTATACACCTTTATTTTTGTATCTTGTTTATTCTGCCCTCAAAAAGACCTGCAAAGTGGGTTGATAGTTTTTACTATTTGTGATCCATTTTTTTTTTTTTTACCGCCTCCCGGACCATCTCATTCCTTCATAAAATTTTTACATATTAAAAAATTTAATTAGACTAAATTTGTTCTACGAGCATGATAATATGATTTGTTTAAGCTAAAAAGTAAAATATAAATATGGGCATTTAAAAGAAATGAAGATTAAATAAGATAAAAATATCTGATGTGGACAACACATGACTTCCTTGCACGCCTATTAAACTATAAATCGGTGGCTCAAAAAGTGATCTGAATTTGGTTACTAGTTTCCGAAGATTGCAATATCTCAAAAACGACACTCGGCGTCGCGACATCCATTTATTGGCACACACACACACATGGGAGGAAAACCAGTATTTTACACTAAATTTTAACACTTAAAAGAAGTAATAAAAATGTTTTATTGGATTGGAAACCAAACTGCGATTGTAACCTTTATTACAGAAACATATGATTTATGTATTTAATTTAAATATCATTTTTGATGTAAGTCTAATATGACCTTCAAGTAAAGTACCACTTCCGGTTTTCCAATTTAGAAAAAAATGTAGTATGTTATTTAAATCAATATATAAGTTATAAATACCAAATTTGAGAAGTTTTTCAAAGTATTTTAATATAATTTTTGATGAAAGTCTAATATGACCTACAAGTAAAGTACCGCTTCCGGTTTTTCAATTGAAACCAAAATCTAGTATATTATTTAAATCAATATATAAGTTATAAATACTAAATTTGAGAAGTTTTGCAAAGTATTTTAATATAATTTTTTATGAAAATCAATTATGACCTTCAAGTAAAGTACCACTTCCGGTGATCAAGCAGTGACCAAAATGGGAGGTTCACAACTAGATTTTACAACAATCCTAAATATGAAATTTCAACTTTCTAGGGCTAACGGTTTTTGAGTTACGAACGTACGTACGTACAGACGCCATGACGAAACTAGTCAAAATGGATATTTCCGTTGAAATCTGAAAACCGAAAATTTTCGCGAACACAATACTTCCTCTACTTCGTACAAGGAAGTAAAAAGAATGTCTGTGCACTATTTGATGTCGCCTTCTTGATCGGCAAGTCATTGTTGGCGGATTTGCACTCGTTTGGGAAGAGATAGGTGTCTTTTGATCATTAGCCGGCGTGGGGTGCAAATCTCTATGAGACTTAAAGTGGATCAAGTCCCAGATAAGGTGGATTTGAGTCAGTGTATGAGGTTTAAAAGTAAAATTAAATACAGGTCAGTGGAAAAGACCAAGGTAAGTTGTAACTTCTTCTAGCTGGGAAACACCGTTATTTGCAATCATGAAAAAATAAGAGGAATATCAAGCAGGAGTTAAGAAGCCTTCTAATGACATATCAAAACATTTCTAATTTTGTAGATAAAATTAAAATTTAATATTTTGTTTTTAGATTTAAGGTATGTATAAAATTGTTTTTATTATTTTTTAATATTCCGCATTATTAAACTGATCCACCTTTAAATACAAAAACTTTCTGAAATCTTCTGATTATTCAATTTTCACAATTTTAAAATAAATTAGTTTTTGTTTTATTGTATTGTATTGTATTATGTATAACAACTAACAAAATTAATTTTGATTTAACAGAAAAAAGTAAATATTTTAGCATTCGCGAACCTGCCTTGATTGGGTCTGCTCAATGACAAAGCCATATTGTAAAGTTATATATTTATATTTAGAAAAAGTTAATATTTTAACAATATATATATATATATATATATATATATATATATTTATTTATTTATTTATTACAGATAATAATAAATAATGTATTAATTATAATGTAGCTATAAAGTTTTTACGTGTAGTTTTACCGACGAGTCTCCAGATAAACTATGGGTGTCCGTTCCCCGGTGCATAGGGAAAAAAACTGTTAGATCCGCTGGACCAGGGCCGAATCTAGGAGGAAGACAAAGGGGGGTCTTGCCCCGAGCGGCAGAATTTAGGGAGCGGCATTTCGAACGAAATTTTATCTATGTTTTTTAAATATTTGTTTATGCACAATTCTAATTAATACAAAAGTCTAAACTCAAACTTACAGACGCACGGCTTTGTTTGGAATCTTTCAATCCTATCCTTTCAGTTCCAATAATAATAGTCCTAGATCTAAATAAATGTAAGACAAATGCATTCAAAAAGTGTTACTATTCAATATTCCCCGTTTGATATGGAAGACACTGGACAATGAGAAAATTATTAGACAATGTTGTGCTTTGTTTTGAAGTGTGGACATCTCAGGAGGCCAGGTTTCCAGTTATTTTCTAGCTTCCTTCAACCAATTTATCTTTTTATTATTATGACGTGAGCTACAGGGAAAGTGTAATTTTATTGAAGGTTCTCACATAACATCTTTTTTTGTGGGAAGTGACTAATCTCAAATATTAAATCGTATCAATTTTTTTTTTCTTTTTCGAATAGCTGGCCCAAAAATTTTACTGTTCTTAGTTATGATATAACAGCAACCATAACATAGAACCTTCGCAAAAATGTCACGCATCCACGAACGCCTATTTCTCTTCTTTTCAACCCATGATTAGAGCTGTGCAAGCAACGGTCAGCCAAATATAGTAACTTATAGTTATAACAAATTTTTATTTATCTTTTGCAGATACAAGAAGAAGTTCTACACATCAAAAAACGTCACAAAATCAATTTTATTCGTAAAATAAATATTGATTTTTTTTTTATATTCGAATGTTTTGATTTTTTTTTCGTTTAAACAAAATTGGTGTCCTAATTGATAAATGGAAATCGACTTAAAGGCCAAAGCAGCCGAATTGATAGATAGCTATGTAGAACATTTTGCAAACATTTTAAGGTTAACATTGAGTGCAAAGGTTAACAAATCTAAGCATTAGAGAGCTGCTTCCATAAACTATGAGATCACAAACATTTTTGCAGCAAAAATAAAACAACATAAGAAAGTGAAATTTTAATGCCATTTGTATATGCTCATCATTTTAATATTAATTTTTTTCTATTATTGTTTTATTTAGGCATAAATTCGGTGTTATGCTATGATACGATATTTATTTCTAAGCATATTACATAAAATACAATTATAAAACTGTTGAATTTCTATTGGGGAGGGGAGATGAAAGAAGGGGCGACACAAAATTACGCTTGCCCCCCCTGGAAAAAATCCTATTTCCGGTCCTGCGCTGGACCCAGGATCAGGGTGGTATAGCTGACCATGTGGTAAGTATCCTGACCGAGTTCTGCCCGAAACGTAAAGCTAAAGAAAAATTGCTAGATTCTAAGCCTATAAAGTCTTTTAAAAAATATCTGATGTGGACAACACATGACTTCCTTGTACGCCTATTAAACTATAAATCGGTGGCTCAAAAAGTGATCCTCAATTTGGTTACTAGTTTCCGAAGATTGTAGTATCTCAAAAACGATACTCGGCGTCGCGACATCCATCTATTGACACACACACATACACACACTCTTGTTTCTGGATGTCTCATGATAACTGAAATTTCCTAGAGATTTCTTCGTATTCCGTGAAAACATTTAAACTGTCAATATCATTAGATAAAGCATTGGAAATCGGCAGTTTCGACATTTTAAGCGGAAAAAACCCACTTAACTTATATCTTATTCTCCTGGTGCAGACTTGTTCATCTCACAAATGGGGAGGAAAACCAGTATTTTACAATCAATTTTAACACTTAAAACAAGTAATAAAATTATTTAATTAGAATGGAAAAAAAATTGTGTTTATAAGCTTTACCACCGAAATATATAATCTGTAATAAATTTCAATATACCTTTTGATGCAAGTTTCTTATGACCTTCAAGTAAAGTACCCCTTTCGGATCTTCAATTTCAACCAAAATCTATTAAATTACTTATATTGATATAAGAGTCTAATTTACCAAATTTGAGATGTTTTACATTATATTTTAATATACTTTTTGATGAAAGTCTAATATGACCTTCAAATAAAGTACAACTTCCGGTTTGCCAATGTTTACCAAAATTTATTATGTTGTTTATATTAATATGCGAGTCTTAAATACCAAATTTGAGAAGTTTTACATAATATTTTAATGTAATTTTTGATGAAAATCGGTAATGACCTTCAAGTAAAGTACCACTTCCGGTAATCATGCAGTGACCAAAAGGAGAGCTTAACAACTAGATTATATGATAATCCTAAATACGAAATTTTAACTTTCTACGGCTAATCGTTTTTGAGTTATGGGAGATAGGCACGTACGAAAGTAGGTACAGACGTCACGACGTAACTAGTCAAAATGGATTCAGGGATGGTCAAAATGGATATTTCCGTTGAAATCTGAAAACCAAAATTTTCGCGATTACAATACTTTGTTTACTTCGTACAAGGAAGTAACAAAGTCGATCTTCTAGAGCTCTATGCGTGCCACAGCTGATGAAGATTAAAATGCTGACTGAATAATTTTGTGACAGATAAATAAATATACAAGGCACCTGTCCCCCTCCCGATTTTATTTAATAATAATAAAAGGCTTAGCGAACCCGGAGGTTCGATGCCGATACCACTAATCGCTGTCTACAAATCTCGGTCCACCGACTACCTTCCAAACCCAAATTCATTAGATCATTCTTAATACTATCCTCCCACCTACGTTTCGGTCTACCCCTCGGACGTTTACCAGTCAGCTCAGCGTTTATTAACTTTTTAGGAATTCGTTCGTTACTGAGCCCAACAACTTTGCAAGCCCATTTCAACCGTCGCTTTGATATCACTTCGATTATATTAACAGGGTGCATGCTCCGCAATTCCGCGTTGTGTAATCTCCTAAACTCTCCAGTTGACTTATCCTTTTTTGGACCAAATATTTTACCCAGTACCTTATTCTCGAATACCTTAAGGCGTTGTTCGTCCTTCAAGGTTAGCGGCCACGTTTCACACCCATACAGAACTGTAGGCAAGATAATAGTTTTGTATATTCTAAGTTTTAAGTTTCTGGACAAAATGCGCGACCTAAGTAATGTTGACACCGAAAAATAACAAGCATTTCCCGCCTTTAACCGCGTCTTTATTTCCTCTTGAATTTCGTTTTTTCTAGTAATCACAGACCCCAAATACTTAAATTTCTCAACGTGTTCAAACCTATTTTCTCCTATATCTATATCCTCAAAATCGCCTCTGTTTCTATTGCTAACCATATATTTCGTCTTATCCGTATTTATTTTGAGGCCAACCTCTTTCCCAGCTGTCATCAACGTTGCTGTGTTCAGTTTTATAGTTTCCGCGTCCTCACTTAATAATACCAAATCATCCGCAAACCCCAGCACGGATATTCTACCACCCAGATCTAAACCCCTTTCGGTAAGCATTACCTTTCTAATGACATACTCTAATGCTAAATTAAATAGGACAGGTGAAAGGGAATCGCCTTGTTTTAACCCCGAGCGAACTTCAAATTTCTCCGAAAAATAATTACCTATTCTAACTTTATTGAATGTTTCGGTCATGCACATCCCTACTAGATTTACTAACTTCTTCGGTATTCCCTGCTCAATCAAAATGTTATACAGTCTCCGGCGATCAATGGAATCATAAGCCTTTTTGAAATCCACAAAAAGCTGATGAACTACACCGTTGAATTCTAATTTTTTTTCTAATATTTGCCGTAAGATTTTATTTTTTATTTGCTCCCGATTTTATTTGCTCATGAAAATATATTACATAAGCAATATCCGGTCAAATGGAGACTGAATGAGATTGAGGGGGTGATCTGATTATAGAAGGCAATGGAAAGGGTCAGCTGTAATTATTAAATTGCCCGGCGGCGGTCCCGCGCTAATCAACAAGGCAGCTCTCGCTCTCCACTTGGCCAATCTGTCTTCCTTTCTTACTGTTAAGTCTCATTACAGTTTTCTGTCCTGGTAGTGCTGTTCCGGCAGTGAGATAGTAGAACAGATGATTGAACACTAGGAATTTATAGGTCACCATAAAAACTAAACTACAAAGTTTTTATTCCTCCTCTAAGTATTAAAAAACAAAGTCGACGGATATTGACGGTCCAACTTAGTAGGACTACTTTGTAGGACGACAGTTAGATTCATTCGTCCACTCGCGGTCTTAAGGGATCCAAGCTGTTCAAACCTGGACGCATCACATATCAATGTTTTAAAAATTGGAAAATGTCGAAAATTTGTCTTGATATGGCATTATTGAAAAAAATATCTGATGTGGACAACACATGACTTTCTTGTGCGCCTATTTAATTATAAATCGGTGACTCAAAAAGTGATACTGAATTTGGTTACTGGTTACCGAAGATTGCAGTATCTCAAAAACGACACTCGGCGTCGCGACATCCATCTATTGACACACACTCATACTCTTGTTTCTGGAGGTCTCATTCCGTTATTATATGTCGTTTTCTTTCAGTAGGTAACTAGTTTCCAAGAGATTTCTTCGTGTTCCGTGACAACATTAGAACTGTCAATGTCACTAGACAAAGCATTGGTAATCGGCAGTTTCGACATTTTAAGCGGAAAAAACCCAATTAACTTTGCTGAAGAGTTTTTCAGCTCACAAATGGAGAGGAAAACAATTATTTTACACTCAATTTTAACACTTAAAACAAGTAATAAAAATTTTTATTTAGAGTGGAGGGAACATGTGAGATGTGCGGTATTTGATCTTCATAGATGTGATTTTTTGGTGTATGTCCTGATGATGCCTGAATTGGCGAAACGTTGACTGGTTAGTTGTTTGCCGGTATTTTAGAGACTTGAGGCTTTGTGTTATGGAATCTTCCAATTGTTTTCTTGCAGTTATTTATATTAATATATAAGTCTTACAGAACAAATTTTAGAAGTTATCCATTAAATTTTTCAATAATTTTTGGTGAAAATCTTCAATCAAGTAAACTACCACTTTCGGTGATCATGTAATGACCGGAAAGAGAGGTAGACAACTAGATGTTACAACAATCCCAAATACAAAATTTCAACTTTCTTCGGCTAACCGTTTATGAGATGCGAGATACGAACATATGAACGCATGCCTGAACTGGCGAAAAGTTGACTGATTAGTTATTTACTAGTATTTGAAAGACTTAAGACTTTGTTTTTTAAATCTTCCAATTATATCCTAATCCATAGCTAATGCTTATTCCCTTCCATGTTCCTTATTATGTCGCAAACAAATTTATCAACAATGACCTTGATGCTATCCTCCCATCTATATCTCGTCCTACCACTGGTATCTTTATCCTGTCGGTTTAGCGATGAAAACCTTTCCTATTTATCAGCCCATTTCTTTCTTGGTAAATATTCACTAGACGTGATCGATATATACATCGAAATTAGACACGATCGATGTCTGTGACGTCAATAACTTTGCGGAGAACAAACATACCAATACCTGTAGTTATCATCATGAAGAACAATTTGCATCGGCATGCGAACAGATGAGCTACAATTGTATACACACCTCAGTATTAGAAACTAATAACAATACATTTGTTAGTATTCTATCTATTGACTGTTGATGCATACATCGATTTAATGACTTTATTAACAACGTTGAATACATTAGCAATAATCGATGCCTTCATTTATCATTAGTGAGAAATAGTTGACTGTGCTGACTTCCCGCATAAATCGTGGGGATGCCATGAGCTCTTCTTCACCACTTAAGTTGATAAATTAATCTGCCAAAGAGGTTTGAATAAAAGAAGAGATGCTTTGTAATTTTCTGAAGAAAGCAGAAGTGTAGCTCTGACTGTGCCGTCATGACGTAAAGGGGTCATAAATAAGAATTCTGTGACGTATGAGCGTGTTGGAATGAAACTGGAGTTAGTCCAATCCTGCCAGTTTTGTGTTATTCAGAGTTTTGTAAATGATATTATAAAAATAAAAATATTGAATAGAATTTTTAACTTATATTTAAGAATTTACTGCATAAAAGTAAATTTGTTGTTCATATAAAAACTGTCACAGAAAAGTTATGTTATTAAAAAAAATAATGATATGTCTTACGAAAAACAGCACAATGAATTTTTCGTTTTTTTAGGCAGATAAAATGTTTTTATTGTAAAATATTACAATAGCTCTCAATTAAGGACAATGAGTAGTAGAGATTAAGGAGTTCATTCATACTATACTAATAATAGAAATAATAGAAAATTAATAGATAGAAAAAATAAAGAAAATTAAAGTTAAAGTAAGATAAAATGAAATAAACATTTTAAACACAGCCATAAATATGTATAGTAAATTAGCAATCAAAATAAAATTTAAAAGTTAATTCTTACAATCTGGGACGGGATTGATACAAAGTATCTACTAATAAATCCTTGATAGACATATAGGATAGAGCTGTGGGGGCACTGCCAAAATCACAAACATCGAGAGAAAATCGTTCTAGTGAAAATGACTTACTACACAAGTACTTGGACATCCTAACAGTTAATCTTAACTGGATACTAAACAAATTTCAACAACAGACTGACCTACAACATGAGCCTCTTAGCACAAACACTTAAGGTCCCTTAACACATTTGGCAAGCCTACGCAAATCAAATGTGTAAAGGAGGTAGTTTTTCTCGGCTTGGATTGGATTCTCTATGTTTGAGTCCGATCCGGTTCTAGCGGGAAGTGCCACATCAGCGCTAGTGTTCCATCCACACATTTGTGTATTTATATAAATTGCATACTTATTTATTTTTATTTTTAATTGTTTCTTTATAAAATTTAAGAGCTGACAAAAGTTGGAATAGCCGGAATAGTAGCTTGTGGATAGGCGATTGATATGCCTAGGCTTGGCGTTTGGCTTGCTGAGGCTTGGCAAATGTGTAAAGGTACTTTAATCCTACATCCCACCCCGACGACCTGGTGGTGACCAAGAGATAATCAAGTTAAGCGTTATTCGGATATAAGATCAGATTTACTTATTGCAAAAATACTTTGAAGATGTCAAATTACATTATAGTCATAATATATCTTGTGTACGATATATATATATATATATACATATATATATATATATATATATATATATATATATATATATACACCCAAAGGTTGTGAGTTTGAATCCCGGTACCGGCATTACTTTAATTTAATTAAATTAATAATTCAAGAAATTTATCACCCCTCCCCCCGGGTGTGTGAGGCCCGTCAGCCTAATGGAGGCAACTCACATAGGCCGGGCATAGAGTGATGACCCTACCCCATGTACCTAAATTGAGAATCGCGGTGTGGTCTTACAAGACGTAAAATGGCCTCCTCGTGCGCCTGCTAACTCCGAACAGCCATAATCCGTGGATCTTGACCGGTTTGTCACTGTCCTTGAACCCGAGTGAGTCGACGGGAAGGACCCTGCCGAATAGGCCCCAAAGGGACTGGCACGATAAAAAGGACACGATAAAAAAAACTTAAAAACAAATATATTGTTATTTGGGGAAAAATCGTTTCATGTGTTTCCTATAAAGTTTGTTCAATGGCTATGACCTATATATATATATATATAAATAAGTAGGTTAGGTTAGATTGATAAGTCACTTCCGCGACAGGTACTCTCCACTAGCAGGTCAAGTACTGCCACGACTGTAAATGCTGTCATGAGTGCGACTGTCCTACAATTTACAAGGTGACAGTAGCTGCTACGGCTGTAACTTTCGCGGTTATTGTGACTGTGTTATTAAAAGTATCGATAGTCTGAACTATCGACTTTCGATCGTCTCTATAAGTAACCTTCAGCTCTTGACATTCAGTCTGCAGGTCACGGGCTAGCTGTTTAAGAAATCTTTTTGTTGCCAGAAAATCACAAAAATCTCTATCACAATCAAAATTCATCTGTAGTATTGAGAAAATTAGAGCCAGTTAGTAAATATGAGAAATACCCAGAACCGTAAACAAAGATCGGTATTACCAAAACACTCACCCATGTTTGTATAGAAAAAAATATCTGTAATGCTTGAGTCAATATTAAATAATCTAATCGATCACGGGCAAATAATAGAACCTATTTAAGAGAAGATCAAGGCATTAAACGTGTTATTACGATTATCAGTACGGTAGGTCAACTCATATCTTGAATAAACAATTTCTTTCTTTTTTTGTTAATTGTGCGGTATTAGTAGGTATTTGCAATAATGCCGTCAGGAAATGAAAAAAAAAAACTATCGTGAAAGGTATATCATTTTGAAGATCTTTGAAGGTACGTTGCTATTCACGCGCATAACACGCATCATAAGAATCATTTAAACTTGGGTAGATAAAATATGATAATTGCCGACATTTTGTTTTTATGATCTAAATAAAGGGATTCATGATCGGCCAGAGGGGACGAGATTATCATTTCGTCCCTTTCCTCAATAATTTAATGTCCACAAATTTAAAAAAAAAAGTAAAAAAAAAATCATTTGCAAATAATCTGCATGAACCAATAAAATATGTAAACTAAAACCAATTAAGAAAATAGGAAAAGTCATATAGTAAGATTAAATTTGAAGTAGAATCGATTTCTGTAAGTCTAAATCAGCCCGTCGTTCGTTACTTCGTTTAAACAGTAAAAAAAAAAAAAAAAAAAAAAAATATCCAGGATGAAATTCTGCCCTGGATGGGCTAACAGAGTAGGGAGTAAGCTCAACTCAACGCCTACAGTTCACTACTGATGCTTACTGAGCCTTAATGGGGAGAAGTGATCCCCGCTCCTCTCCCCCTACAATCAAAACGGGAAGTCTGTCCCTATGATAGTATTGTTAATTAATTAGCAATATAAAATCAAATATGTAGCAGTAAATCAAGGGCGATATTAAGCTACTTTCGCAATTTTGTTGCTACTTTCCTACCGCTACTAGGTAAAGAAAGTATTATGATCGGGTCAAAATTTAGATTTGCACTTTAGTACGTATGTGTTGTAGAGTCCTCTGAGTAAAAAAAAAAACGCATTTTAGGCTATTGGTCTGTCTGCCTTACTCTGTGTCTTTGTCAGGATGTGTCTCTTGAACAGGTGAACTGATTTTGTAAGGTTTTGTCTTTGAAATTTTTTTGTTTTTTTCTACGTGGGTCGAAAACGGCTCTAACGATTTTGATGAAAATTCTCTAAAGCCTTTAATTATGTATGTAAGTCAATGAAAATACAACTATAAATTTTTTGAAAAAGGCTTAAGTGTCAAAAATTCGAAATTTAGGTCTCAATTTATTATGGGAAGTAACCACCTCTATCGATTCCCGCTCTCGATATATCCCAAAAAAATGGTAATGGTATAAAAATCGATATTTGATGATGTAAGCACTAAATACTGACTCTCAGTCGCTACTCGGGTCGTGATCAGTGCTTAATGGTTTAAAACTATATTCTAATTATATTATTTATGTTGCCTGGTCGACTGTGATGTCATTTTGGCGAAATAAATAATCAGAATCCAGAAAAAAAAGTATATTTTCTTACATCAAAGATACAAGATATATATCATATAGCATATCTTATACTCATACGTTGTATCTTTGATTTAATTTAAGCTCTGATGATGGCTCACAGGATTGAGCCGAAACGTTGGCTTGCATAATAAAAAATATACTTTGTTGACTGCATCCTGATCCTCTATTTCATCATATTCTAATTATAAAAGATTTGCCACCTGAATAAACTACTAATCTACACATTAAGAATAAAATTTAAAAAAATACATTGTTATTCGGGAAAAAAACAAATGTGTTTCCTGTAAAATTTACTAAATGCGCTTACGCTTTTTAAAAAAACAACGTCGACGTAGTACTTCCGCAAAAAAAAAAAAAAAACAGGAAAATAAAAGTGACAAAAATTAAAAAATCGTCTAAATCAGACCAGTATTAAAATATCTGATGTGGACAACACATGACTTCCTTGTACGCCTATTAAACTATAAATCGGTGGCTCAAAAAGTGATCCTGAATTTGGTTACTAGTTTCCGAAGATTGCAGTATCTCAAAAACGAAATCGATTGACACACACACACGCAAATGGAGAGGAAAACCAGTATTTTACACACAATTTTAACACTTAAAACAAGTAATAAAAATGTTTAATTGGATTGGAAAACAAATCGTGTTTGTAACCTTTATTAACGAAACATATGATTTATGCATTTAATTTAAATGTAATATTTGATGTAAGCTTATTGTGACCTTCAAGTAAAGTACCGTTTTCGGCTCACCAATTTTAACCAAAATCTAGTAAATACATTCATATCGATATAAAAGTCCTATCTACCAAATTTGAGATGTTTTACATTATATTTTAATATAATTTTTGATGAAAGTCTAATATGACCTTCAAGTAAAGTACCGCTTCTGGTTTTCCAATTTAGACCAAAATCTAGTATGTTATTTAAATCAATATATAAGTTATAAATACCAAATTTGAGAAGTTTTACAAAGTATTCTAATATAATTTTTTATGGAAATCAATTATGACCTACAAGTAAAGTACCACTTCCGGTGACCAAACAGTGACCAAAAAGGGAGGTTCACAACTAGATTTTACAACAATCCTAAATACAACATTTCAACTTTCTACGACTAACCATTTTTGAGTTATGCCAGATACGAACGTATGAACGTACAGACGTCACGATGTAATGAGTCAAAATGGATTCAGGGATGGTCAAAATGGATATTTCCATTGAAATCTGAAAACCGAAAATTTTCGCGATTACAATACTTCCTTTACTTCGTACAAGGAAGTAAAAATGATTTAATATATATATATATATATATATATATATATATATATATATATATATATATATATATATATATATAAATTGTAAATAAAAATCCGTCTTTTGTTTATTGACGTAACTGCATGCCTGCTTATTCGGACTGTCTTTACAAGTCAACCTCAGAAGTCCGGCTTCTCGTTACGTAACTGACTCTGTTGTCGCCTTTGAGTAAATATACTTAGTTGCATAACCTTCTCTCATCTCCTCCATAGAGATTCCTTCGATTTATCCAGCCTCAAAGCTTATTGATACCATTCTTCTCTTAATAGCGATATTGCACTCTCAGAATTTCTCTCAGATTATTTTCTGTTATCAACTTTCTTTCAAATACTAGAAGTTAGCGCCATTCAAAATGTCGGTGTTCGAGGGATATCATAATTCGCGCTCGAAGACATCTGTCAGATATCTTTACAGGATTTTCAGGTGAGTTTAAAATATATTTTAAATTTCCTTATCCACAAACTTTTCATAATAGAAATCAATGGATCGCCTGACACAACCGCAAAAAAAAATTAAAGCAGCGAAAACTGACCATTGATGTTACCGATGCTCGTACATTATTATAAAAACATCTATTTTTTATTTCCTGTCAAATTGGCATTGCTACTTTTTTTAATAAATTGTTTTGAAAATATATTACAAATTATTACACAACAGTTTATTATTTCGAAATAGCCAACCCTAAGACATAGTAAAAAAATAAAAAAGTATTTTTGATAAGTGTGTACAGCAGCAAAGTTGTTCTCCATTTTGCCATTTATAACACATAGGTAAGCTCTTGCAGTAAATTTTGTCTTCATCGCTTTTACTTAAACTTAATGCCGCTACAATTTAAACTATATTTAAAAAATTCTAACTAAATAACTAATTAGGTCTCAGTGATTAAATTTTAGCCACTTATTACAACACAATAAACAAGTGTTTTCTATAAATTTTGGATTTTCAAAACGTGTCCCTTCTGAGATATTTCAGATTTAAAATACCGGATTTTATATATATATATATATATATATATATATATATATATATATATATATATATATATATATATATAATATATAATATAATATATATAAAAACGCTGCGCATCGACTAAGATAGCTAATTTTTCTGATTTTTTACCCGCGAAATTGTTCCTACCAGAGGTATGAAATTTAAGTTTTTTTTTTTTTTTTTGCGAATACAATCAAGTATGTACAGTTAAATTTGCCAGCAAAAATATGTGCAAATCTACCATTAATTGCAAAAATCGTAAACCCTTGGTATCTCGGCTCCCAGTATGACAAGTCCAAACTTTTTTTTCAAAATTTGTGTTTTTTTTATTACCGATTCCAATGCTGTTTATTGCAATCAATTTGATGCAAGATTCGTTGAGATATTAGCATTTGTTGAAGTTGGAAAAGTGTAATTTAATTATCCATAAAACATGTTGAAAATTTAAAAAAATTCAATATATTTTTTAAATTGTCAAAATATTTACTAATCATGATTTTATGACCGAAGTGAAATGGTCCTAAAAGCATTTATGCTTTTGAAATACAGGTTCAAACTTTTATTTAAAAAAATTAGTTTCAAGAGAATTGATTATGATTTTGCAATGAAGCATGTCTCATTTTGTTAGGAATCAAAAGAGCTATCATTTTTTATAATTTCATCATGATTGATTGAGTGAATTTTTTTTTCTACAGTACTTTAAAATTTGGAATTTGGAAAACTGAATTAAAAAAATAATTTTTTATACAATTCGTTAAATTAATAAAAAAAAAAATACGTTATCTGATCTAGACAAGACTATTTTCCCCGATACGATATGTGAGGTTATCCTGCACATAATCTGTTTTTTCAGATTTTTCCAACTTTGGAAAATTAAATGTTCATGAAGCCTGTTATACCGCACTATTGAGGTTACAGACGGAGTAAAGTGTCCTATGTGAGTGTATGATTTTCGTCAACAAACTCTGAAGGTTTCAAGGTTCGGAGAAAAAGAACTTAGTACCTAAGAAGACACTTCTTAAGAAACTGAATGAAAAAAGATTTGGCTCGAACGAAAGCGTAATGCCATAGCAATATAATGGTGAAGTATATAAAACATTTATATTATCCTTAAATTTCATATTATTATTTATTCCTATAATATATGTATCAGGTTACTTATCAGATAAGAAGAAGTAATTGATTAGAATGGATTGGATTGTTTCTAATTCATTTTTCCCAGATCAATTTGACATTAATTTTTTGTTTTAACCTTAATAGAAATGCCAAATGAAATTAAGACTATATTTCATATTATACACCATGCTTGAAATATTACAAAACATATATTAGTAATACAATATTACAACTCAATTTTCTGATACCAATGGAATCTATTTTCAGAGGCCAATTGGTTGTGAAGAGGCACTTGAGAGACTCTGTCAAATACAGGCTCTTATTCTTTGACGGGATCATAGTCTCAGTGAGTTATCGAAAATGCCACTTATCATCATTTACCACTGCCTTTATGTTTATCCTACCATTGAAACATATATTTCTTTTTCTAATTCTTACATAAAAAAAACATGATAAAATAAATACACTACTACTCATAAAAGTAACGACACCTTTAAAAATTCCGTTACACCGTGAATAACTATAATTCTCACAATAAATATTATATTGAACCCTTTACTATCGCATTAGGCAATACTATTGTTTTGAAAAAAAAAATGAATAAAGTCACTTCTAAATCTTTTTATCACAAGGATTAGTTGGGCCGAAAACTACAATATCGATAAATCGTAATCTTTTAACGCCCTGTAACGTTTCTTTCCTTGTTTTAGATATTTGTTTACATTTAAGAAACTTCTGAGATCTCAGTTTATTATCAGACCCCATGCCGCTTAATTATTTGATTTTGAATTTTTACATTCAATGGCCCGTACTTCACTAAGTATAAATACTTACTTAACTAATTAATTAATAATTACAATACAGACTGACATCCTTTCTCGATTTTCGATTTTCGATAGAGAGTGGCTTACAACGGACTATTGAATGTGAAAATTCAAAATCAAACAATTAAGCAGCACGGGGTTTGATAATCAATTGAGCGCTCAGAAGTTTCTTATGTAAACAAATATCTAAAACAAGAAATAGAGATATTATAGGGCGTTAAAGGATTACGATTTATTTATATTGTACTTTTCTGCCCAACTAATCCTTGTGATAAAAAGCTTTAAAACTGAGTTTATTATTTTTTTTTTCAAAACAATAATATTGTGTAATGAGCTAGTAAAGGGTTCAATATAATATTTGTTGTGAGAATTATAGTAATTCAGTATGTAACTGGATTTTAAAAAGGCGCCCAAACATCCGAGTGGTAGTGTAAATACATACAGTCGAATCTATATATATCGAACAAGAAGGTTCCTTGAAAAAAAAATCGATATATGGAAATTTCGATATTTAGAAACATTGGAATTTTTCACCTTTTTCAAGCTAAAAACAATTATAGCTATTCTTTCGGCTAAAGAAGTATCCAAGGGAATTTTGGGGGGAAGGGTTAATGATGTAATAAAGATAATTTTTGTTATTTAATTAAAATTATTTAATTGTTTAATTAAGTATATAAGAAAATCAAAACTGAGCGATCGATAGGACTTATTTGAAAAATTGTACAAATCACATCTTTGATTGAAGATGTTTTACAAATTTACGTTTATAATTTAATAAGGATATGTATTAAAAATTTGCAAACATGCATAAAAATTAATTTATTTTTGTTTTCGTACAAAATAGCTTCTAATGTCTATTTGTGTATAGTTCATCACGGAAGTCATGTTTAGGAGCAAAGCTAAACTGAATTTAAAATGAAAATTTCACTTTCTATGTTAGGAAACAGATTAGGAGAATTTAGTTACTCCTGTGCTTCTTCTGAAGCAAGATCTTCCCAGATTTTCCATTGCTTTGCAAACCATTGGAACATTTTTTTTTCTTATTTAATTAATACCCATTCGTATGTACGTAAACTAAGGACTTTTTTTTATGAAAATTACATTTTATATTTTTTTAAATTGGAATTTTTTGTTCGATATATAGAAATGGCAGATGGGCAAAATCCTTGGGGTCCGGACCTCACTGGGAGGGAGGGGGGGTGTAAAAGATTAGCAGTTTATTTTATTCAAATGTGTGTATAGCACTCTGTATATTTTGCATATTACCCGTTTCGGCAGTAGAGGAAGAACACTTGTTTATTGTGCTTAGTAGAATCTAAAAATTGTTTGAGATAGATAATGAAACAGCGAAGACTATCCGATTTGGGAGTGTTTGCGTGATTGAGCCTAGGTTAGAAAGAACATTAAACTTCGGCTCGATTAATCAAACTTTCGGAGAAAACAAGTTAAGATGAATGTTGTAAATAAAAAATAGTTCAAAGTTTACTTTAGTAATTATTATTAAATTATACCATCACTAACAAGGAGAGGATCTCACACGAAACTTTTTTAGCTGAATCTAGGCCTTAAAAGATTTTACTGTGTAAAATATTAGGGACCAACGCTCCCCAGGAGCCCCGGAAAAAAATTGGGAAGTTTGCATTTGCAAAACACATTTTATTTTATATCTCTAGTTCTGGTAAAGATAGAAAAACGAGTTTAGTACCAAAATGTCACTATTGTCGAGTGAAATTATATTAAAAAAAATAAGGTATCAAAATATTCAAGTATAATCCCTGATAAGAATACTAAAAACACCAATAACGCCCTCAAAATAGTGATTTTTTTAGAGGAAAACTTTTTGGGAAAGTTTTCCCAAAAACCTAGTTCAGATTTAAATTTCCCACCCCTAAAAACAGTTCATTTAAGATTTTTATGAAAATCGAAAAACAACATTTTTTTGCTAATATTTGTTTGCCCAACCCAAAGCAGACCCCTACAATATAATTTAAGGTATTTAAAAAAAAAACTGGACTTTCTAGGATCATTAAAAATACGTTTTTGGAAGCAAAAACCACAACCTTGATTTTTTTTTATTTTTAAAACGGTTTTAACCATGAAAGTTTGATCCGAAAATAAATTGTATACGCTTGTTATATTCATTATAGTTTACTATTTTAGATGTGTGTTTAACCTTTGAAATCGGTCTGTTTATTTAGAAGTTTTTGTTAATAATGTGAATGGTCATAAAATTCTATTCACTCTTGGCCGGTGTTTATATACCTCACTATCACAGGTTGTTATAAATAAAGGAACTATTTTTACATTCCGAAATAACGCGAACTTTAGATTTCATAGTTTCGTAAAAAAGAAAAAAAAAAAAAAAAAAAAAAAAAATGAACTACTCTGCTATTTCCCATAAATAATTTTGAAATATAGTATGATAAATAAAAAAATATCTGATGTGGACAACACATGACTTCCTTGTACTCCTATTAAACTATAAATCGGTAGCTCAAAAAGTGATCCTCCGAAGATTGCAGTATCTCAAAAATGACTCGGCGTCGCGACATCCTTCTATTGAGACACACACATATTCTTGTTTCTGGAGGTCTCATTCCGTTATTATATGTCGTATTCTTTCAGTAGGTAACTAGTTTCGAAGAGATTTCTTCGTGTTTCGTATAACATTAAAACTGTCAATATCTCTAGATAAAGCATTGGAAATCGACAGTTTCGACATCTTAAGCGAAAAAATCCTCTTAACTTATATCGTATTCTTCTGCTGCAGACTTGTTCATCTCACAAATGGGGTGGAAAACCAGTATTTTACTCAATTTTAACACTTAAAACAAGTAATAAAAATGTTTAATTGGATTAGAAACCAAATTGGATATGTAACCTTTATTACCGAAATATATGATTTCTGAATTTAATTTTAATATAACTAGTATACCCGAGCGAGAACTCTCGCATTACATATCTTAATGAATCCTTAATGAAATCGAAGTGTAAGCGATAAACAATATAATATTATCAAGAAAGTTTATTTAGCACACACATTTGGTTAAGCTTTATAATTGTTTATAACGACTATGTTCAAGTAATAGTTAATACTTACTAAGTAATTAACTTGTCCTACTAGAAAATATCCCCTCAGTTTAACATTTAAGCAATAAGACTCTGCTTTACCACTTTCTGTTTGTAGTATTCTATCATTCATGGAAACATAAAAACAATATTTTATTTACAAAACGTTTTCACAGTTATTAATTCGTTTTTGTTAACAGTCTCAACTGGCTTTAAAAGGTATAAAGTTGCCATAACAACGGCACGTACGCAAGATGGCACGAGGCCCGTGCAGACCGATATCCTGCGTTATCTCGAAAACGGTAGGTTTTTAAGCTTTAAAACGCAGGACCAATACGCTCCCAGGGAGCGTACATGATCTTGATGCCCGCGTCAAAATCTTTAAAACCCAACTTATCCCGTCTCGATCCGCCGACTCTCAGTCGTCAAAGTTTTGAAATCTTCCAGTTTTTCATCACTTTTATTTAAGCCCTAGTAAGAATTCAAGAAACGAAATTGGAATTCGTCACATCTCCGTGAAATTTCCTTTCTTTTGATACCTCACTCTTCAAAATCCATCGCTCCTGAGAGACGGAAAAGGGATCTATACTACCGTAATGATATATAGCAGTGATACCATACCGCACTGTATTTTCTAACAATATATATATATCGATATTACTCCGCCCATATCGGTAGCGGTTCAGTCTATAATATTAAAATTAAATTTTTGACCGCGATGCAGTATCTATCATTCTAATGACAATCCATTAGGATGGTCTTGTCTCTTCCAAGATATATCGAGACACGAGTTAAAGTGTATGCTTACCTACATAGCCCAGTTTATAATAAGTTAACTTTTTATTCCATGAAGACCAGGTAGACGCCTCTCTTATCATGGCAAACGTTAATACCCTCTAAATAAACAATGAGGTTGATACCGTCGACAAACACACAATCCGCACGTCAACGATCTGAAGATATAATCTCGGAACAGATCCCCCACCTGAGTAAACAATCAGTTCCAGGATATGTTTGCTGTGAAAACAGTCGAGGGAATCGGGATTTAACTTTGAGCAAAATTCGAATGATTCTTATTAAAAACATCTGATGTGGACACCCCATGGCTTCCTTGTGCACCTAATAAACTATAAATCCGTTGCTCAAAAAGTGATCCTGAACTTGGTTACTAGTTTCCGAAGATAGCTGTATCTCAAAAACGACACTCGGCGTCGCAACGTCCATCTATTGACACACACCTAAGATCTTGTTTCAGGAGGTCTAATTCCGTTATTATACGTCGTTTTCTTTAAATTGATAACAAAATCCTTAGAGAGATTTCTTCGTGTTCCTTCACAACATTAGAACTGTCTATGTCACCAGATAAATCATTGGAAATCGACGGTTTCGACATTTTAAGCGAAAGAAACCGGTTAACTTATTGTCCTGCTGCAGGCTTGTTCAGCTCACAAATGGGGAGGAAAACAAGTATTATATACTCAATTTTAACACATAAAACAAGTAACGAAATTGTTTAATCAGAGTGGAAAAAAAATCGCGTTTATAACCTTTATCACCGAACCATATGATCTCTGTAATAAATGTCAATATACCTTTTGATGCAAGTTTCTTATGACCTTTAAGTAAAGTACCCCTTTACTTCATATTCATCTTTTTCATATTCATCTTTTTCATCTTCATTGAATCTTCATATTCAACCAAAATCTGTTATATTATTTATATTGATATAAGAGTCTTTGAGTTTTGATGAAAGTCTAATATGACCTTCAAGTAAAGTACAAAGTCCGGTATGCCAATGTTTACCAAAATTTATTGATCTCTGTAATACATTAGTATGCAAGTCTTAAATACCAAATTTGAGAAGTTTCACATTATATTTTAATATAATTTTTATAAAAATCAGTTATAACCTTCAAGTAAAGTACCACTTCCGGTAATCAAGCAGTGATAAAAAAGGGAGGTTCACAACTAGATTATAATATAATCCTAAATACAAAATTTTAACTTTCTACGGCTAACCAGTTATGCGAGATACGTACAAAGTACGTACAGACATCACGACGAAACTAGTGAAAATGGATTCAGAGATGGTCAAAATGAATTTCCGTTGAAACCTGAAAACCGAAAATGTTCGCGATTACAATACTTCCTTTACTTCGTACAAGGAAAAAGGATTAGATACTTAGTGCTATGAATAGGTGATAGTTGATAATTCATATTATCGATGTTTCAATATCATCGAAGGCATAACAATCGATTTTATCTATAATTGATATTTCCGTTAAATTTCAGTTAGGAGAGGACGGAGAAAATAATTTTAATTGGACGACTTAAGTTTTCAATGAAATAATTAAAAATTCAACCAACAATATGAGATAAGTAGGCAATTCTTATTAAGAATAGAATAGAAGAAGAATTTTATTCTGGGACTAGGTCGTTTTAGAAGAACACAATCGAGCAAATAAAACAGAAACAATATCTGGCCATAAGATACAAAATAAAGATCAATTAATATTTATATTTTCAATAAAATAATAAGCAAACAATATAAATTCGTGTCTTGAAAAGAATAATTAATATTAACAAAAAAATAAAAAGAAAAGAAAAAGAGAGAAAATGAAAAATACTAAAATAATGGGCTGATTAGCAAAGTTGAAGCTAGTGCATTAAAAACTATTATTTATTTATGATATATATGTTATTTTAAATTGAAATTTCGTAATTAGAGAGAATCATTTTGGAAAGAAAGAAAGGTGTGGATTAAAAGGAGAGATTTGAATGAGGATAGAGAAAAACCGTGACGGATATTAGAAGGAAAGGAATTCCAGGTGAACGGAGGTAACAAAGGTTTTTTAAGGTGTCTTTACACATTTCCCAAGCCTAGAGAAGTCAAACGGCAAACATGTAAGGGGAGTTTACAGAAGCTTAGCAAACTAACCTATCCATGCGCTACAATTCCGGATATTCCAACATTTGTCGGCTAATATTTTTGGTTTAAAATAGTTTAATTTTATAAAGAAATATTTAAAAATGTAAAATAAATATCTAATGTGGACACCACATGACTTCCTTGAACGCCTATTAAACTATAAATCGGTGGCTCAAAAAATAAACCTGAATTTGGTTACTAGGTTCCGAACAAAAACTGTCGTTTTCCTTCAATTGGTAACAAGTTCCCAAGAGATTTCTTTGTATTCCTTGACAACATTAGAACTGTCAATATCTCTAGTTAAAGCATTGGAAATCGAAGGTTTAAACATTGTAAGTGGAAGAACCCGCTTAACTTATATCTTATTCTCCTGCTGCAGACTTGTTCAGCTCACAAATGGGGAGGTAAAAAAGTATTTTACACTCAATTGTAACACTTAAAACAAGTACCTAAAAAAATTGTTTGGCTAGAGTACCGAACCATATGATTTCTGAATTTAATTTTAATATAATTTTTGATGTAAGTTTATTATGACCTTCAAGTAAAGTACCACTTCCGGTAATCAAGCAGTAACCAAAAAGGGAGGTTCACAACTAGATTACAATTTAATCCTAAATACGAAATTTTAACTTTCTACGCCTAACCGTTTTTGAGTTATGCGAGATACGTACGAACGTACGTACAGACATCACGACGAAACTAGTCAAAATGGATTCAGGGATGGTCAATATAAATATTTCCGTTGAAATCTGAAATCCGAAAATTTTCGCGATTACAATACTTCCTTTACTGCGTACAAGGAAGTAATAACATATAAATGTATAATTCTTATAAATACGCTAATATGTGGATGGAACACTAGCGCTGATGTGGCGCTTCCCGCTAGAACTGGATCGGACACAAACACAGAGAATCTATGCCAAATCCATGCCAAACAAACCCTTTACGCATTTGATTTGCCTAGGCTTGGCAAATGTGCAAAGGCGTCGATCATTATTGTTTTTTAAGTATTTTTATTTATATTATCTATTAAAGAACAATAAGAAAATCAACTTATTATAGAATAAGCAAACAACAACTAAAATAATCTGATTAAGATGATTAGAATTATTTTTTAAGGATTAATTTGCCACTGAAAGAGCAAATTTAAATTTTCCATATGGATTTCAAATAATTGGTAATATAGACGCTCAATGCAGACTAAAAACCATATACAGCTACTCAAAAAAAATTGTTTGTAATTTATTTTAAATTCTTCAAATTATAGTAGTTCGGTCGGTTTTACTTTTGTTTTTCATAGTTTTTTTTTGTTTCAATAATAATAATAATATATATATGTATATATATTTCAGAAAAATCTTTGAAAATAGGTTCATTTTTTTATATTTTGAAGTATTTAAAATAAATTACGAATATTTTTGGGAGCCATTGTAGGTCAAACCTAATTTTATGTAAGTTAACTTTATTCCAAATCGTGTTAGCCTGTATTCAAGCTAATATTTATTATAAATATTTTGAGTTGTACCGCTTCCGTTCTGGATGTGCGATATGCAATTAGCGAAAATACAATCCTGAAATTTTTTCCTCTAGCTTTAAGAGTTTTAATCTTATCTCTACCAATGACAAATATTTTACATAGAGCCCTAATCGGCTTCCTCAAATATGAATATGACAGCAATGGAGACTCTAAAACTTAATAAAAAGGCTAATATATCATCTTTATTTTAGTAAAGTGTGTGCACCGTTACTAAGGCTCCATATTTTTATTTTCAATTGGCAGTATTAAAAATATGATAGGACTAATCAGTATCAACAGTTTCCATTAACTCGCTCCAGTCATCGAGGATTGGCAAAATGAGAATAAATCAGAAAAAGAATTAGAGAGAATAAGGAGTGGATCCAGAGGGGAGGGATCCAAGGGCCCCGTGCTCTGGGATCCCCGTTTCATATCAAAATCAAACAAATGACTAATACAGTCATATTTATAGTTTTAGACTCCCTCCCCCCGGACTCCTCCATTCTCTAGGGGATATTTCATACCTCTCAAACACCAGGCAGCCCCCCTGCCCTATCCAAGGAAGGGGCCCTGCAATATCTTTTCGCCCAAGGTCCCACAAGGTCTAGATCCGCTACTGCAGAGAATTATGCATAAATTTCTTTGCCAAATTACTTAAAAGTAAAATTTTAAGTAGGAAAACAAAAATTGTCCTTTACAAAACGCTGTTTCGGCTTGTAGTGACGTACGCTTGAGAGTCTTGGACACTTTAAACGATTTATGGTTAGAATTGAACCATCCTCAGACGCATCATGGACATTTAAGAAGGAAAAATGCAGGGTTATCTAAAATCTATGGAGAAAAGAGCATCTCCTCATATATTAGAAAACAGAGGTTGAAGTGGCTGGGTCACTTGCTTAGAATGAAAGGATGGCAAGAAGAATGAATGAAAACTGTTCTGATCAGAGGCGTATGCCGAATTTTTTTTCGGAGGGGGGATTTAAAAATTTTTTAAAATATAAAATAATATAATAATAATATAATAATATAAAAAATATTTTAAAATAAGAAGAGACAAATAATCACTTAAAAGTCTATAATCGCCAAATTTAGCGTAATTTTTAAGGATAAGCATGAAACTTGGACCCAAAACTATTATTGAAATTACTAAAAATATTACTAGGCCTATAATATAAGGATAGGCCTATATCCTCCTGATTCCCTCCTCTGGGTACGCCACTGGCTCTGATGGAGTTTATTAGGTTTTTAATTGTTTATTTAATGTTATTTAGATTTTTTAAAGTTTCCAAAAATTACCTATTGTATTGTTTTTTCTTATTTCATTTCTATTCTCATTATTTATATTATTATATAATATTATCACTTCTATGTTTGTAAATATTTATTGAAGTTTTAATTATATTTTATACTAATGTGCGAAATGCTATACATTCATTATTAGTTAGGGATTGATAAATTATTTGCCACTTCTATAAATTTGTTTTATTGAAAACTAGTTCCGAATATTATACATTCATCAAATTTAAAAATAACCAATTCAAAATATATTTTGGTATTATGATACATATTAAATTATATTAATATAAATTAGTATTATAAAACATTTATGAATTATGAATTTAATTAAGACAAGAAATCAAATACATGTTGGTACTCACCAAGGTTTAAATTCGGTTATATCAAACAGAAAAGTTTGTACTGGTTTCTTCTCGCATTGAACTAACAATGAACGAAAGGTAGGAAGGATGTTTTTAGGTAAACGGTTCAAGGGTCAGGGTTTTTTCAATAATGCCGGTGAGTAATTGGTTTTTCTGTTATAGATGGGAATAAATTTAAGATTGGACTATCGGAGATATTTATTTGGTCATTTAAGCAAAAATCTGGATTGGATTTGAAGGATTTTATTATTTCAAGTGCTTCATTTATATTTAATTTGAGGCTGTTTTGAACGTGGTGTATTAATTTAACTCCTGAGTCTTTGATGAATTTATGATTTTTTTCATTTAAATTATTAGCATACATTTTTTATAGATTAGAGTGTTTTTAAATTATACTTATTAATTAATTATATAGTGATGTAATAGGCTTATAAAGGGTTAATGTTTAAAGGAAAATTAAATGAAAACCGCTAGAAAAAAATAAATTATACCTGTCTCTATTTATTATACTTTTATTATATATTATGAATATCTTCATTATAATATATATTTATAAGTTGTACAAATTGTCAATATGATGATGTTGGTATGCTGTGTGTAAGCAACCCAATGCAGTTGGGCTGCACCTCTTTGATAATAAAGTGTTTCTCTCTATTATCAATTGACAAATTAATCAAGAATTTACTTAGGTTGTCTTTTTAGAGCAAATGGTTGTAAATATAAATACATAACCTCAAAATCAAACAAAGTCAGTTGAGGACATTATTATTATACATATGCTATTACAGAGAAGAAATGTAAAATGTTAAGTAACTTAAATTATAAATGCTTTTACTTCAACGATTCCACAAAGCTAAAAGACAATGACTTCTAAATTCAATTCCAGACGTCTTGACGGAAATGTTTACAAAGGACGTTAATATTAAAGACGTTCCCGTTGTAGGAATGCCTCGAGGTTTATAATTTACGTTTAAACTTTATCATTCGGAATATGTTTTCCGTTGACGATTAGTATACTCGTACAGCGAGGACATAACCTTGAAAGTGGTTAGCGAAAACATCTAAATAGAACTTGTTTGTCGAAATAAATCATTACGAAAGCTGTTATTTTTATTTCAAATATCTATAGGAAGTACCTAAGTAGGTTTCTAACAGATTTAAAAAAAAAAGTTTTCGAGATAATTTGATTTTGTTTTAATCATTCTTTTTTAAGATTTTTTTTTTTAAAATTATAAACAAAAACCAATGCATTCTGATCCAATATATAAAGTTATAAGTATTATTCTAAAGTTTTTAATAATACTTATAATTTTGAACTTTAATTGTAATAGGATTCCAGCTTTCTTTCATATGTCTTTTTGTGATATTGATATTCTTATTTTATTCAAAATCAACCCAACATCTTCGTCGAGTTTAATAGTGCTGTGAAAAAATTAACCCTCTTCCTTTTTCATAAGCTTTAACATTAGATATAAACATTATTTGCTATTTCAAATTTATGATTTTTGTCTAATATAACTTCTATAGAAAAGAAGGTTCTAAGAAAATATTAAACTTATAAATTTTAAGGAGCCTCAATTATGATTTAGACACTATGAATATTAAACTTAATTCACAAATTGAGACCTATTTTTTATATGTGCATGGTATATCTATATTCATACAGTTATTCACTTGAATTCGATTATAGCTGAAGGTATGTTTTGGATGGTATTTCTGTAAATTATATATTTATATGTTTTTATTTTATATTTTTAAATATTTCTTTATAAAATAAAACTATTTTAAACCGAAATTAAAAGCCGACAAAACTTGTAACGGCCGGAATAGTAGCTTGTGGAAAGATTAGTTTGCTAAGCCCTTTGCACGTCTGCCGTTTGACTTGCCTAGGTTTGGCAAATTTTTTAACGCACCTTAACATTATTCGTCGATATATCGATATTATTCCTTACATATCTGGTAGAAGTTCGGTCTGTAAAATTACTTATTTAATTAATTTTAACTTTGTGATCACGATACATCAACTATCATTCTAATGACAATCGGTTCGGATCGTCTTATCTCTTTCGAGAGATATCGATAAACGTGTTCAAGATCAAGATGGAAAAAATATTCGCATCGAAGTTTAAATCAAAACGTGAAGTTAAGTAGGTAGGTAAGTTCGCATTGTTACTTAAACTTGTTTGCTTATACTTTATTATACTTATTGTTTTCATTTGTTATTGTTGAATTGAGCCTGTCAACTATAAATAGCCATAACCTTGATTGATTAATTCATCACTAATTGAGTATTCAATTATCTTTTAGATAAAAACACCGCGGCGAAGTATAGATTATAACTCTAGCTATAATAAAACTTTAATCTATACAATCTTGTATCTCATCAGTGAATTGTCACCAACAATGTTGCTCACCTGATAAGACTAGGCGCAATACAATCGTACAGCAAGGCTGTTGTATTCCATCAAATACCAACATTGAAATATAGGGTCATGGTTCAATCCATGGATTTGTAGTAATAATTCTATAAAACTTATTAACTTATAATGATTGATGGTAAACGTATGAATGGTCTAATTAGTTTCTTAGGCAGAATTGTTAAAGATTTTAGTTTTTTTTTAATTTGCCTTACCTATGTATGAAATATATAGTAAAGGGAAGTATTGCGATCGCGAAAATTTTCGAATTAGAGTTTTCAACAGAAATTCACGTTTCAAGATCCCCTAAATCCAAATAAGCAAATCTTGCAAAATGGTTTGTGTGTCTATGTGCATTTGAACAGCCTAGCTCAAAAACGAAAAACTGTACGACACTGAAATTACATATTTAAATTAGGTATATGTATATGATTACACAGCAACTTTTTCGTCAAAATCGACTAACCGGAAGTGCCACTTTATATAATCGATAATGCACTTTTTTACAATTTTCTCGAAAACGGCTCTAACGATTTTGATGAAAATTGGCTAAATTATTCTTCATAAAGGCCTTTAACTTTTCATTTATGTAGTAAATCACCGAGGAATCACAGGGAAAAAAGTTATGATGAAAAGAATATTTTATATGCGCATAGCTTAAAAAGTATGCATTTTACGGTAAAATATGTATAGAGTTGTATGAAAGGTAATTAAATTATCTAAAAATACAATAAAGGGATCATTAAAATCGGACCAGCATTACCAAAGATACAGAGCATCGGACTAACTGGAATTAGCTACTACTATATATCATGGATTTTACACTTTTTTACATTTTTCTCGAAAACGGCTCTAACGATTTTGATGAAACTTGCCTAAATTATTCTTCATAAAGGCCTTTAACTTTTCATTTATGTAGTAAATCACCGAGGAATCACAGGGAAAAAAGTTATGATGAAAAGAATATTTTATTTGCGCATAGCTTAAAAAGTATGCATTTTACGGTAAAATATGTATAGAGTTGTATGAAACGTAATTAAATTATCTAAAAAAACAATAAAGGGGTCATTAAAATCGGATCAATAATAGCAAAGATACAGAGCATCGGACTAACTGGAATTAGCTACTACTATATATCATGGATTTTACACTTTTTTACATTTTTCTCGAAAACGGCTCTAACGATTTTGATGAAACTTGCCTAAATTATTCTTCATAAAGACCTTCAACTTTTCATTAATACCGTTGGAAAGCTAAAGATTTTATAAAAAATATTTATATAATCGTATAAAGTGGTAGAAGATAATGGAGAGTGACGAAAAACGTATAAACTTAACTAATTGCTGTAAATAATAATTTCTATCGATATATTATTTAATGAAAAATAAATGTTTCCATGGAAGCTGTAAACATTTTAAATTTATTAAGTGAAAGTAAGGTTAGTAAAAGTTGTGTGAGGCGCGCACCAGATTTTTTTACTATCAGATATTTTTTCATTTTACATTTTGGAATAAGCAAATAAAGACTTAGAGAGCCCGCTTGTTGGAAGCCGATAACAGTTACAGTATTTGGCAACGAACCTCCTTTCACTGAACTCCATCAAAACCCAAATATTCAAGGTCGGACCCAGCACATTCCTCCCATAGCTTGTAACTAGGACGCTGACTTGCCAGATTAGCACTGATTATACAATGAGTAGTTCCTTAATTTAAGTTTATGCAAATGAGGAGCTAACAGCGTCGTTTAGCAACAGCGAAGTAAATAGCATTATCTGCTTTTAGCCTCATCTTCATTATCCCTCGAATTTCTTTTTTTATTGTTATTGAAGATTCAATAATGGTAATAAAATATTAATTATTTTTGTACCCCTCCATTGCTAAATATCCTCCTTCCTTTTCAGTTTTACTCCATTCCAATTATCGTCTATTATTGCTATTAAAATAAAACAACAACATCGGTAATATCTCATATGTGGTGATCATCCTACAACAACCTAGACTCGGTCGCTCTGCAAGAATTACATGGGAAGGGAATGGACTTCCGAAGAAGCGGTTCCATACTATCTATTATAGCTGCCACGAACGTCAACATGTGTCTGAAACGGGCTTTGTTGTGGGAAGAAGACCCAGAAATCAGCTTATAGATTTTAAGCCAGTAGTCCCGACACCGAAGTGTCGTCGGATGATGAGAAGAAAACGTTTGGTGATGAGTTAGGGACAATCCTCAATTGCTGCCCAAATGGTGATCTAAAGGTGATAATGGGGGATTTTAATGCGAAGATTGACAAGATCGATCTTCAGAATAACTGTAGAAATGCACAGTCTCCATAATGAGAAGAATGAGATTGGCCGAATGCTTATTAACATCTGAGGACCTGGTTGTTGAAAGTTCACTATTCCCCGAAAAGAAAACTCTTCAGGGAACGTGGCGAAATACTGTGAACCACAAAGATTCTGATCAATAGGGGCCCGTGGTACAACTTAATGAGCTGCAGGTTCTAACATGGACGCTGACCATTATCTGATAGTGTCCAGAATCAGAGCCAGGGTATCCAATGCCCGAAAAACCAAGAGAAAGAAGACGGAGAGGATGGCGAGTTCCAATCTGAAAGAACCAAAAGTTAGCGAACGTTATCGCCAGTAGTTGGATGCAATGGTGGTAAATGCAAGCATGCCAGAGGGTACAGCAAACGAGCAGTCAGGATGAAACCAGGGCATTTCTCCAAGTAATGAATGAAAGCAGAAAATCCTTCAAACCAAGAGTTAGATCATGCAGAAAAGAAATCTATGATCTCAGAGAAGGAGAAGATTCTGATCCGTTGGTCCTTTAAGGATCGGAGAGCTGGACCCTTACAAGTCTGGAAGAGTTGGAGATCCAGGTTTCGAACGAAGGATCCTTTATCGCATAGGCGGAGCGGTCAGGGTCGGCGAGAACTGCAGAAAGAGGAATAACAGTAAAACCTATGAATTGTATGGAGATATTGATGTGAGGCATATGAAGCTGGAAAGACTGCGTTGGGCTGGACACGATGGCAGAATGCAGGGAGAAGGGATACCAAGAAAGATACTTGACGGAAGGGTCTACCGGGCGAAGTACCACGGAGTTAGTTAGTGAGCATCACCAGCATAAATAGAGTGAATGGGTAAGTACTCGTACATAATTAAATTGAGTAAGCTCAATGGAACGAAATGTGTTTTTCTTACTTGTAACTTTTTCTTATTTGATGAAAGAAGAACCATGGAAAGGGGTGACTAACCTGAAACAAAAAAAAAAAAGATAGCTCTGATTAGATTTTTGAAAATATGGTCCTGTTTAAGAATCAATTATCCTACAAAACAATACATAGTACTTGTAATGATCTTTTTATTTATGTTTATGCGTACATCTTTTTTTGTTTTATATCTTAGAATTTTACGTATCGGCGTTGCGGTAAACTAATAAAATTCAAAAAGTTTAGAAGAGTACAAAAACTGAAAAACTGTCAACTTTCCCGAAGTGTTATCTTAACAGCTATCTAGTAGATACCCCGCGGGAAATGGGGAGAAAGAGACTTTTCTTTGTTTCCTTATCTGTTCGGAGAAATGCGGCCTAAGACAGCTGTTCCGACTTACTGCGGATTCCTTGCATGGGTGCGTCTGAATATGTATATAAAGGGTCCGTTAGTGAAACGGAAAGATTTCAAAATTAAACTTTTCATTAAAGAATTATTTATTTATTTATTTATCATGTGTGAATACAAAGTACAGAAATAGCGATTTGGCGTGAAATAAAAAAAAAAAAAATACGTTTTTCAAAATACCATTTTCGCCAAATATTCTCCGTTGAAATTTATGCATTCTTGGAGTCGTAGCTGGAATTTTTGCATGGCCTCTCGCAGGATATTGTTCCAATATCTTCTCTAATGCGTTGTTTGAGGGCTAGAATAGCTCTAGGTGGATCGCCCTAACTCATTTTTATGTGGCTCTCCGTTAAATCGGAAGATCGAAGGGGCGAAGAAATATTCCCATTTCAAGAAATGACGCGGCCCGGGAACAAAACATTCGCAGTATTCATTCACCGGCTCCACGCAAGCCACTTGGTGAACGTTTTGTCCAGAAAATAGTTTTTTTTTAATTTATTTTTTATTGCACGCAACATTAACTATTGTTGCATTTTATATTTGTACATGAAAAAGTATCAATTTAAAAAGTAAATAATTTAATTTAATTCCCCGACCCTGTATATATGTATATGCTACCGGCAAAGTATAAAATCCAGGCGTGGTATAGAATGCCTAGTTTCGATTCATTGCCTGGGCATTTTAGGTAAAGTATGAAATTTAATAAACTTTATACTGTATTTCACACTTTATCTAGGCATTGTGTACAATATCTAGCTAGGCATTTCATATAATGCCAATTGTTCATCTGGCAAAGTATAAAATGAAAAAGGTTTGAATAAATAGTTTTTATTTATTTATTTGGTTTAGTACAATCATCGTTTCCCGATCCCCAGAATTGTCACTTGCCATTTTTTCCTGTCCGTCCAATCCACTTCTCGTAGACCTCTAGCTGCCATTCGTTCGTTGGCATCAGCCAGCCATGTTTTCCTTGAATAGTGTTTTTATTTTATAAATAAAACGTTATGTATCTTATGCCAAAAGAACTCAAAATGTTATTTCTAAGACTTACATGAAGCTACTTGTTACAGCATACTTGAGTTTTGTGATATTTTGAGTTGCATTTTCTTTTTTCATTTGTACATTTTAACTTTATAGTTTGACACTTATCGTTGCAGGAGCACTTTACGAAGTCTTGTCCGCATCCTTATGATTTAATTGTGCTGTAGGAGCAGTTCGAAGTCCAGGTTCTCGGACGGAAACGTCTTCAACTCGAATCTTCTCGCCTATTCTAAACTAAGATATTGAATACAATTGTTTTAAAAACTAGCAGTGCCTGATTTGTAAAAACTATTATATGTTACACTCACGACCACTAGTTCCTTGAGTTTACTCATTCTTTTTCGACATCAAGTATAGGAAAACCAAAAATCATTCCTTCAGTCCAATAATCATTCCTTCAGTCTAACAATCATTGCATTGAAGTAGTCGGATGTGACGAGCTAGTTACTCCTATAAAAGTATAACTCGAAGCTAAGTCATACCTTTACTTGCAGTTAATAAAATTTTAGTAAAATAAACTATTATTTTCACTGATAACGCACAGTAGTTTTGCCATTTCATGGATTTAGTTTTATATATAAATTGACCTGATATAGATTATTAACAGACTATAATGGCAAGGTAAATACTTAACAAAATCACGCGAAGCTCCATTGGTTTCTAATGGAATCCGACGCTAACTGCTTATTCAAATGACAGCCATTACCGTTGCCTCCAATTAAATACCTTCCTAATGGTGAAAGCTAATTGGCCATTAGACGCGTTGGAAGAGCGAATTCTATTGATTTATTATTTTCAATAATAGACCTTTGTAATCGACCAAGAATTTTTTTTTTAAAATTGAACCTCAAAAATTGAAGATTTACGTTTCAAGATACGTTGAATCCAAATATCGAATTAAAAAAATCCATCCGTCCGCGACTATTTTCTCCGAGACTATTGACCGATTGAAAGTCGCAGATCACTCCATGATGATCCTCGGAACTCGACATTACCATCCGTCTTTTTATTATGAACTGGCGGCCGATTAGAGATTTTATAAGCAGATAACTCGGCCATTTATAAAGATAGAGGGGAAATGTAAGGTGTTGTGGAATCAGGTTACCAAGGTATTTAGAAACAAAATTATGATTAATCGAAAGGTGATAAAATTCCCTACAAAAAAAAAAAAAATAAATAAATAAATAAAAATCATTTTAATCGGACCAGTATTAGCTGAGATATAGCGTAATGAACTTTGTAGACTAATTTCTCGGCGCTACAAGTGTGCGCGGTCCTAGGTCTCCTGGTTTATCAAATACCGGCTCCTCGCTTCCTTGTATCTCTCTACTCCATCCTTCCTTGGATTATTTCTGAACTTCCTTCAGCTTCTTGGTCTTTCCTTTTTCTTTTCCCACTGAAGTGCACATCCAATATTTCCCTCCTCTCAGTTTTCTTGGGATAAGCTTCAAATTTCTGCTCCATAGCTTTCTAGTGCCTAATTTATTGCTGAACTTGGTCGATATCATTTATAAAGTATTCTGTACTTGTTCCTTTCCCGAAACATTCCAAATGCTCATCTGACAGATAATCTAATTATCTAAACTGTAAACCAAAGCACATACGGAAAGTCCTGTGAATGGACAGACCAGATATTTTTGAATTATTACTATTTAGAAATAATAAACCATTGTGTAATAATTTCAAGCCTTTTTTTTTAATTTTTTCTTTTTAAAATTGAGTGCAGATATCCGGAATGATTTACCGCATACCATACAGAATGATAAAAATCAATCAATGAGTAAATATAAACAAAAAATTAATGATTAAATGAGCTATTTTTTTTTTTATGAACTAGTTGTTTTAAATTGTAAATTCCTTTTAATTAAGAGATATGTTGTTAATGATTTGATAAGAAGGTTGATAACGAGATAAGACTGCCGCGAGAGCTACTGACTGTTACTAATACGGTACTACGCTGCCTCAACATCAGACACGCTATCATTTAATAATAGAATTTAAACGAAATTAAATACATTCAGGGAGAGAATGCAAGTATCCAAAAAGAAAGGAGAAAAATTCCCCGTCAACGATCTGCTTCATGCTAAGTAGTTAAACTTAATTAAAGATTTAAAACATAAATAAATAAAAATATTCTGAAAAGAATAATTATTGTTCTGTATTATAATAGTCAGACAGGCACTTAACAAAAGCCACAATTTAAGTCCGAAAAACAAGTGATAATTACAAACTCTGTAATAAAATGTCCAAAAATGGCAATATTCCATGATTTTTAATTTTTTTTTTTTTTGTTTTGTTTTTTGTGGAACATTATTGATCGAATTCAATTCTTTAAAACTCATTTTTTCCGTATATTTATACTCTTATACGTACTATTCTTAATTTTATTTTTTTTTTAAATTCACATCTTGAACGCGAAAAAACACTTTCGGCACCTTTATGAATTTTTTTCATCATGTTCCTACATACCGATTTTATCTAAAACATATACAATGTGTTTCTACTATTTTTCTTTTAATTATCACGTTGAGAAAGTCCATTGGCAATTTATTTAAAAAAGTAAACTATCGCCCCTGGACTAAATCGAAATCATTAAGGGGGTCACTGACTAACACTCCAATCCTTTAATAATTAATTACTCGATCTCACTGGTTTATCAATAACAAAACATTACACACAGACTCATGACATAATATTACATTCCATTTCATGATAAACTAACAAACTTATACAAAAATGGCAACGATATACATACATATGATAGAAAAAAAGAACGAAGAAGGCTGAAAAGGAGTTGGTTAAGGGATCTCATGGAATAAAATATTTTTAAAATTCAAGTAGGGTGTAGGTATCGATGTGTGTTTGACCTACATTATGCCTAAAATGCAAATTATATCACTTAAATCTTATCTGTTTATTGCCACATGCTGAGGAACAGATGTTATAAAATTAAAGATAAAAAAAAAAATTAACAGCTGTTTTATTATAACTATCAGAAATTTAATATAATATATAATATATTGCTATGTTTCTGGCAAACTGCTTTTCTAAGGCAGGTGGGGGTTCCATAAACCACATTTACTCAATTTAATTATCTAATTTAATTAAACAAGCATCGGTTCCAGAAGGGAGCCGATCAATCACTCTATATTTTAACATAAAAGGCTAGAGACCGCAGACCCCCCTGCTATGGTCACTTAGCTTGGGATATTATAAATACCATTGAAGAACCTTTCCAAGGATGTCGTGTTCACCATTTCACTTAATTAACTAGATGATGGCATGCAGGGTAAATAGAATGGTAGATTATGTTACAGATCTTACTTTATTTATATTACGTTATTAATTCACCTATTGGCTTAATAATTTCTAATCTAAATTACTCTCATTGTAAAAATCTACATATGTATTCGAGAATACTGGGAGAACTCTAGCTTATTTAAAATGTCTTCCGTATGCCACATAATATTATACATTCATGTACACAATGAATCGAAGTACAAGCACTTATCTTATTGTTGCCTTCTAACTTCGGTGCTCGACGGTCTAGGATTTTCTTTCTGGCTCGAACTTCGTCTCTCGATGGACTGCTCCACTATTCCCTCTGCGAACCCCTGTCTTCTGGCTTCTCTCAAGAACTCTCCACTTCAAACTTCTGACCCGAACTCTCCAATTCAACCTTTTTACCAGAACTCCTCCCGAACTATCTTTCTCCCGGCCTCTTATACGGTTTCCCCTACTTCTTCTTGAACAGATGAATTTTGTTCCCCACTCTCCTTTTGGGACATCTTATTGGCTGTCGCTGTAAGAATATTTTCAAAGGACTTGTAACCTTGGGCGACAGATTTTATTACACCATGTCGACCTGGCCTATCTCTAGGCTTATGGTGCTCTTACTTTCGCTTATCTTAAGCGGCCTGTTGGCGGTCTTGAACTGCACCTTCCCAGGTACAACGCCCGACTTTGTCCATATTCCTTTGTCCGAAAAAGAAACTGGTTAATATTGATATTGCTGAACCATGTGGCATCTCTTTAATTTATTCCTTACTTAATTACTATTATGAATATTTATTATTTCCTTTAATCCCAATATCCTCAATACATAACATTATAATATAAAATATCAGAGGTTTGTTAGCACCTCTCCATTCCCCCTGCTTTATTATATTTAGACGGGAGCAAACAAATATTTTCAAAAAAAAAAAATCCTAAATTGAATTTGTAAAAAAATTTATCCGCGTAAATGCATAAAAAATATACGTACTTACAATTATTTTTTTCAGGAAAAAAATTATCAGAATGAACGTTATCTAAAGCCAGGTTTATTTTTGTATAACCATAATTAGCATATGATCAAGGATTGATGATAGACAATCTTCAAGGTTAATTTATATCGCAAAGATAGCCTTTTGACGCTGTTATTAAACAACTGATTATGAAATCCATAATCATAATTATTGTACAAGAGCGTACGCAGAATTTTTTTGTCGATCTAAATGTCTATTATCGCTAATTTTAACATACATTTTAAGGATACGCATGAAAATTGGATCGAAAACTATTGTTAAAATTGGCAAAAATATTACTCAAAATACGAATCTTATGTTAATGGGTATGGAAATTATATAATTTCGAACATTTCGGAGGGAGGGAAGGTAAATCCCTACCTAGATTCCTCCCTAGAGTCTCCTAAAGGCATCTCCGTAAAAAGTAAAACAGAAATTTTTTTAACATATTTAGATTTTTAAGCCTACAATAAGTACAAAAGTAGGCATATGTATTCATATTGACAAATTCAAATAATAAAATATTGTAATAATAATGAAATTAGGAACGTAAATTATGTTTATGTCTTATGTATGAACTCGATTAATTTTGAATTATTTATTTAAATATATGAATTTAAATTTTCAAAATCAATTATGAATAGAATATTGCTCAAAAAGTTCTGTATCATATTTAGTGATTCCTACTTGAATATTTAGTAATCAATTTACTAAATATGAATATTATCACAAGAATTATCACAAACAGATTATGAAAACCAACCTTGAACCGATATTTGGTGCCGCTAACACACCTACACACGTTCAAAACAATTACAGCTCGTCTAAATAGACCAGATATCATTGGCCAGATTTTAAGTTCAATTTTACAGCACTAAAAGTTGGAAACTATGACAAAATCTCTAACCTACATTATATCTACAAAGTTTCCTCATATCCAAAAAAAAAGACAATCGAATTAATAAATAAAGAATTCTAAAGGGAGAAGTTGGTCGGAGGGTGCGGTAAAAAAGTAACACTTTAATAAGTAAACTTATATATTTTGTGCCAACGTTTCGGCCTAAGTTTTAGGCCATCTTCAGGATTAAAAGAAAAACAAAATAACAACAATGAAAAACGACAGAGGCAGTACCAGTAACAGTAAAAAATGATAAAAACAGAAATTACAAGTAAGATAAAAAAGTATGAAGTATAAAAAGAAAAAGATAACACTAAATTACGTAATACAAGTGACTAATGAAACAATAAAATAAAATAAAATAACAATATAAAAATTAATTTAAATTAAAATAATGCGTTATTTACGCAGAAAATAGTAAAATATATGAAACCTATTAATTAAAAAGACAAATAGTATGAAGGTTTGGTAATATGTAAAGCATATGCCTGCGCATTATGTAATTTAGTGTTATCTTTTTCTTTTTATACTTCAAATTTCTTTATCTTACATATCTTGTAATTTCTATTTTTATCATTTTTTACTGTTACTGGTACTGCCTCCGTCGTTTTTCATTGTTGTCGTTTTGTTTTTCTTTTAGCCCTGAAGTTGGCCTAAAACTTAGGCCGAAACGTCGGCACAAAATATATAAGTTTACTTATTAAAGTGTTACTTATAGACCGCACCCCTCCCCTCCCCTCCCCCCCCCCCCCTTCCCACCGACCAACTTTTCCCTTAAGATATACATCTATGATCAACGAAAACTCTCTCCAATAAATAATTGTTTTTTTGTTTTTTTTAATTTCCTTGAAATATATAGTAAGGGAAAACATTGCGATCGTGAAAAATTTCGATTAAGGGTTTTCAAGGGAAATACACGTATCAAGGTCCCCTGGTGTGTGAATTTAATTGAAGTGATAGCATCGCAGCAACTGAAATGGGCGAGTAAACTTGTCAGGGAGGATAACGAACGAACCATTAAAAGGGTAACGGGCCTTGCGGTCGACCGGAACGTAGACAGGAGGATAATGTTAAGCATTACCTTTAAGATTTGGATTAAAATGGGTTTCAGAGGAGAAAGGTATGTTGGCAAGGAAAGATTATTGTTATATTTAGTATTATTATATTTATTATTACTTTGTTGTTCAAATAAAATTAATTTAATAAAACATACAACGATTTTTACGTTTCTTATTTTATTATTTACTCTTGCCTATATATGAAATATACAGTATGGGGAAGTATTGAATTTTTAACGGAAATACACGTTTCAAGGTTCCCTGAGTCCAAATAACCAAGTCTCGTAAAAAGGTCTCTATGTGTCTGTATGTGAACAGCCTAGCTCACAAACGTAAAGTCCATTAAAGTAAGTATTAAAGTTCCATATTTAAGGTAAGCATATTCCTGGGATATTACAAAAACTTTGTCGTCAAAATCTATTAACTGGAAGTGCCGCTTTATGTAATCGGTTTTACACTTTTTTACAATTTTCTCGAAAACGGCCCTAACGATTTTGATGAAACTCATCTAAATTATTCTTCGTAAAGCCCTTTAATTTTTCATATACATAGTACTTTAACGAGGAAATGCAAAGAAAAAAAGTTATGATTCAAAGAATTTTTCATTTGCTCATAACTCAAAAAGTATGTATTTTATGGTAAATTACGTATGAAATCATATGAAAGTTTCTAAAAAACTAAAAAGGAATCATCGAAATATGACCAGTATCAGCAAAGATACAGCGTATCGGACCAACTGGAAGTGTCAATTATATTATCTATTTTACACTTGTTAGCAATTTTCTCGAAAACGGCTCCTACGATTTTGATGAAAATTTCCTAACGTCTTCTTCTTAAAGCCCTTTAATCTTCCATATATGTATGTAGTATATCAACGAGGAAATACGGGAAAATAAGTCAATAGAAAAAGAAAATTTTATTTGCGGATATTTCAAAAAGTATGCGTTTTATGGTAAATTATGTATGAAATCATATAAAAGGTGATTTAAGTATCTAAAAAAAAAAAAAAATTAATCATCGAAATCGGGCAAGTATTGGGTAAAATACAGCGTATCTTATAAGGACTACAAGATCATAGATTTACCGTCCGAATGTAGACGGATGCGACCAAACCTCCTCCCACCAACCTGTAGTCAACAATACGCTCTGTGATAATGTAATGTAATAATATAAAAGTAGAAATTAACTTAATAAATTCTACTTTTATATTATTTAATGGAAACTAAACCGAAACTTTTAAAATATATTTTCAGCTTGACAAACCAAAAATATAGTGTACAGAATTGTCGTACTAAAATTGTTTAAAAAATTAATTATTGTGCTTTTGTGAGAGAAAACTTGAAGAAGTGCATTCTGCTGAGTTTATTTAAAGTAGTGCTTATGTGAACTCTTTAAAATTATGTTCAAAAGATTATTATTATAGACTTGTATGGGAAAGTAGTGTGATGCGCGTACCGCACTAGATTTTTATTACATTTATAAAATTTGCACTTACACCTGTGAAGTTGACCATCGATATTTCCTTCTCTTACTATCCTGGCTGATATTACATGAATCCTGGAGCCAGTATGAAAACAGTTAAGTTATAATTATTATGTTTAAAATTTTTTTTAGGGAATTTAATTTAATCAAATCCTGCCAGAATAGACCTGAAATGTGAACTCCAATACATAACAATAATGCCCATAGACTCATGTTCGTTTTATGTTCCTATGAAATAGTAAGAAAATATTTCGGTGTCACCATGCAAAAATGTTTTGGGTATAAAGTACATTTCTGTTATATATTATTAAATAATTATACTTGCTTAATATAAATTACTAATTTTATTTTATATTTTACTCATTATTTTCCTTATAATTCGAGTAAAGCTGTTATGCCGTCATCTGGCATTTAAAGGCAATATTTAAAAGCTTTGTTAAATTTCTGAGAATACTGTGCGGGGAAAAATAATATTTTAATTAACATTATAATGAAACATGCAAAGTTTGCTTCATGAAAGAGTATATATTTTATTTATGTTCTAACAGGTTATTAAATAGATGTAATAAATCTTTGTGTGTGCTAATATTACTGAATGTAAATAATTAATGTTTTACTGAATCCCTATTGTTTTTAAATCTGATACAAAAATAGATTTGTGTCATATTTAAAAACAACCATGGGGTTTGTACGAAATTTTCACACGGGCCAGCTTCTAAATTAAAACGTGAGAATGAATGTCGCCTTGTTTTAAAGGTTAAAAGACCTTGAACTTTTCAGTTTAAGCATTATAGATATGGACTGGTTCGTTACAATATATCCTTCAATATTATAACAATTATATACAATAGTTATACTAAAATTTAAACCGATAAATCTAATGCTAGGATAAATCTTTACCGAGTAAAGTTAAATTTGATCGTGAACTGGAAACTGTTTCGCGTGACTGATCGAGTTAGTTTTATCAATAGCCCGTGTCTCAGCCCCACAGCCCTGCCCCTCCAACCTTAATGGCTCCTTTATTAGCACACACAAAGATTTATTACATCTATTTAATAACCTGTTAGAACATAAATAAAATATATACTCTTTCATGAAGCAAACTTTGCATGTTTCATTATAATGTTAATTAAAATATTATTTTTCCCCGCACAGTATTCTCAGAAATTTAACAAAGCTTTTAAATATTGCCTTTAAATGCCAGATGACGGCATAACAGCTTTACTCGAATTATAAGGAAAATAATGAGTAAAATATAAAATAAAATTAGTAATTTATATTAAGCAAGTATAATTATTTAATAATATATAACAGAAATGTACTTTATACCCAAAACATTTTTGCATGGTGACACCGAAATATTTTCTTACTATTTCATAGGAACATAAAACGAACATGAGTCTATGGGCATTATTGTTATGTATTGGAGTTCACATTTCAGGTCTATTCTGGCAGAATTTGATTAAATTAAATTCCCTAAAAAAAATTTTAAACATAATAATTATAACTTAACTGTTTTCATACTGGCTCCAGGATTCATGTAATATCAGCCAGGATAGTAAGAGAAGGAAATATCGATGGTCAACTTCACAGGTGTAAGTGCAAATTTTATAAATGTAATAAAAATCTAGTGCGGTACGCGCATCACACTACTTTCCCATACAAGTCTATAATAATAATCTTTTGAACATAATTTTAAAGAGTTCACATAAGCACTACTTTAAATAAACTCAGCAGAATGCACTTCTTCAAGTTTTCTCTCACAAAAGCACAATAATTAATTTTTTAAACAATTTTAGTACGACAATTCTGTACACTATATTTTTGGTTTGTCAAGCTGAAAATATATTTTAAAAGTTTCGGTTTAGTTTCCATTAAATAATATAAAAGTAGAATTTATTAAGTTAATTTCTACTTTTATATTATTACATTACATTATCACAGAGCGTATTGTTGACTACAGGTTGGTGGGAGGAGGTTTGGTCGCATCCGTCTACATTCGGACGGTAAATCTATGATCTTGTAGTCCTTATAAGATACGCTGTATTTTACCCAATACTTGCCCGATTTCGATGATTAATTTTTTTTTTTTTTTAGATACTTAAATCACCTTTTATATGATTTCATACATAATTTACCATAAAACGCATACTTTTTGAAATATCCGCAAATAAAATTTTCTTTTTCTATTGACTTATTTTCCCGTATTTCCTCGTTGATATACTACATACATATATGGAAGATTAAAGGGCTTTAAGAAGAAGACGTTAGGAAATTTTCATCAAAATCGTAGGAGCCGTTTTCGAGAAAATTGCTAACAAGTGTAAAATAGATAATATAATTGACACTTCCAGTTGGTCCGATACGCTGTATCTTTGCTGATACTGGTCATATTTCGATGATTCCTTTTTAGTTTTTTAGAAACTTTCATATGATTTCATACGTAATTTACCATAAAATACATACTTTTTGAGTTATGAGCAAATGAAAAATTCTTTGAATCATAACTTTTTTTCTTTGCATTTCCTCGTTAAAGTACTATGTATATGAAAAATTAAAGGGCTTTACGAAGAATAATTTAGATGAGTTTCATCAAAATCGTTAGGGCCGTTTTCGAGAAAATTGTAAAAAAGTGTAAAACCGATTACATAAAGCGGCACTTCCAGTTAATAGATTTTGACGACAAAGTTTTTGTAATATCCCAGGAATATGCTTACCTTAAATATGGAACTTTAATACTTACTTTAATGGACTTTACGTTTGTGAGCTAGGCTGTTCACATACAGACACATAGAGACCTTTTTACGAGACTTGGTTATTTGGACTCAGGGAACCTTGAAACGTGTATTTCCGTTAAAAATTCAATACTTCCCCATACTGTATATTTCATATATAGGCAAGAGTAAATAATAAAATAAGAAACGTAAAAATCGTTGTATGTTTTATTAAATTAATTTTATTTGAACAACAAAGTAATAATAAATATAATAATACTAAATATAACAATAATCTTTCCTTGCCAACATACCTTTCTCCTCTGAAACCCATTTTAATCCAAATCTTAAAGGTAATGCTTAACATTATCCTCCTGTCTACGTTCCGGTCGACCGCAAGGCCCGTTACCCTTTTAATGGTTCGTTCGTTATCCTCCCTGACAAGTTTACTCGCCCATTTCAGTTGCTGCGATGCTATCACTTCAATTAAATTCACACACCAGGGGACCAAAAAATAAACACCAGGGGAACAAAAAACAAAAAATAAAAATGAAGTAATATTAATTAAAAACATAAAAAAATCTATTAGTGCATATTTATAAATGTTTATTGCAATTAAGAAAACTATTAACAATTCTTTTGGAACTGGATTGACAGGAAGTGATTGAATAAGCGGGATTTGAAGGTGGGAAGAATATATAACTACATATATATTAATTAGCAGGTCCACAATCATATTAAATATACATTATTTGTAATAGTAAGTATTTAATTATATAACAAACTTTATGAAATTTATTTATTTTTATTAAATCAATAAAACTGCCTTATTTATTTAGTTATATAAATACTTATATTATTATAATAATACTTATAGTATATACTAGTATTATATAATACTTATATTATATATTAGTGAGCGGAGGGGACCCATTCCAAAGATGGTTGTAATCAATAGTAAAAATACAAAACATTATTTATTTAGCCTTAATTTATTATTTATTTAGTAATGGTCAATCTACAATAAAGTTGCTCACATATATTTTCTATATTCACTGTCAGATGTTCATAAATTTTCTATTGATATAATTTAGAAATAGGCACGGGGTAAGCTATACAGTAACCGCAATACTGAACGGTTGTGAGGTTTTAGCGGGCTTAAACGACGGACAGAGTCGGACGCCCCTAAGGGTTTTATTATATAGATTATTTGAAGATTCAAAAAAAAAAAAAAAAAAAAAAAAAAAAAAAAAACACCTCAAGTTCGTCAAATATCATGAAATAACTAACCAGACATCAGTCAATTTTTGCCAATCCAGGAATCATCAAGACAGAAAAGCAAAAAAGTATGTCATATCATACAAACGACCCCTTATTAATGGCAATTGTAAAATTTTAACTGAATCTGAAAAATAAATTTAATTCATTTTTCAGTTTTATATTGTTTTGGAATATTTTAATAACCACACCTTCATATTGCTAATGCCTTTATTTTATCTAGAGTTTTTTTTTCGGACTTATATTGTCCATTATATATATAAAAAACACATATAATTCAATTCATATAAATCTCAAACCGACTTTCATTTATATTACTAACTATTATATCTCATACCTCAAATTTTGTTAGTTATAATTCGTTTACATCTTACAACAATATTTTTTTAATATGTGATTTCTAAAAATATCTTGCTCATTTATACCAAAAAAAATATCGTTTACTTAATCAGTACCAATTTCATCTTTATTTGAATACAATCAAGAAATATTTTTTTAGGACTTTATCTGAAATTTAATACCAGAAGCACTTGAATTAGTCATTTAATTCAGGAAAGGAGATCTTTCATCCAGCTCCTTTTCAGCCTTCTCCTTATGGCCATGTCAGCCGCAGTCATATCGTCTATCAGTCTGTTGTGATGTCCGAGAAATTATAGAAAAGAGAAATATGTTTTGTCGATAGTTGGCCATTGTAAGTCGGTATGTAGTTTTGCTGTTTACTTACCAAGGAGCTTCTTTTATCAGTCAAAATTTTGGATTGAAAAAATTGCAATTTTTGTAAGTTTTTTTTTTGGCTGAACCGTAGATCTGTGAGGCGTAAGTCCATATGGCTTTAAGTAGGTATATGTATATATTGAATTTATGCCTCATTTTTAGTTTCGATGATTTGGAAAAAAGAGAGTACAGTAATTTGCTTAATTTAATAAACAATGGAGACTAATCTTTCAGGTCCAATGCCACTAAATAGTTCAGTTTGGATACGAACAATTTCCATTTCAATATTAAATTTTCAAAATTTGAATTTTTTCGTGCTAAAGTCGTTGTTTGGCCCGCTGTGCGTCGGCGAGAGAGAATATAGAAGCAGTCCGTTAGGAACTGAGGCTACTCCTCGCTACTCAAGAGGTTATTAGTCTGCCCTCTTCCTCTCAGGGGGTGTGGCGCGTCGTAACTCAAGTGTCGCATGAGTGTTCTTGACACTTCCGTATTCGGCCGTATGTGCCTCGCTACGCTCTGCGTTTATATATGTGAGTCTAGCCTTGGAAATTTGAGCTATTATTATAAAAAAAATACGATAACGCCGTTCAGAAAATTAACGAAGTGAAAGTGGAAGACTCATTTTCTATATCGGCTGGTTTAAAAAATTATAAAGTATGATATTAGCCCCTAAAGGAAGTATCGTTCTGATAGCCTTTCATCAACTAATTGTTTATTTGATTGAGTGGGTTTAAGTAATAGAAAATGGTATGTGTACTTATTTACTCCGACCAGGAGAGAAAAGTGTTATCCTACAGGTTACCAACCTATTCTAGCCAGAATGGGAAGGTCGAGGTTTACTTAATGGGTCTCCCAAAAAAAAAATTTCAATCAACAGAGACCGAATTCGAATCGTCATCGCTTCTGACTTCAGGATTAGAGTTGAACCATACGCATATGTTTCTTTAATTAACTGTTGATTTGTTATAATTAAAATATGTATTTAAATCTTCCATAAAGCCAATGAATTCTATTAAAAATGTTTAAAAGGATAAATATTATTCGGCATTGAGACATCGATATTCCTCTACGATGGTACTAATTTTTTTAATTAAAAAAAAAATGGGTTGGCAAGGTTACAGTTAATACATGCATTGCAAATTATCACACTTTGGAAGAAGGGAATGTCGAGTTCCAATGAGACCCTGGAGTAGCCTCTGACTTATGCACCAAATACAATAGTTTCGTTTTGTAGAACTACGGACAGGTGGATTTTTTATTTTATTCGATTTTTGATTTTTATGTATCCTGAAACGTACAACCTCAAATTTTAAGAATGTTTTTTTTTTTTTTCATTATATATATATTTTCAACATTGCCTATGAAATGTTTCCATTTTATTCCTTAAGGTTCTTCGTAAAATAAACACTAATAATCTACTATTTATTAAAAATTATAATATTAAATATTGATTTTTGTGTTGTAAATACTAATAAATAATAACTAATGTATGCTTTAAAAATCCTCAAGCAAAGTGGCTTTAAGTGTGAGTTTGCCGATGAGCCTACTGATAAACAATGTTGAGTGTCCGTTCCCCTGAGGACGGAGCATTGAAAAACGAACTATTCCATCCCCTGACCCTGGAGCAGTCCATCAGAAGCATCCATGTTTTATTGATGAATTTTTATTATCCAATAATTTCAAATGCAAATAATAATAATCTTAATCATCCAATAAATATTATAACTCCAATATATTATTGTTGATGTTTTTTTTTTAATTTATAATAAGAACTAGGTACCTAGTAAAAAAAAAAAAAAAATGAACGTGATACATTTTATGAGTTATTTGAGAAAATAAGCTGTCAAGAAGAAGAAATATCAATTTCTGGTGTTTACAATGCTTAAAAACACATTTTTTTTTTAAATCACAAGAATAAAATGCATTAATAAACAAATAACCGGAAGCTTATCCAAAACACTCTTTTCTTGACGTTCGCCACTTTCTACTCTTCTCTTATTTATTATTTTGCCACTCTAAAACTTAGCGCTAAGGAATGAAAAAAAGACTCATTTCAAAGTGATTTTAACTCTCTACAATGTTTACTTAAATAGATTTCTAAAAAATTGTTCCTTCAAAGAAATTTGGAACATTGTATAAAAACCGTGTTTTTACGATTATTGCCATCCGGGCGCATCGGATCAAAAAAGTTTCCGATATGAATTCGTATTAAAATTTCATTTCCTATCAGAGTCCGTAAAAAAAAATACATTCTATTTGAAATTCCAGAGTTCTTTGTAGAAGAACTGAAGAAAATTGCGGGGGCGGTAATGTCATAAAAAGGTACTTCGTAATTTAAATCAAAGACCCACCGAGTTTCATCCAGTTCTTCCAAATGGGGTGATCCATGTCCGCTGGGACACACTGTATATATACATTTAGTGTGCACATCCACAAACATATATATTCGGTAAATTAGCACTATAACTATTATTAGTCTAACAACTATTCAAATATGACACATACATCGCCAACTACATATAGCACTATCGGATATTGCCTATCAATCGCCTAACAAGGACTTGAACATCCCAACAGTTTCGGATCCAGTACTCCATATCAATATCCTTCCAATAATCCAAGTTCATCCTGAGGCTAGGATAGGGCGAAGGGGACAACGCACCGAGTACCGCTTAAAGAGGGGCAGTACACCCCAAACAAGTTTTAATATTTTTTTTTTCTTTGTTCAGTTCTTTTACAGTGCTTTAGGTAATATATTTTGAAATAAATACCATCATATTGGAGGAAAAAAGTGATCAACTGCATTTTTGTGAAAATGAAAAGTTGATATTTACTTGTGCCTGGACTAAATTTAAGCTCCATTATTGACAAAATCGTGAAATTACCAACAATTAACTAATAATTATTGATAGTTATACATATGACAACAGGGATTGGTACAAAGTTCATTTCCAATGATATTACAGTGTATGTGACAAAGATGGAACAGAAAAGTTATTTCCCAAATATTTTTTTATAATGAAACCAGCTAGGATTAACGAAGTAAAATTATACAGATGTCGGGACATGGGGAGAGAATCATGTAATTTAAAGGTAATAAAACATTATTTAAAATAGTAACAAAATATATTGTAAATTAAGATATTAATATTTGTGGATTTAATAGGTGATGTATTGTAGAAATCATGTATTCTGATGACGAAGAAGTACTTCGAAACGTCGTAACCAATGTTATAAAAAAAAAAAAAATTTAATTATAAAGTTATAGATCAAAGGGAAAATGTCATTCACAAATTAATTTATTATAATATATTAACTTCACTATAAATTAGAAATTATTTAATATAGATAGTTACAAAATTTTGTCAATAATGAACGAAAATTTGGTTCAGCCCCTGGTAAATAGTAACAAACTTTTATTTTCACAAAAATTCCGTTGATCTATTTTATGATCAAACTGACTATATAACATTAACTCATTTAATTGACTGGATTGAATCAATCACTACTATATATTATTACGGTAGTATAGATCCCTTTTCCGGCTCTCAGGAGCGATGGATTTTGACGAATGAGGTATCAAAAGAGAGGGAATTTCACGGAGATGTGACGAATTCCAATTTTGTTTCTTAAATTCTTACAAGGGCTTAAATAGAAGTGATGAAAAAACTGGAAGGTTTCAAAACTTTGACGACTGAGAGTCGGCGGATCGAGACGGGATAGGTTGTGTTTTGAAGATTTTGATGCGGACATCATCCTTCGGATCATATTGCTCCAGCGTTTTAAAGCTTAAAATCCTACTGTTTTCGAGATATAAGGCACGATATAGGTCCGCACGCGCCTTGTGCCATCTTGCGTACGTGCCGTTGTCATGGCAACTTTATATCAATTTGAGTCTGTTTACAAAATCTTTTAATGAGTGGGAAGTCATATATTGTTTCCCATGTCCAACCCTAAAGGGCACTGTTAAATATGAATACTACACATAGAAATAGTATAGCTAGATCACATTGCCTAACTGCTAAATTGAAGAGATGTTTTCCAGTGGGGTAAGCTAATTACTTATTAAGTATGAACTGTAACTTCAACATAGTCATTACAAACTATGTAGCTTCAGCAAATTTGTGTTTTAAATAAACTTTTTTGGTAATATTATATTGTTTATACGAATAAATATGTTTCCCTAATATCGCTTATACTTGGAATTAGGGATTAGAAGATATGTAAAGCGAGAGCTGTCGCTCGGGTATATTAGTATAATCAAAAAGCAGAAACCAATAAATTTTACTTAACCTAAAAAAAAAATAAACTTTCGCTCGATATTTGACACACGCTGAATTCTGCCGCCCGGTGCAAGTGTAGAGATTTCAATATTTACCCAAGATAAATAAGATAAGATCCACAACAAAGCCAAAAAGCTCACTATTATCCTCGTAAGCTAGCGATTTTTTTAATTTATCAGCATACTCTTGAAAAATATGCTTTCTGTGAAGTAAATAGTTAATAAATAACAAATTTAGTTTGAAAAGTGAAAGTATATACGTGCTTAATGAATAATAATTATTCAACTCAAGCATAAACATTCTGAGTTAAATAAATAACTAGTATTTATAGAATGAAATAAACCGCTCTAAGACTTGAGAGAGGATTTATCATCCAGCGAAATTTATTACTGAGATTATTCTCAAGATGATTAACTGTTATCATAAGTACTCTTAAATGCCCTCTTTATGTTGTTATTTATTAAATTGATTTATAGTCCTTTTAAGAAATAATCAGTATATTTTTTATTTATTTAAATCTTAATTCTCACCTTTCACAAAATAATGGCGAGAATTAGCAAAGATGCTGAAATGGTGAAATGGTATGTGAGGAATGGAGAAGTGTAGTATGCTCGGCAGAGCCACTTCCCGGGTTTGATTCAGTTACCATAAGGGTCACGAATGGGGGTCTCTCGTTCATCTTCTTTTTAGTAGCCTCTTAGTATAGATAGGCATGTCAGCTGTAGCCTGACATGCTGTATTAATACACTATTTCATATCATGTGTAAGTACAGGATCATATGTAATAAAATATAAATTACCAATGCATGAAAATTAAAAACGTTTAAATAAAAAGTATTTCGTTAATATATATATATATATATATATATATATATATATATATATATATATATATATATATATATATATATATATATATATATCCGTCCTAGGGAATAATAAAAATATTGGATCATATTCCTTCTTACTTCCTCAAGTACTTGTTGATTGCAGAGAAAATTAATTTTAGCTTTATATATTAGATATATTATATCTTGTATAAAAATCTGAAATAAAATAACTGAAATAAGATTATTATATCTAATATATAAAGCTGAAATTAATTTTCATTGCAATAAACAAGTACTTAAGGAAGTACGAAGGAAAAGGATCCAACATTTTGATTATTCTCTATTAATTATACTTATATGATTCAGCTAGAACGTGATAGCCGAGCACGTTGGGGCGAAGGTCAATTAATATATATATGACAGAAGGTAGAGTATGATGAACCTTAAAGTTGGCCAAGTTCCTTCCGTAAAACCAGAAAATACCAAATATAATTCAAATACAAAATAAAAAATATCTGATGTGGACAACACATGACTTCCTTGTGCGCCTATTAAACTATAAATCGGTGGTCCAAAAAGTGATCCTGAATTTGGTTACTAGTTTCCGAAAATTGCAGTATCTAAAAAACGACATCTATTGACACACACACATACTCTTGTTTCAGGAGGTCTCATTCCGTTATGATATGTCGTTTTCTTTCAGTAGGTAACAAGTTCCCAAGAGATTTCTTCGTGTTCCATGACAACATTAGAACGGTCAATATCACTAGATAAAGCGTTGGAAATCGACAATTTCGACATTTTAAGCGGAAGAACCCATTTAACTTAAACCTTATTCTCATACAGCAGACTTCTTCATCTCACAAATGGGGAGGAAAACCAGTATTTTGCTCATAATTTTAACACATAACAAGTAACAAAAATGTTTAATTGGAGTGGAAAAAAAATTAAAAATATTTAATTTAATATAATTTTTGATATAAGTTTATTATGACCTTCAAGTAAACTACCCTTTTAGGCTCACCAATTTTAACCAAAATCTAGTAAAAACATTCATATTGATATAAAAGTCCTATTTACCAAATTTGAGATCTTTTACCTTATATTTTAATATAGTTTTTGATGAAAGTCTAATATGACCTTCAAGTAAAGTACCACTTCCGGTGATAATTTATTGACCAAAAAGGGAGGTTCATAAGAATATTTAACAGTAATCCTAAATACAAAATTTTAACTTTCTAGGGCTAACCGTTTTTGAGTTATGCGAGATACGCACGTACGTATAGACGTCACGAAGAAACTAGTCAAAATGTATTTAGGGATGGTCAAAATGGATATTTCCGTTTAAATCTGAAAACCGAATATTTTCGCGATTACAATACTCCCTTTATTGCGTACAAGGAAAAAAAAAAACTACTACAAGACTAGTAAGATTAGCTAATACTGCTGACTACTGATATATATAACCTGTACTCAGCACTTCGCTATTCTGTAAATATAGAATCTTTTAATATTATCGTATCGTTGCTATTATATGTTTTCCTTTACCTTTGGTCGATCCCAAAAATATGTATAATAAATAAAAACAATTTTGAGATAGGTATATAAAAAATTAGTTCAAACGTTTAAAAGAAAATGAAGGATATATTGGTTTTTGCGATTCTTTTTTTAATGAAGATGTATAATAACTAACCCTTTTATATTTATTATTTTAATCTTGTTATAACAAAAATTTGTCATTCTCAAGTTTTCATTATTCTATCTATAATATATCTTCTAGCTACTGGACGCATCCCCCAACCAACTTCTCCTACAATTATTTCTATGGTCAACTATACTTCCAACATTTTAACTATTCAACTATTTTCATATGGTACATGTTCTTTTCCCTATTAATTTCTTATTATATTGGGTTCAAAGTTTTTACACCTAAATAATATTAATTGGATAATATATTTCTTTCTTAAATGAGACACTCGGTTATAAAACATGGTTACTAACAAAATGAAAACTTTTAAAATGTTTCTTAGTTACAATTACCTTCAACCAGCAGTAACTTAGCATAACTTACTACCAATATTATTTAAAAAGAAAAACAAATTTCCTTGGGATTCTTTCAACAATCTAAGAAATCAGCCAAAATGAATAATTTCTTGCCAAAACTTCAATTCACAAAAAATGTTATTGTGACAGATGGAGAAATGTAGGGCAAGTACGTACTAAATTTTACAAAGTTCGATTCTACAGGACCGTAAAATTTTTATTTTTGAAACTACATTTTTCTCTTTTTTTTAAAAAATGTTCCTTAGACGATTATGTTCAAATATTATGTTTCAACCACGCCCATTTCTATGAGATTGATAATCTAATTGAATAGTGCTTAGTACGCACGTATCCCTGATTTAACGGATTAGTGCGTGCAAAGTATCTGGAAGGCCCAATATTTAAGCAGGAACGGTATTGAGGCAAGTCCAAAATAGTTTGGTTCTCGGAGTATTATTATACTGGTGTAATCATCGAAAAAAATTAAAGTTTGTCTAAGATTCAGATTTTGCAATCTTCGTTCAGTTATGAAAGTGGTATGTAGAATATAATTGAATAAATGTATTGAAAAAGTATAATTTTTGTTTTAATTTGCTCGTCCGTAGTTGTCAGGACAAAACAGGATAGGGCAAGTGTACACCACGCACACTTGTCACACAGCAGAGATCTGTATTTTCCCCTCTTTTCATGTTTTACTGGGTGACTGCGGACAAGCGCTTAAATAAACAGAAAACTGTCAAGGAGAAATGTAAATAACAATGTGCTTTGAAGATCAGCTTCTGTAGATTCCGCTTTAGGCAAAAAGAAAGAAAACAAAATACCTACTGGTAGATAAACACCGATACAGCTGTACTTCAAAAGTTAAAAGACACGACATTATCAAGAGGTTGGAACTAATATTTTTATAACTTCTTATAAAATTTTATAGCTTCTCCTTAAATGGCAGTGATATTAAATGGAGTTAACAAGACAATTACACATATACACCGAAAACACGGGAGCGGAGTAGCTACTGAGCTACTTTTACCACTGGGTAAGGCACAGTTTTACCATGGCCCTGGGTTCGAGATCGGTTGTGGGAGAAAATTATTTATTCTGTTATCAACCGTGAATTGAACCCGTGGGATCGGGAGACCCTCCTGGGGACCACCCAGGCTCTATAAAGTGGGTACAATTTTATAGGTACACACTTTATAGGGGGAAAAAATCTGGCAATTGAGCACGATCTCGGCCAAATCACCTTCTTGCACAACCGTTGGCTTAGAAACAGTACGGTCCTTACCAAGGACTGAACCTTACCAAGACCCTTCAGTGGTACAGGTTTTTTTTGCACCGAAAACACACACCCCACATCACCCTACTATGCCTTACGACCGAGTACCTCAAATAACGAATTACAAAACCTAATACACCCTTTTGACAAATATATGAAGAAAAAAGCATTGTTGTAAAAAATGATAAATAATATGGAACTAAAGATATACGCATGAATATAGTGAAATACTTAAAGCATTGTCAACAATAATAGGCAGAATAAAATACAACTTGAAAATGGACAAATATTGAATAACTTGAAAGCAAATAAGCCCGAAACTTTGTTTTTTTTTTTTATTTAATAAAAGAATAAATATAAAAGAGACCATTTAAAGCGTTAATTATTTCTACCTGAAATAAAATATCATAAACAAATCAGTATTATCTTCATCAGAAAACCGAAACTCTTTTGCTGCCAACTCATTATTATTATATGTATTATTTATTATATAAGCCGAGATTAGCAACGCCTGCTTGGTTTCGAGGTTATATTTTCTTTTTTTCATGTTGCATCTTAATAGCTTTCTTTAAGATGCAGTTTTTATTCAAACGGAAGTTATTATTATGAGCGGAAGAGAAGAATGAGAAAGGTGGGACAATGCGTTGAATAATGAAAGAGGTAGAATTAATGGAACTGGGCTCGAATCCATGATGGCATTTCAAACTGATTTAAATGAATCCGAATCCGTTTCGAAGGATATACAGTAATTACTTTAAAGACAGTTGTGATATCCTTTCATATCTATATTTTAATAATAATAAAACTCAAGAATCCCAAGGTCAATGACTACTTATATAGGCCGACAACTTAAGAGATAAGCATGTAGTGCGCATGCGCCTAAAAATAACCTTTTGTTATCGAAATAAAAATCAACTTACGAATCAGTGACGCGATTAAATGAATTATAAACAGATCAAAATAAAATAAAAAAAAAATTGAAGAAGGTATATTTGACAAGGTAGCTGTCTAAAGTGTGCTGGATAAAGAATTTACACACCTTCAGCGTAACCTTCCGCCATAGAATCCGCCCACAAGGTTCTCCTTTAAATTGTTAGCCAATACCTCCGTCAACCGACCCGCGTCAAAACCCAAATCCGCAAGATTAACTTTAATACAACACTTCCACCTAAAGCTCAGTGCTAATTAACTTTACACTTTATTAAGCCAATCCAAAACTCAACAAGCCCATTTCAACCGACTTAATGCAAGTGACGTCTCGTCACAGGAATTGGGAGGATGAGATCCTGTTCCCAATAATTTCAAAACCCCAAAAGTTGGGAAATTATAAATTTCGATAACCTACTTCAAACTCCTAAAATTGCAGTAAAACATTTTACTCAAAGAGTTACTAAACCAATACCTTGTGAGCTAAGAAATTGCGATTTTATTTACTCAACGTTGTGTTTAAATAGAAAAGAAAATTATTCTTATATCCAAATATCAACATTCGCAACAGGTAAATGAAAAGATCAAATCTAAAAGAGTTGCAACAATTAAAATACAGTGGGCTTTCGCTAATCCGGACAGTTCTGTAATCCGAACCACTTCCAAAAAAAATGTGAGATTTGATTTGACGGATACACGTACATTCAATAAAACCGTATAGTAGGCTTAAAAATGTAGTTAAAAATACCAGCTAATTTTATTTGAAATAAAAACTAAACTATAAAAATTTGGAAACATATTAATTCTTTATCAGCGGATTTTACTTGTCCTTTTCTTTAAATTGATGTTTAATGCAAAATTGGATTGGTAATACAATAAGTAGTTTACGCTATTCAAAAATATACTTAACTATGAATCATAAGTTTTCGGACAAAGACCTTCAAAAGGGTCTTTCAACTTCCAAACAATCGAAAATTTCATATTATTTCTCAAGAAAATAATTAAAAGATACATTTCTAATCAATGATTCATTAATGTAAAAATATTTTAAAAATATAATTTTTGTTTTTAAATTGACTTGTTATTAATGAAGTTATCTTTTTTTTCAGTTGAGATAAATAATAAATATTTATTTAGTATTTATAAATTTATTATTTTTTTCAATAAATCCGAACTCGCTTGATTTTAATTAGTTCGGATTAGCGAGAATGTACTATATTTCATAATATAGCTGGGAAAATTGAAAATGAATTTTATTATTGAATTTTGTTATTAATGAAGTTATCTTTTTTTTCAGTTGAGATAAATAATAAATATTTATTTAGTATTTATAAATTTATTATTTTTTTTCAATAAATCCGAATTCGCTTGATTTTAATTAGTTCGGATTAGCGAGAATCTACTATATTTCATAATATAGCTGGGAAAATTGAAATTTTATATAGTCATACACAGTAATATAGTCATAATCCAGTCAAAATTGTTGAGAAATTCTAGCAATTATATTTACAATAATTATATTATATGCATACTCCGCATATATCATTGTAAAGCCTCCACAATTCTCCGTAGTTCCTATATTCCTGTAATAAATTTATAATTTTTTTTTTTCTTGAACTATCTTCTCCTCTGAAAAACAATTTAGACCTGGAGTGGTTAATATTGTGATAAAAGATCTCTACCAGAAAAGTGAAGACAATAAAGAGGAAAGTGAGATTAATATGGGCTTATTGGATTACAAAATAAAATAAGCAATATATATATATATATATATATATATATATATATATATATATATATATATATATATATATATATATATATATATATATATATATATATATCTGTCAACTATACTCGTTATGCCACTATGTTTACAATCCACTTCACTATTTATTTTATTATCATTTATTTAGATCCAAAGATTTATATATTTATTGATGGCGCAACATTGATTGTGCTTATCATCTTAAACTTAACAACAGTTGCCTAATGCCATGTTCACTGATAATTTTCTACTGTATTTTTAATGCCACCATCGATCAATTTACATTGATCAATCATCGGAAATCGGATACAGAGATATGATCCTCAATATGATTTATCAGATAATCTTATACGTAAATTCAGAAATGTCAGAAGTTTATCGGTTTAGTTAATTATCAAGAATCCATTGTTCAGTATCACAGAAAAAAAAATTAATCAAATAAATAAACTTTTCTTTTTTTAGTCATCCATCGAAAGAAAGGAATGAAAATAAAAAAACATTTACGCCTCTTTTTTTTTCGTAAAAATTAAATGAAATCAAAAATAATTTTTATTCTGTGGTATGTAATCGAATATGAGGTATGCGACGTGAAAATGAAAAAAACACAACAAATAAGGCGATTAAAAAAAAAAAAATTGAATGGTTTAAATTACACAAATAAACATGAGTTGGCTCCACTCCAATCCGTTCTCGTCCTTGTTGAATAATTCATGAGGAAGGAAGATAATACTCTATTCTTATCGATATCTTCTGTAATTAATATCGATATAACTCGTTTAAGAGGCCATTTAGAAGTGAAGAGTATTCTTCACTTTAGCATAATACTTCATCAAGTGTTTAAGGTAGGGAAGGTATTGTTCCCATAAAAGCTGTTTTTAAAATGTTGCTATTGGTTCATTTTCCATGAAAGTTTAGTGATTATATATATGTATATATATATATATATATATATATATATATATATATATATATATATATATATATATATATATATTACTACTAAACTATACTAATCAAGAAGGGGGTTAGTGACATTTTTGGGTGAACTGCGATTTTGATTTCTAGTGATTCATTTATGATTAAAACACCGAATATTGAAGTATTATGGCCGTAGATGCATAGGAAATATTTTAAAAACCATTTTTTTTTTAAAGCCGAAACTGCACTTTTTGTACCTCTAAAGGTAGACTTTTGCTGCAAGTATGTAGAGTTTGCCAATCGCATCAGGTGTTACTGCTTCTATATTTCGCTAAAACTGCCGATCGCAGCGACCCACTCTTGCATAACCTATAACGTTATAATCTCTCCTATATTTATAATCATACCATATCGTTATAACTATATAGTATATCCTTAAAACCTTTAAAAGTATATGTTATTTACATACATACAAATTATAGATAAATGAATACGTTTATTTACATATATGCAACTATATATGTACGACATGTATATTGTTATATAATGTACAACTAGAAATTTGTTAGGTATTTTAGACAATGAACAAAGTTCGTCTGTCGCGATTTCTTTATTGTTTATTAATACAATAATAATAATAATATGTGAATATAAAAATAAAATAATATGTTTTTCCACACATTATTGTTTACTATTACATTTCTGTATTCCTTATGTTTGTGGTCATAAATAACCTGAAACTGATTTACTACAAGACGTTTGTCGTCAAAATAACTAATCGTCGCGTCTGAGGCAATATGACTCCTTCAGAAAGGACCAGAGACGCAGCAGTATAGCTATGACGTCATACCTAGACTGCAGGGCAGTCACAGCGAAATATGTCCCTACCTATTCAGTCAAAGTAGTAGTAAACTGCCTGCAAATTCTGCAGGCCGCAAGCGCGGGCAGTACCAGCGAAAGTCTACTTTTATTAAGACTGTTTAGCAGTAAGTAAGTGACAATTCTTAACCAGTGTTAGGGATATATATAATTTTGGCTGATTTTTGGTTGACTTCTGTGTGAACGGACTTCTTCTTGACTGTGCGAACGAAAACAGTTTGTTACTTTTTTCTCCCTCTTTTTTGTATTATAAGGATTGTGATTTTATTTAATGAACTCAGCCCAAATCATTTTTGAGTGTTATATTCAATTTCATTGAAAAACTTCATTAAGCATTATAATATTTATATCAGAATCATCAAATATTATAATATTCATTCTTTCAATAGCTAATAAAAAAAGGGTGTCTTTCTTATTGTCAAAATTTAAAGATTTTGCTTCAAAATATAATATTATTTTATACTTTTTTTTGCTCCAAAAACTAAACTAAATCATATAATCAGTTGACATCCGCATGATGGTATAGAAGGATCAATCTAATTAGAGATTGATAAATTATTTGCCACTTCTATAAATTTGTTTTATTGAAAACTAGTTTCGAATGTTATAGATTCATCCTCAGTTCTAAAAACACCAAAAAAATAAAAAAAATAAGCAATTCAAGATTTGAATTGCTTATTTTTTAATTTTTCTTCAAACATTTTCTTCGAACATAATTGTACACAGAATTGCAAATTACAACGATCAACTAACAAATAGGGACTTACTATAAAATATTTCGCAACTAACTTCAAACTCAACCCACCTAACTCATTCAAGACATGACCACGCCAAACTTGTCTGACAATATTACTAGAATTCTGAAAAAGAACTGGACGCTGAAAAGGGTCTTCTTAAGTAGTCAGAAAAATTAATTTTCTTCAATGAAAATGATTTTTATTTATTTTTTAAATTTCGTTATTAAGTATTACAATAATAGATTTATCTCTGTACAATGGAAATTTAATAACTATGGAGGATATTACAAAAATATTGTATACAATTGTCGGTAAAAAATAAACAAAGACAAAAAACCCAACTCCATTTCAGAAAGAAAAGAATACACAGATTATATCATTCAAGAAGCATTGTTTAAAGCAGAATATATCGACGTCATTTTTTGAAAAAGGCTTAAGCGCATAAAATTCGTAATTTAGGTCTCAACTTTTTATAGAACCTAAACTCCGCCACTATCGATTCCGGCTTACTAAGTATCGAGAAAAAATTGGATATGGTCTAAAAATCGACTATTAGTGACGTAAGCACCAAATACTAACAACTCTCAGTAGTCACTCTGGCCTTAGCCAGTGCTCGAAGTCTTAAAAATAGATTGTAATTATAAAGGTGTTGCCAGGTTAACTCCTACAGTATACAATAAAGAATAAAATTGAAAAAAAAAATATTGGGAAAAATTGTTTCATATGTTTCCTGCAAAATTTGCAAAATGGCGCTTACGCCTTTTTCGAAAAAAACTTCGATATATAGGTAGTTGTCTTATGTTTGTTTCTTCGAACAGTCTTTTTTGATTAATTGTCTATTTTAATAATTAGAGGGGTTTAATAGTTAGAGGGTTGGTTTAATAATCAATGGGTGTATGATTTAATGAATGAATGGGTAAATTAGTATGTGTATTATTGCTTATAAATTATATTTAAATTAGTATGCGTCTTAGATATTTTAGTTGACATCCGCATGATGGTATAGAAGGATCAATCTAATCAGGGATTGATAAATTATTTGCCTCTTCTATAATTATAGAATTATAAAAATATTAAATAATTATTATTAAATGATATTATATAATATATAATATATTTTATATTATATTATATATATTTTTATATATATATATATATATATATATTTATATATAAAATTTTATATATTATATTATATATTAAATAATTATAGAAATTATAGAAGTGGCAAATAATTTATCAATCCCTAATTAGATATTTTAGGGTAGTAAGGCCGATTATTTGAAATTCGTAAGTATTGTTCTGAAATACCTGTAGTTTTCAAATACGAACTAGTAAAGCTACAAATAGGACAGAAGTAAGATGGGAAGGGTCTTTTTGATGAGACTGGAGAGTTTATTACAAAGCGTTACTTTACAGATTTTGCGAGAAACGTTAATATCAGAAACAATTTCTCTTCCTCTTGCTTGTCATGCCCTGTTCTTTCAATATTAGACACCTGACTCGCTGGTTTAATATAGGAAGGCTTGATCTATTGGAGGGCAAAGGGGGAACTTGCCCCGAACGACAGAATATTAACGAGATTTTAACTTCAGGTTAACCAAAAAATATTTGCTTCTGATTTTCTACTGTTTTGACCTTAATTCAGACAATAAAACAAGTAAATGTTAATAGATGATGATATTTATTTGAAATATATTAACTAAAATACTGTTGTTGACTTTTATTGATGGGAGGAGAGTGAAAAAAGGGCGGAAAAATTAAGCTTGTTTCTTCCCCCTCCCCTCCCCTGGGAAAAATCATAGTTCCGGTCCTTGTTGCCAGTATACTCTAATGGTATTAAATTCAACACCAAAGAGGAAGGAAATAAGCGCAATTCAGTAGTATTCTCAAAAATATTAATATGCAAGAGCAAACGCTCAAAATGGGACATAAATAATTGTTAGGACATAAATAAAAAAAATCTTTCTCTACTATTGTCCTGATGATGCCTGAATTAGCAAAATATCGACAAATGATTTTTTTTTAATGTCATTTTGGACTCTAGGTTTTTTTTATGGGGGAGGGGGGGTTTCAATTTATGTCCTAGCATTCTCAAAAATTTTAATTGTTCAAAAATATATTTAAAAAAAAAATTACGATAATAGGTAGTTGAGAAAAAGGTTTTTAGTAACAGGGACCAACATTTTTAATTAGTTTAAAATTGTTATCAGTTATTCTTTCTAATTAAATATTTATCTTTTTCAATCTGAATAATTTAATCACTTTGTTGAGCCGTTAGCAAAGTTCAGAAGTGCTAAAGATATACTGGAAGTATACCGACCGCTAAACATACTTTGAAAGTTGGCACAATTTCTGGTTTATTAAGTCGTTTAATGAGCTATCGCGAAGTCGACAGTTGGCCGGTTCCCCTCGAACAGGAGCTCGATAAATATTTCATCACCTTCTTTTATCAAACATGAAGGAATAGTATCCATCGTAAGGATTTAGTTTGGAAATGTTGAAAAAGTATCGATATATCGATATTTTAAAATATATAATCGATGCTTTTATCGATATATCGTAATATTGATATTAAAATCGAAAACCGATTTCTATTTTTCAAAAACAAAAAAAAGGAGAAAAAACATATGAAATAAAAAAAGATCTCGGCGGGTTCGACAAAAAAAGAACCATTAAAATTTGTCGTGTGGTGTCAGTGGCGGATCCAAAAATTTTCTGAGGGGGCACACATAGGTACCTTTTCAATCCTCCCTCCTAGAAACTTAAAAAGAAACATTAAATACTTAGTTCAAGTATTAAAATCCACATTAATCCATCAAAATTCAATTATTATATCAATATAAGCCGCTGTTGTATCTGTAATATAGTTGTAAAAAAAAAAATTGTTATCCGACTTCCAAGGGTGGCGCCTCCCCCCCCCCACTTCCTCCTTGTGGATCCGCCAGTGTATGGAGTGTTTGTGTTACTGCCTACAGTAGCAGTATTCTAGGAATGGTATATGTCGAAAGAAAATATTGACATTGATATTAGTTAACAATATCTTGATATCTGCATAAGAATATCGACAATTAAAAATATCGTTACTAATTTTTTTTCAAATTAATAGTCGAAACTAATTGGAGAAAAAACGAATCTTAATTATATCGCCACAGAAATATCGATATTTCAAAATATTGTTAATTTTTTTATCAAATTAAAAAAAAAATTAACGAATCGGATATTAAGAGATAGCCTGCGTCTTATTATTTAAATCATGCTGTAAATGAACGTAATAAAAACCATATCATGATGATATCGGCAAAGTAATATCGATAATATAACAATAATATCTTAATGATAACGTCAGAGAAATATTTCAAAATATCGTTAATTTTTTAATCATGTTTTTGAAAAAACTTCAAAACGAAAAAGAAAAATATCAGGAATTAACCTGTTTCTTAACATTTAAATCCTGTGTGTTAATGAATTTAATAAAAACAATATCTCAATTATATCGGTACAGAAATATCGATATTATAAAAACAATATCTTAATTATATCGGCACAGAAATATTGATATATTTGTGTCCCTTTAAAACAATTAAAAAAATTGAAGCCCGATATATCGATAATTTTTTCGATATAACGAACTACTACTATTTCGAGAGAGAAATGCTTTATTTGCAGTAATGCTGCCAAAATACCTTAGGTTGCTACACACATGCTCATCAATCTAATGCTAGACGTAATATATATAACTTTTTTTTTTCCTTGTCATATCTACTCACCCCCTCTTTTTTAATCCCTTTGTTTGCTGTAAACCTTCTATCTCTCTCTAATCTATCCCCTAAAAAACTATCGATACGAGATATATCTATATTCATATCTCCGTTACAGAGAATAATTCCGAGGATCATCCTGGGATGACTTGTGACTTTCTTATAAAATATCAAGAAAATCGGACCAGTAATCTCGGAAAAAAGCCGCGGACGGCCTAAGATAGACGGACGGATTTTTTTTATTCGATATTTAGATTCTACTTATCTTGAAACGTAAAACCTCAAATTTAAAGGGGGTAAATTACGTTTTTTTCTAGGTCGATTACAATGGTTCATTATTGAAAATAATAAACCAAAAACATATCAAAGAGATAAGTATATTCAAATCTACTTGCATGTTGTGTTACTATATATTAAATGAAAATATGTACTAATAACGTACACATTTTGTAAATAGGATTATAATAAGGAATACTTAGGAATTTTTTTTATTTTGTAGGAAAGTTACCTTTAATGTTCTTTGCATATTAACATTTGAGATCGGAAAAACTCACTCAGTGGTGAGTCTTTTTTATGATTCATAACTAAATTACCGAGGTGTAGAGATCATGAACTAGTGAATTATCTGGCTCACCGCTCAAGAAAAAGTGTTTATCTAATAAAGTACCATAAAGTTAGAATATTTGTTTACAGTAATTACAATTCAATTTTAAGTATTGTATTCCCGAAAATTTTCCGTTTTCAGATTTAAACGGGGATATCCATTTTGACCATTTTATTGGTTTTGACTAGTTTCGTCGTGACCACTGTACGTACGTTCGTACATTGCATAACTCAAAAACGGTTAGCCATATAAAGTTGAAATTTTGGATTGTTGTAACATCTAGTTGTTCACCTTCCTATTTGGTCACTACATCATTAACGAAAGGTCAAGGTTTACTTGAAGGTCATAATAAAATAGATTTTCATCCAAAAGTATATTAAAATGTAATGCGAAACAGCTCAAATTTGTCATATAAGACTTTTAAATACATTTTTAAATGGTCCTCTATCAATTTTAGAAATAAAAGCGTCGAAAAAAATAGAAAATTAAACTCTGAGTCAAACACATCCAGAATTACGACGGGTATCGACAACACAAGTAATTGACGCCAATAGACGTCGCGACACAGGGTGTCGTTTTTGAGATATTGCTATCTTTGGAATGGATTAATCAAATAGTGATTCATCATCACTTTTTGAGCCACCGATTTATGGTTTAATAGGCGTACAAGGAAGTCATGTGTTGTCCACATCAGATGTCTCTACTATATATTATTATGGTAGTATAGATCCCTTTTCCGGTTCTCAGGAGCGATGGATTTTGACGAATGAGGTATCAAAAGAAAGGGAATTTCACGGAGAAGTGACGAATTCCAATTTTGTTTCTTAAATTCTTATTAGGGCTTAAATAAAAGTGATGAAAAAACTGGGAAGTTTCAAAGCTTTGACGACTGAGAGTTGGCGGATCGAGACGGGATAGGTTGGGTTTTAAAGATTTTGACGCGGGCATCAAGATCATGTACGTTCCGCTGGAACGTATTGGTCCAGCATTTTAAAGCTCAAAAATCTACCGTTTTTAAAATAACGCACGATATTGGGCCGCACGGGCCCTATGCCATCTTGCGTACGTGCCGTTGTCATGGCAACTTTATACATATAAAAGCAAGTCTTTATACAAAAACTTTTTAATAAGTTTCAAATTATTCTGTTAAGATTTTTTTTTTAGGTTTCTATGAATGATAGAGGAGATTATATATTCTTTCCCGTGTCTAACCGTAAAACACTGTTAAATATGAATACAATACACAGAAAATCGTATAGCTGAGTCTTATTGCTTAGCTGTTAAACTGAAGTAACTTATTAAGTAAACTGTTACTTCAACATGATCATTATAAATTATGCAGCTTTACCAAATTTGTTTGTTAAATAAACTTTCTTAGTAATATTTTATTGTTTCTAACATTATACGAAGAAACTAGCTTAAACTTGGAATGCATTAGGAAGAAGATAGATAAATGTCTAATGCGAGAGTTCTCGCTCGGGTATACTAGCTTTATATATTTATCAAAGAACTTCTTTTTTTCCAAATAAAATGAATAAAGACCAGGAAGTGATTTCTAGTTAGGGCCAGTAGATAGCGCTGAGGTAGCCCATGCGCCGCCGGCAGTCAGTGTTGAAGTCATCTGTTTTTTCGTACAATAGAATGAGAATATAGTTTTCAATAAATGAATATAACCGTTCTATTGTTCCAAAAATTATATTGTTAAAAATCGAGCATATTTTTTTTTCTCAAAAAAATAAATACATAAGCTCCGGGATTCCTAACCCATCCATCGCTTGCTAATTCATCCTATAAAGAAGAAATTAAAATTTTCTTTATTATGAAGATCTATACATTTTTTTTAGATTGATATCGAAATCAATTTTTTTTTAACGCTGGTCTCTTAACTTATATTATCATGAGCACAAAAATTTTGGTTGTTTTCAGTACAGCATTACCTCACCGACCAAAGGCGGTCGGTCACCCCCTGGCAGACAAACACAGGCACCAAATTAGTTAAGCCTTTTGATGGTACCACATACTGTCGGTGAATAGACCTTATTTTCAAACAGCCGGACAATAAATACGACTAACAATGGCGACGAAAGGTGAGGACAGACCATTGTACCGTGCCTCTAGTGTAGAGGCCTTCAGCTGCCCGACGGAACAATTCATCTTATAGCGCTCGGCTACAGCTCACACCTGGTCAATGGTCACGAATGGTAATTATGTCCAGCTTATGGCTAATTGGGGCTTTAGAAAGGCCCTGTGGTGGCTTAGTAATAATAAAAAAAAAACCTGCAAATTATCGCACTATGTTTTTTTTTTAAAAAGCTTTTGTATGATTCGAAAACACTTAATATTTTTCCTATATCTTGATACATGACCGCGATATGGAGGCGGATGGTAGTGTCGAGTTACTAGGATTATTTCGGTGTCCAATCTAAACAAAATCAGCTCATTAGTTTCGGAGTAATTAGTAGTTCATCAAGTTCATCAACTGGTACAGGAAGAAGCCAATGCCCTTGTTGCCAACTGAACTGAGCTATAGTGATTTACTTTACGACTGTTAACTTACTGAGATCGATAAAAATAATCTTTGAAAACGAAAATCAAACAAACAGAAGCGAGGACCTTACAAAAATATGTTCTTTGGTTGATTGCGGTATCCTAAAGAATTCAAGAGATTTCATTAGGAAGTGAACGAACTAATAAGAATCAGCATAGTCTGTATACTTCATTAAACTCTCTTGTCTTTAGTTTCTTATATTTTCATTTTTCTCAAATTTTTAATAATTATTATTTGTTTTAGTTCATTTTTTAATAATTAAAATCTCCATTCGAGCCTTATAAAGTATAAAACTTCATAGAACACCTTATAGAGCATCATTATAATATAGTATAAATATATAAATATATATATATATATATATATATATATATATATATATATATATAACATCTAAGAACTGAAGTAAGGATGTAGTATATAAGAATAGCGCACCGTCAGCAACTTTCTTCGACCCGGTTTGCAAACAGAACTGGGTGTGGCGGTCTCTGTATTTTTGGAGAGAAGAATTCGTATATTATTGCCATAATCTATATTTTAGAAAATAATTTTTATATTTTATTTAATTTTATTTTTCAATTTTAATGAAAATATATAGTATAAGTAGTTTTGGGTAACTTTTTGTATGGTATTATGTCTTCATACTTTCTTTTTGCTTAATATTTCTTTACTACATTTAAGGTAGCCACTGTCAATAATTCCAAATGGAACAATAGAACGGTGGAGTGAAAAAGATTTGAAGTGCCTCACAGACCACTCCACTCGTGGTTTCATTTTTTTACCGACAGGTAGCGATTCATGCTCATGTATAAAACGTAAACACGTATTTTATAATAGTTACAATCAGCAAATAATTCAATTTACTGATTAATACAACTCTTGAGATTTAATGGGATATCAATAGTACCTCTACTGTATCAAGAACTTTAAATAATTATATCTTCACCCCCCTCCAATAAAAAAAAATATACAAATATATATATATATATATATATATATATATATATATATAAAATGCTGGAAATTTTAAGTATATTAGAAATTAAAAATCTTTAGTTCCTTTTAATTAACATTCAGATTTGCTTATGACACCACAACGGACTGATATGGCTACGGCTGACATGACCATTAGAAGAAGACTATAAAAAGAGCTGGATGAGAGATCTCCTTTCCTGAATTAAAGGACTAATTCGAGACCGGGAAGAAGTGCTGCTGGGTACTGTCCTTCCTCATGCCACTTATATCTATTCTACCCATGCATTTGCTGATTGTCACTCTATTGTTAGACAGGTGCGAATATATTGTTGAATGATAAAAAAATAAATATTTATTTATCATAATTAATAGTACAAAAATAAATAAAATTGTGCGTTAATCATATCGATATTTTTTAAATATATTTTATACCATCAATATCGTAAATTTTGAACATATTGTATATACTGACCAACAATATTGATTATTATTACTGAGCACTCCACAACTATTGTACAGTAAACTGTTCAACTCCATCAGTTTTCCAGACTCACAATAAGACTGATTATATTTTGGCATGGCGCGATGGAGTTTAGGACCGATGAAATTCCTTAAATCGAGAACGGTCGTTCCATATTCGTCGGAGTGCTGGACGATAACGAAATTCCTAGTATCGTCCCTATTAAGATTTGAAAGGAAGATTCTGAGAAGGATTTTGGGGCTTGTATGTGACAACGATATATGGAGATTGAGACAAAACACTGAACTTATGCATCTCTATAAAGATCAGGATATTATGCATTTTATAAAATCTGGACGTCTGAGATGGGCAGGGCATATTGCAAGAATGAGTAGTAACGAAATCCCCAAAAGACTCCTTGAGGAAAAGAACTTTGGACGCAGAAAAGTGGATAGACCTCGCCTGCGGTGGGAGGATTGTGTGGCTGCAGACGCGCGAAAAATGCTGGGGACTAGAAATTGGAGAGCAGCAGCACAAAACAGAGAAGACTGGTGGCTCAGACTAAGGGAGGTCCTGACTCTTCACGAGTTGTAGCGCCATCGAAAAAGAAGAAAAGAACGGTCGTTCCCCGTTCTAATTGGCATGGAGCGGTTGAAGTGGAGTGATCGTCAGAGATTCATTTTTTGTTTTGGTATTTTTCATATCAAGTTTTCTTGAAACTATCTTAAGAAAATTTTAAATTGCGATGTTTACAAATGAATTACTCATGATACTTACAAGACAGTTTCGTATTTTAAATTAATTTTTATAGTTTTTTTTTATATAAAAAAAAAAAGAAGAAGCTAAATTGAAAATACTGTCGACACTGCTTGGAATAGCTGTACAACAAACCGAGCCAGCTGCTTTTAGCATCTCAACCCGCTGGACAATGCCTCTTTTGTATTCCAACTGAGTGCCCATTGGATTATTAAATTATTCTATAACAATACCATACATACAGTACCATACATAATCACGGTGGCCATTTTTCCCCAGCCTTTATTATGGACAGCCTTCCATTCCAAACGGGAGAAGGATAAGTAAATTTCAAGAATTTTAGAGTATACTATTTTTTTTTTTATAAATAAGAGTATTTTTTTTTATAGTTAAAATGTCTTTGATTTCCGAGAGGCTATACTTGCAGTTTTGGAAAGGCAGCCGGGCTCAGGGCGACCATCTGTTGTGGTCAGCGAGGCTCTACGACACGCTATTGAAGATGATTCCACAAAAGTAATCGGCAGCTATCCTCCGAACTTGGTTTGTCACAGTCAGGCGTGAATCGTAGAGAAGAGAGCATGTAGAGAAGCTCACCTTGCAGCAAGCCGAACGTCCCACAGTGGGAAAAATTGTCTATTTATTGGCCAAAATTGTATAACTCTTGATTAAAATACGATAAATAGGGTTTTAGGTGGCAACATGTTTTAATTTTTTTCACAGTATTAGATGGTGTATGGTGGTAAAATACCATGATATAATTTGATCGACCAAATGCGATCAATCAGTGCTATATAGTTCTGAAGATCTGAAGCCCTATTTTTAAACATTACATATATTTTTAGGCCATTAACTTAGGCATAAGTCTAAAATATGATTCAAGTCATCTTATTTGTCATTCATAATTTTTGTACGATAAATTTCGACTAAATAAAAAAATTGTATAATAATTATTTATAAATCTTGTAAACGTCGTAAATACCAGAAAAAGGCAATTATATACGTAGAAACCTCTAGGTCCAAGGCCCAGAGACCTCCTGCATATAATTTTTTTGCAGAACATCCCATGCTCATAAATGAAAAACCAATTTTTTGCTTATCGTATTTTAATCAAGAATTTTAGCCACTAAGTCGACAATTTTTCCCACAGCGCTTCGCCTGGAAACATGCCGTTTGCTCCTTCAAAATCCAAGTGCCGAACGTTTCATTAAAAGGATTGTTACCTAGGACGAAAATAGGATATACTGGCGCAAATCCTAACACATGAGGGCAGTGAATAGACCGAAGCCAGCCTGCTCTACTGGTCGCAATGCAAAATCAATTAGAAATAAAAATTCTGTCAGTTTTTTGGAATTTTGGAGGTATAATCCACTATCGAGTTTGTTCTTCGGGAATGTTCTCTCGACTCCGATCTTTACTCAGAATAGCAGCTACAAATGCACGAAGTTTTGGATAGGCGATGGTGAATAGGAAGAATGTTTTGCTGCGGCAGGACAACGCCATGTATGCCATCGAACTTCTACCGCACCCACCCTAATTCTCTGATCTTGCGCCTTCGGGCGTTTATCTTTTCTGTTTATCTTTTATAGCTCACTTTCTTAAGTAGAAAATATTTCAGACATTGGAAGACGTAAACATTGGAGAACAACTGGCTTCTAGATGGCAACTAACCACACAACATAATGGAATGCATTTCGAAAGTTACCTGAAATTTTATGCAAGAAAAAGTGAACTTCATTTTAACAACGGTCAGTTTTTTTTTTTTTTTTACTCACCCCAATAATTTTAAAAAACAGATTCCCAAGAGATTCTGCTAACAAACTATTAAATCAGTTGTAAGGAACTCGGTATTTCCAAAAACTTCAATTCACAAAAAATATGAATGGCAGGCAATTTCAAACAATAAAATCAAAACGACAATAAATTTTTATAAACGGTAATAAAGTTTCATTTTAAAATTTTCATACTTTTTATTTACCACTTTGTTCTCAAAATTGCGTTTCACATTTAATAACGATTATGTGTAATCAATTTACGGGTATGAAGTTGTCATGACAAAGACACACACGTTAGATCTTTTGTCTTAGAAATTTATTTATGGCTACTGCTCCGTCCCTATGAGTCGTAGCGTGATGCTATAAAGCATAAAGCCTTCCTCAGTATATATATAAGACAAAAATGATATTTCAAATCTTACTGGTAGTTCCTTAAATTATTGCGCTCAAACACACAAACTCTGCAGCTTTATATAATGGTATAGATTTTTTTAAAGTGCACGACCCCGTTTTTAAGGGAAAACTCATTGTGAAAATCATTTTGTTTTTAATGTTTAAACCACATATTTATGTCGTAATTTAAATAAAAGCTGTTAGAAATATTAATTCCAGGCTAAATCAGAAGAGAATTGTCAATTATTTAACAAATCCCATTTCAAATAAGATTAGATACAACAGTTGCCTGTTGTAAAAATCCTTGAATGCTTCTGAATCATAAAACAAACGAATGAATTTAATTAATTTCATTAAAGAGTTTTTTAGCTAAAAAAATGCGCTCATATTGATCAGGAGTATATTTAAATTTATTGTCTATATTAATGACATACCTAATAAATTTAAGGTACATCCCTATTTGCAGATGATACTGCTTTTTGAATTTCAAGCTACAGACCGGACGCAATCAGTAATAAACTGACCACAGCATTAAAAAAAAATTGAGAGATTTTGTAATAAATTGAAAATTAAAATAAAGCAGGATAAAATCCAAGCTGGATATAAGAATATGGATGTAAAAGGATATAAATTTATGCAAATACATTTCTTAATTTTTTTTATAAATGTATTTATTTTCTCATGCCAATCTTAAAAAAAAAAAAAAAAAACTGTACCACTACAACCCATGAAGGGTCTTGGGTTCAGTTCTTGGTAAGGACCGTACTGTTTCTAAGCCAACGGTTGTGCAAGGAGGTGATTTGGCCGAGATCACGCCCAACCGCCAGGTTTTTCCCCAATTAAGGGTATCCAATTTTATAGAGGCTGGGTGGTCCCCAGGAGGGTCTCCCCGATCCCACAGGGTCGATCCACGGCTGATAACAGAATAAATAATTATCTGCCACAGCCGGTCTCGAACCCGGGACCGGGAGCATTGTAACTTAGTGCCTTACCACTGAGCTACTCCGCTCCCTCATGCCAATCTTAAAAATAAATTAATTTTATAAAAATGTAGTTGAAACATAAAATAATTTAATTAAAAGATATGATTTAATTTTTCAAAATTACGTTTCTTATTTTGTTTATGCTCAAATAGATAATATATAAAGGTAAGAGATTTTTCAAGCATGCTTATAAAAACTTCAATAAGAGGCTCGAAAATGTCCCTGGCACGTAAAAAACGAACGCAACGTAACCGGTGGGAAAAAAAAAAACCCTGGCCCGGTGCACAAAAAGTGTACTTTATTGTCCTACGACATGCTGATAAAGTAGAAGCGATGTGTCCGTAAATTCCGTCTTTTTTTTTCTTTTTTTTTTTTTACGTGACGAAAGCTTTTGTTTTCGAGGTTAGAGTCCTTTAGAGACAAGACTAAAAAATATTATACTTAGATGCAAAGGCGAATTTACTCATAATTTGTTCGGCATAACCCCATTTTCGAGCAATCTGTATTGACGTTTTGCACAATGAGAAATCTTAAATAAAATAGTTTTATTTATTCGCTTAAGTGACCCATAAAATTTGTTAAAAAGTGAAAAAGGTCATATAAATGAAAAGCGAAATTTTGGTTAAGTCCTTTGCGGAACAAAAAAATCTGGTGCGGTGAATATCTTCTAGTCGTTTATTGATTGTCGGTGCCATTTTATTAGGTCAGTCATTTGAAAGAAAAAAGGCAATTCGGTCACCAAGTTTTTTTATTTTACTTTACATTATTCGGCCATCTTGGGCCATTCTCAAATCTGAAAACAATTAAAGGAAGTACGTTTTACATGGTAAGCATTTTGAAATGAAATAAATGTTTTAATAATTATATAAGAAAAAATATATTATGTTAATAAAATTCGACTAAACAAAACTTTTTTTTTCAGACTTGAGGATGGCCCAAGATGGCCGAAACGTCAATATAATGTAAAATAAAATAAAAAAACTTGGTGACCTAATGGCCTTTTTTCTTTCTAATTACTGATACAATACAATAGTTTTTTAAACAATTTTAGTACGACGATTCTATACACAATATATTTTAGATTTGTCAAGCTGAAAATATATTATAAAGTTTCGGGTTAGTTTCCATGGAAGTTCCATTCAGTTTCCATGGAAGCATCTTGTCTCAATTTAATATTACAAAAATAGAAATGATTAAGTTAATTTCTACTTTTATATTCTTACATTAAATCAATACAGAGCGTATTGTTGGCAACATATTGGAGGCTTAGTGGGAGAAGGTTCGGTCTTATACGTCTCCTTTCGGACGCGTTTGGCTTCCATCTAGGATCTTGTAGCTCTTATAAGATACACTATATCTTTGCTAAGACAGGTTCGAATTCGATGATTCTTTATTTGTTTCTTGAAAAATTTAATTACCTTGTATATGATAGAATACATAATTTACCATATACTGCATAAGTTTTGAGTTGTGCAAAAATTAAAATTTCATTTAGCTATAACTTATTTTTCTGCATTTTCTCGGTAATGTACTAAATACATGAAAAGTTAAGAAACTTTAAGGAGAAGACATTACACAAGTTTCATTAAAATCGTTAGAGCTATTTACGATAAAATCGTAAAAAAGTGTAAAATCGATTATATGAAGTGGCACCTCTGGTTAGTCGATTTTGACGAAAAAGTTGTAGTAACATCAGAGGCATACCTTAAGTACGCAATTTCAGTTTCGTACAACTTTTCGTTTTTGAGCTAGGCTGTTCACATACACACAGACCATTTTGCGAGACTTGGTTATTTGGACTCAGAGACCTTAAAACGTATATTTACTGTGGAAAACTCGAATTCGAAAATTTACACGATCGCAATACTTTCCCTTATTATATATTTAATATATAAGTAAGGGACAGTAAAATAGACAAGTATCATCCCAACAGATTTACTTTGAAAAACTTTGGAATGAACTGGCGATAAACAGTGTTATATAAATATTGTAAATTAAATACAACCAAAACTGAACCAAAATTTAGTGAATTGAAGACCACCTGAGCGAGACTTACTTTTGAGGCTAATGTCACCCTCTGGGATTATTTTTTCATCTAAATCCATCCATCCTTTGTAGGAATCGAATCTTCCTCCTCCGTTACATTAATTTCTCGAAATGGTTTATTACTTAAAACCTTTGTTTTTAAAATAATGTCTTTACATTTATTGAAGACGCAACTATTTTATCAATTTTATCAAAATTTCTCAGATTTTCGATGAGTATCACATGCTAAGCTGAATTTTAAATTTAATACGTTTTTAAAATTAAAAAAAAAAAAATTCTTGCACTATGATTTGGGTATTTCGACAATACTTACTATTACAAGTATTTTTTGGTCCAAACTACAATCTAAGGATTATTATTATTATAAACTCTTCAACAACGGACAGATAGTATTATATAATAATGATAATATTATGGCTATAATTTAAAAGTGGATAGTAGTATGTTATGGTTTAGATTAAATTAAAAATATTAGCGGAGATAGATAATACATTTTCCGAGACTTATTTATTTGTTTTTTATCTTATCTTATAAATATTATCATAAATATACACAGGATCATATAAAAGTATCTTAATATATATCACAATGTATATTAGATATAATTTAGAGAAACATAAATAAAGTTTTATCTTCAGATAAGAGTCATTTTTCATTTCTTAGAATAGAATTAGTTTTGCATTCTAATAATTTTAATAAAATTTATAAACATTAAATCTTCATCAAGGCGTCTTGATCTAAGTGGAGGCCCACTTCAAGATATGGGAGCCCTCCAGATAAGATTATTTTTTGAACAAACGGATACTCAATAGAAATAAACATACTAGAGAAAATCATTATTTTATTGAATATTTGAAAATTAACAAAAATTAAAAATAAATAAATATATTCAAGAAATACTATTCTTGATTTTTGATTAACAGAATCAGGAATTAGTTCTTCAAAATTTATTATTAAAAATCTGGTGCGGTGTGCCCATCACACAACTTTCCCTTACTGTCCTATAATAATAATCTTTTTAATATAATTTTCAAGAGTTCGTATAAACACTTCTAGAAATAAACGGAGCAGCATTTGCTTCTTCACGTCTTCTCAAAAAAAAGCACAATAAAATGGTTTTTAAAAACTTTTAGTAAGACCGTTATGTTTACTAGATATTTTAGGTTTGTTAATCTGAAAATTTATTATTATTATTATTTATTTAGTTTCCATTTTGTTTTCATTTAATAATACAAAAGTAGAAATTATTAAGTTAATTTATACTTTGATATTCTTAGATTACATTAATACAGAGCGTATTGTTGACAACAGATTGAAGGCATAGGGGGAGAAGGTTCGGTCGTATCTGTCTTCTTACGGACGCGTTTGGCTTCCATCTAGGGTCTTGTAATTCTTATAATATACACTATATCTTTGCTAATGCTGGTCCGATTTCGAAGATTACTTTTTCGTTTTTAAATAATTTTATTAACTTTCATATGCTAATAAATGTAATACAATACATTATTGTATACAAATACATTATAATACAAATAGATATGTATTTGTAGCTTATTTTTCTTCCTGTTGTTTTTTTTTCTATTTAACTCATAATGTAAAAATATGAAAATTGTAATGGTTACAGAATGCTTAAACATATCAAACAATTTTATACCTAAGTTTAGGATAGCCTTAATTTTGAAAAATTCGACAGCTTTTTTATACAGTTAATGTTCTGTATAATGCTATTGTTTAACGTAACAACAAATTTGTTCAAAATCCGAACATTTCATTCCTATATTACATTTAGTTATTTTATTTAAAACAAAAGAGAGCTTTTTATTAAAGTTTTGCCCAGTTCCTTCCCGAAAATTTCCAGTTACTACTGAACAATACCATAGTCATTCTAAACAATCATAAATTTCCTATGATTTAAAAATGAAATTAGTTGTTATAGGATATCTATGTAAATTTTTGTATACTGTCGCATGAAACAGTAGCTTCCATTATTCAATTTTCCTCTACAGCCTAAGACCATACTAAGTAAATACAATTATTCACAATTGTCTGATATAGTATGCCTAAACTTTATCTGGCATAATTCTTGTCGAAAGCCCTAAAAAAGTGATTGACAGACACGTGACAGATACAACGTTAGCGAGGAGACCGCTCTATTCGCTAACCAGGCAGGCGAATCCTGTGAAACTACTCTTCATATCTTAGTTTCCAGGATTGAGAAAACTCTGGCCAATAAAGAGATCATGGCAGGCATCTTCGTTGAGAGTGCCTTTGACCGCATCCATACGGGCACTATGGCAAGAGGCCCAGGGGCGTAGCTAGGCCCCGGGGCGAGGATCCGAATTGGTCCCCCTCGGTAAATAATGAAACATTTTTTTCTGGAGCCTCCCCTTCCACGCTTTATAAATGCGTTCCCTATAAAACAGTAAGTTGTTCGATGTATGCTTTCTATTCACTATAAACTAAAATTACCATTTATCCAAAGAAGATACTTCGCGTTTTTTAACTATCAATATAGTTACAATAATAAATTAAAATAAGCATTTGAAATGGAAAACTCGAGAAACAGAATTTTATACCAAATAAGGTCATTTAAATTATAAGAATAATGAAAGAAATAGAAATGTATCAGTTATTTTTTATAACTCCTTTAATTTCATAGATTAATAGAGACATTGTAAACATGTGTTGCTTTTGATTACTTGTTTACATGAACCTGGAGGGCAGCCTAACTATTACTTGATTACATGAACCTGGAGGGCAGCCTAACTATTACTTGATTACATGAACCTGGAGGGCAGCCTAACTATTACTTGATTACATGAACCTGGAGGGCAGCCTAACTATTACTTGATTACATGAACCTGGAGGGCAGCCTAACTATTACTTGATTACATGAACCTGGAGGGCAGCCTAACTATTACTTGATTACATGAACCTGGAGGGCAGCCTAACTATTACTTGATTACATGAACCTGGAGGGCAGCCTAACTATTACTTGATTACATGAACCTGGAGGGCAGCCTAACTATTACTTGATTACATGAACCTGGAGGGCAGCCTAACTATTACTTGATTACATGAACCTGGAGGGCAGCCTAACTATTACTTGATTACATGAACCTGGAGGGCAGCCTAACTATTACTTGATTACATGAACCTGGAGGGCAGCCTAACTATTACTTGATTACATGAACCTGGAGGGCAGCCTAACTATTACTTGATTACATGAACCTGGAGGGCAGCCTAACTATTACTTGATTACATGAACCTGGAGGGCAGCCTAACTATTACTTGATTACATGAACCTGGAGGGCAGCCTAACTATTACTTGATTACATGAACCTGGAGGGCAGCCTAACTATTACTTGATTACATGAACCTGGAGGGCAGCCTAACTATTACTTGATTACATGAACCTGGAGGGCAGCCTAACTATTACTTGATTACATGAACCTGGAGGGCAGCCTAACTATTACTTGATTACATGAACCTGGAGGGCAGCCTAACTATTACTTGATTACATGAACCTGGAGGGCAGCCTAACTATTACTTGTTTACATGAACCTGGAGGGCAGCCTAACTATTACTTGATTACATGAACCTGGAGGGCAGCCTAACTATTACTTGATTACATGAACCTGGAGGGCAGCCTAACTATTACTTGATTACATGAACCTGGAGGGCAGCCTAACTATTACTTGTTTACATGAACCTGGAGGGCAGCCTAACTATTACTTGATTACATGAACCTGGAGGGCAGCCTAACTATTACTTGATTACATGAACCTGGAGGGCAGCCTAACTATTACTTGATTACATGAACCTGGAGGGCAGCCTAACTATTACTTGTTTACATGAACCTGGAGGGCAGCCTAACTATTACTTGATTACATGAACCTGGAGGGCAGCCTAACTATTACTTGATTACAAGAACCTGGAGGGCAGCCTAACTATTACTTGATTACATGAACCTGGAGGGCAGCCTAACTATTACTTGATTACATGAACCTGGAGGGCAGCCTAACTATTACTTGATTACATGAACCTGGAGGGCAGCCTAACTATTACTTGTTTACATGAATCTGGAGGGCAGCCTAACTATTACTTGATTACATGAACCTGGAGGGCAGCCTAACTATTACTTGATTACATGAACCTGGAGGGCAGCCTAACTATTACTTGATTACATGAACCTGGAGGGCAGCCTAACTTTTACTTGATTACATGAACCTGGAGGGCAGCCTAACTATTACTTGTTTACATGAACCTGGAGGGCAGCCTAACTATTACTTGTTTACATGAACCTGGAGGGCAGCCTAACTATTACTTGTTTACATGAACCTGGAGGGCAGCCTAACTATTACTTGTTTACATGAACCTGGAGGGCAGCCTAACTATTACTTGTTTACATGAACCTGGAGGGCAGCCTAACTATTACTTGTTTACATGAACCTGGAGGGCAGCCTAACTATTACTTGATTACATGAACCTGGAGGGCAGCCTAACTATTACTTGATTACATGAACCTGGAGGGCAGCCTAACTATTACTTGATTACATGAACCTGGAGGGCAGCCTAACTATTACTTGTTTACATGAACCTGGAGGGCAGCCTAACTATTACTTGATTACATGAACCTGGAGGGCAGCCTAACTATTACTTGATTACATGAACCTGGAGGGCAGCCTAACTATTACTTGATTACATGAACCTGGAGGGCAGCCTAACTATTACTTGATTACATGAACCTGGAGGGCAGCCTAACTATTACTTGATTACAAGAACCTGGAGGGCAGCCTAACTATTACTTGATTACATGAACCTGGAGGGCAGCCTAACTATTACTTGTTTACATGAACCTGGAGGGCAGCCTAACTATTACTTGTTTACATGAACCTGGAGGGCAGCCTAACTATTACTTGATTACATGAACCTGGAGGGCAGCCTAACTATTACTTGATTACATGAACCTGGAGGGCAGCCTAACTATTACTTGTTTACATGAACCTGGAGGGCAGCCTAACTATTACTTGATTACATGAACCTGGAGGGCAGCCTAACTATTACTTGATTACATGAACCTGGAGGGCAGCCTAACTATTACTTGATTACATGAACCTGGAGGGCAGCCTAACTATTACTTGATTACATGAACCTGGAGGGCAGCCTAACTATTACTTGTTTACATGAACCTGGAGGGCAGCCTAACTATTACTTGTTTACATGAACCTGGAGGGCAGCCTAACTATTACTTGTTTACATGAACCTGGAGGGCAGCCTAACTATTACTTGTTTACATGAACCTGGAGGGCAGCCTAACTATTACTTGATTACATGAACCTGGAGGGCAGCCTAACTATTACTTGATTACATGAACCTGGAGGGCAGCCTAACTATTACTTGATTACATGAACCTGGAGGGCAGCCTAACTATTACTTGATTACATGAACCTGGAGGGCAGCCTAACTATTACTTGATTACATGAACCTGGAGGGCAGCCTAACTATTACTTGATTACATGAACCTGGAGGGCAGCCTAACTATTACTTGATTACATGAACCTGGAGGGCAGCCTAACTATTACTTGATTACATGAACCTGGAGGGCAGCCTAACTATTACTTGTTTACATGAACCTGGAGGGCAGCCTAACTATTACTTGTTTACATGAACCTGGAGGGCAGCCTAACTATTACTTGATTACATGAACCTGGAGGGCAGCCTAACTATTACTTGTTTACATGAACCTGGAGGGCAGCCTAACTATTACTTGATTACATGAACCTGGAGGGCAGCCTAACTATTACTTGATTACATGAACCTGGAGGGCAGCCTAACTATTACTTGATTACATGAACCTGGAGGGCAGCCTAACTATTACTTGTTTACATGAACCTGGAGGGCAGCCTAACTATTACTTGATTACATGAACCTGGAGGGCAGCCTAACTATTACTTGATTACATGAACCTGGAGGGCAGCCTAACTATTACTTGATTACATGAACCTGGAGGGCAGCCTAACTATTACTTGATTACATGAACCTGGAGGGCAGCCTAACTATTACTTGATTACATGAACCTGGAGGGCAGCCTAACTATTACTTGATTACATGAACCTGGAGGGCAGCCTAACTATTACTTGATTACATGAACCTGGAGGGCAGCCTAACTATTACTTGATTACATGAACCTGGAGGGCAGCCTAACTATTACTTGATTACATGAACCTGGAGGGCAGCCTAACTATTACTTGATTACATGAACCTGGAGGGCAGCCTAACTATTACTTGATTACATGAACCTGGAGGGCAGCCTAACTATTACTTGATTACATGAACCTGGAGGGCAGCCTAACTATTACTTGATTACATGAACCTGGAGGGCAGCCTAACTATTACTTGATTACATGAACCTGGAGGGCAGCCTAACTATTACTTGATTACATGAACCTGGAGGGCAGCCTAACTATTACTTGATTACATGAACCTGGAGGGCAGCCTAACTATTACTTGATTACATGAACCTGGAGGGCAGCCTAACTATTACTTGATTACATGAACCTGGAGGGCAGCCTAACTATTACTTGATTACATGAACCTGGAGGGCAGCCTAACTATTACTTGATTACATGAACCTGGAGGGCAGCCTAACTATTACTTGATTACATGAACCTGGAGGGCAGCCTAACTATTACTTGTTTACATGAACCTGGAGGGCAGCCTAACTATTACTTGATTACATGAACCTGGAGGGCAGCCTAACTATTACTTGATTACATGAACCTGGAGGGCAGCCTAACTATTACTTGATTACATGAACCTGGAGGGCAGCCTAACTATTACTTGTTTACATGAACCTGGAGGGCAGCCTAACTATTACTTGATTACATGAACCTGGAGGGCAGCCTAACTATTACTTGATTACATGAACCTGGAGGGCAGCCTAACTATTACTTGATTACATGAACCTGGAGGGCAGCCTAACTATTACTTGATTACATGAACCTGGAGGGCAGCCTAACTATTACTTGTTTACATGAACCTGGAGGGCAGCCTAACTATTACTTGTTTACATGAACCTGGAGGGCAGCCTAACTATTACTTGTTTACATGAACCTGGAGGGCAGCCTAACTATTACTTGTTTACATGAACCTGGAGGGCAGCCTAACTATTACTTGATTACATGAACCTGGAGGGCAGCCTAACTATTACTTGATTACATGAACCTGGAGGGCAGCCTAACTATTACTTGATTACATGAACCTGGAGGGCAGCCTAACTATTACTTGATTACATGAACCTGGAGGGCAGCCTAACTATTACTTGATTACATGAACCTGGAGGGCAGCCTAACTATTACTTGATTACATGAACCTGGAGGGCAGCCTAACTATTACTTGATTACATGAACCTGGAGGGCAGCCTAACTATTACTTGATTACATGAACCTGGAGGGCAGCCTAACTATTACTTGTTTACATGAACCTGGAGGGCAGCCTAACTATTACTTGTTTACATGAACCTGGAGGGCAGCCTAACTATTACTTGATTACATGAACCTGGAGGGCAGCCTAACTATTACTTGTTTACATGAACCTGGAGGGCAGCCTAACTATTACTTGATTACATGAACCTGGAGGGCAGCCTAACTATTACTTGATTACATGAACCTGGAGGGCAGCCTAACTATTACTTGATTACATGAACCTGGAGGGCAGCCTAACTATTACTTGTTTACATGAACCTGGAGGGCAGCCTAACTATTACTTGATTACATGAACCTGGAGGGCAGCCTAACTATTACTTGATTACATGAACCTGGAGGGCAGCCTAACTATTACTTGATTACATGAACCTGGAGGGCAGCCTAACTATTACTTGATTACATGAACCTGGAGGGCAGCCTAACTATTACTTGATTACATGAACCTGGAGGGCAGCCTAACTATTACTTGATTACATGAACCTGGAGGGCAGCCTAACTATTACTTGATTACATGAACCTGGAGGGCAGCCTAACTATTACTTGATTACATGAACCTGGAGGGCAGCCTAACTATTACTTGATTACATGAACCTGGAGGGCAGCCTAACTATTACTTGATTACATGAACCTGGAGGGCAGCCTAACTATTACTTGATTACATGAACCTGGAGGGCAGCCTAACTATTACTTGATTACATGAACCTGGAGGGCAGCCTAACTATTACTTGATTACATGAACCTGGAGGGCAGCCTAACTATTACTTGATTACATGAACCTGGAGGGCAGCCTAACTATTACTTGATTACATGAACCTGGAGGGCAGCCTAACTATTACTTGATTACATGAACCTGGAGGGCAGCCTAACTATTACTTGATTACATGAACCTGGAGGGCAGCCTAACTATTACTTGATTACATGAACCTGGAGGGCAGCCTAACTATTACTTGTTTACATGAACCTGGAGGGCAGCCTAACTATTACTTGATTACATGAACCTGGAGGGCAGCCTAACTATTACTTGATTACATGAACCTGGAGGGCAGCCTAACTATTAAACTTCTGATATTGCAAAACCGTGATGAGTTGACATCCGCATGATGGATAAAAGGATCAATCTAATTAGGGATTGATATGTTATTTATCACTTCTATAATTTTGTGAATTCCTCAGCTCTGTTATGGCCTGAGTCTTAAGTCTTTGGGTGGTTTAATACGCATTATAGCTTGGCTGATCCGCATGATGGGATAGAAGGATCAATACCTAACTACTTAAGTGACTTTTTCTTAGATTTGTCTGTGAAAAAATATCAATGAGCTTAGAAAAGTAAATCGATAGAAAGCATGGCCAAACCTGCTAGTAGATTCTGGCTCATCATTGATCTTCTATAAGTTTAAATTATTTTCAATTTAGAAAAGTTTTTAATTTTGCTATCTCAAATTACAGCACGAAAACAAAAGAGCTAAACATCATGATTACGAATCTGAATGAAATATTAGGACTTAATTTATCCCTTCTTGGGGGACCCCGTACCAAGACACGCCCTAGAGAGGGCAGGTATTCCGCTATCTTGCGTTTTAGTTTTAGTTGTTGCTCTTTAGTTTCCACAGTGTTGTACGTAGGGGAAGGGATAGGAAGAATATCTCTCCAACCCTCCGAAATAAACGAGAAAATATAATTTTCATATTCTCCAACATAAAATTTGTATTTATTGTATGCAATTTTCGTGCTTATCCTTAAAAACATACGCCCGATTTGGCGATTTTAGACATTCAGGTGACTATTTACCTGCTTCTTATCAAACCCCCCTCCCCCGCTCTGAGTTTCTGGATGGATCAATGATAAGCTGAAGGAAAGAATTCTCAAGTCTGAATTGGGGAGAATCAAACTGTGGATGAAACCTGTTGCGACTGGCTCAATAATGTGGTTTTATGTTAGCGCATTTTAATAATTTAGAAATAACTTTCTAAATAAAATTAATATAGAGTGACATGGGATAAGTGCCACTAAATTCTATAAAGTTCGAATTTACAGGACTACAAAATTTTCATTTCTGAATCTAGATTTTTCATCTTTTTTTAAAAATGTTCCTTAGATGCTTACATATTACATTCATGCCTACGTTTCAACAACGATCATTTTGATGAGATTGATAATTTAATTGAATATAGTACTTAGTACGCACTTAATCGTGCCTTAAAGGATAAGTTCTTATAATGTATCAGGAAGACTCATTATTCAAACGCAAATGCAAAATAGTTCTGGGGTCTTTATTACTTCACTACAGCAAAAAAACGTTTCAATAAAAACATAGGATTTCTTTGTCACTGTTTACATATTAATAAGTATGTAAACAGTGACAAAGAAATCAAAGTTATTAATAACTATCGTTACGAAGTTATAACCTCATTATAATTCAGTATTATTCCAATTCGTAACAGTCCGGGAGCTTATGCCTAATTCTTTTCTAGAGAACTTTATGGTGGTATATTCGTTCGCCTATGAATAAATAAACAATAAACTTTTTGTCAGTGATAAATGACAGTTTTCAAACCATGTTCTTGATAGAACACTAGTATTTAGCCTGCATTCCGTGTTACGGCATCTCCAATGAGGGCAGTAAACTTATGGATAATACCATTTCATTACCTGCTCTCTCGAATATTTTCTTTACTTATGGTAGCAGATAATTGCAAAAGATTCATTTTTGCTTCCTTGTACGAAGTAAAGGAAGTATCGTAATCGCGAAAATTTTCGGTCTTCAGATTTCAACGGAAGTATCCATTTTGACCATCCCTGAATCCATTTGGACTAGTTTCGCCGTGGCGTCTGTGCGTACGTACGTTCGTATCTCGCATAACTCAAAAACGGTTAGCCGTAGAAAGTTGCAATTTTGTATTTAGTATTGTTCTACAATCTAATTGTGAACCTCCCTTTTTGGTCACTGCTTGATCACCGGAAGTGATACTTTACTTCAAGGTCATAATTGATTTCCAACAATAATTATATTAAAATACTATAAAAAAACTTCTCAAATTTAGTATTTATGACTTATATATTGATTTAAATAATACAATAAATGTTGGTCAACATTGGCAGACCGGAAGTGGTACTTTACTAGGAGGTCATATTAGACTTTCTTCAAAAATTATAATAAAATATAATGTAAAACCTCTCAAATTTGGTAAATAGGACTTTTATATCGATGTGAATGTATTTACTGTATTTTTATTAAAATTGGTGAGCCGAAAAGAGTACTTTATTTGAAGGTCATAATAAGCTTAAATCAAAAATTATATATAAATTGAATACATAAATCAGGTGTTTCGGTAATAAAGGTTACAAACGCAATTTTCCAATCCAATTAAACGTTTTTATTACTTGTTTTAAGTGTTAAAATTGAGTGTAAAATATTGGTTTTCCTCCCCATTTGTGTATGTGTGCATCAATAGATGGATGTCGCGACGCCAAGTGTCGTTTTTTGAGATACTACAATCTTCGGAAACTAGTACCAAATTGAGGATCACTTTCTGAGCCACCGATTTATAGTTTAATAGGCGTACAAGGAAGTCATGTGTTGTCCACATCAGATATTTTTTTTTTAATATCTAAACACACCAGAACATACGCAATAAATTACCCAATCGGTAACAGTTTAAAACAATATAAACCAAAACAATATGTTTTTATTGAAAAGTGATATGCGGTAGCGAAGTAAAAGAGACCCTAGTTCTTTTTCCGGAGGATTATTATATTAATGTAATCATCGAAAAAAAAGTTAAATCTTGTCTGAGATTCACATTTTATAATCTTCTTTAAGCAATGAAAGTGGAATGTGGAATATAATTGAAACAAATGTATTTAAAAAAAATTATTTTGATTTCCTGGTCCCTTACCTCAATTGCCTCGACAAAACATGATAATAAGCGCAAGTGTATACTGGGCACACTTGTCACACAACAAATGTCTGCACTTGCCCCTACTATCATGTTTAACTGGGTGACTGCGGGCAAGCTCTTAAAAATAGAAAACTGTCAAGAAGAATTGTAAATCACAAAGTATTTTGAAGAACAGCTTCTGTAGGTTCCGCTAGCGGCAAAGAAGTGAAAAAATAAAAATGGCTACTGGTATCTATACAGCCGTACTGCAAAACTTGAAAGATAAAGACACAACTTTATCAACAGGCTAAAACTAATATTTTTACAACTCGTTATACTTCACATTAACGAATTTTCGTGCTTGATTTTAGATACATCAGCGTTGTGACTTCATGCTCCTCTAAGGGTAGTTTTTACAAGTTCAAGATTTGGATTTAACGAGATTATTAGGCACTTGCACCAAAAAAGCACAAAAAAAATATATATATCACTTTTCCTTTGGAATTAACCTGTTTATAATATGATTGTAAAATGTGTGGCATTTTGATGATGCGCTGAAGGGGAAGCCAGGACCTCGTTGCGAAGGGGAGCTCAGTTACCGAGGGGAGACTCCTGAGGGGTGCAACTGCAGGACGCTCTGCCAACACAAACATGAGGAGGTAGCTAACTATATTACTTAGTATTCCCCTTCTCTCTGATGTATTTAGCATATATCATTTATTTGTTATATTATATATTATCATTTATATATATTATATATATATATATATATATATATATATATATATATATATATATATATATATTATCATTATTATTATTAATCTTTACGTCAGAGGTAAACTGTCCAATTTTGCATTTTATTACTGTAATTCTATTTTACAGTATTTACACATTTTATTATTGTAATTATACTATTCTTTCCGTATTTTACGAATATCAGTATCGTAAGCGAAAAGAATAATACAATATACAACACTTGAAATATAAACATAGCCCACTATCAACAAGCAATACAGTGCCATCTGATACCTCTTTTTTTTTCTTTCCTGTAAAACTTTGAAAATGTTACGACAATTTACCTCTGACGAACAAATAATAAGCATTGATGGCTATATGTACGAAAGTAATATATCATTACAACGTAAACGGCCAATCGATAGTCAAACAATAAGTCTGTCGAGACGTCCATATTAATAATAATTACACTTGAAGTACCTATAATTATATATAAATAACAAATACTATCAGATACGTAAACTAAAAAAAAAGTAGATATAATTACATTGGAAAAAATTAAGTTAAAAACCTTGAAACAAATGAGGCTTTGTCATATTTAAAAAAAAAAGTCATAGCATTGATGAGATTGAAATATGCATGTAAACATGTTGGGCTTGGTTATGAATGAATCCCTAAAGCGTCAATAGATACTTAGCCGACGGTTTAACGTCTGAGAGGTAGACCGAAACGTAGGGGGGGAGGATTTTGTCAAGGTTGGTACAAGGATGTGGTATCGGCATCGAACCTTTGGGGATACTATGCCTTTTATATAAGCTAATATTTTTTATACTCGGAATGAAGGCTTAAGTGAATATAATTTGTGATGATTAGTTTAAGAATATTTCATTTAGTGGTTATATTTTTATGTATGATAATACTTTTAAATTTAATGATTTAAGGAAGTAAATTATGATTAAAAGTGGGAAACACTGGATGGTTTTCCATTATATATATATATATATATATATATATATATATATATATATATATATATATATATATATATATATATATATATATATATATATATATATAGCTTGAAAATAAACATTTTCTAGTATACAATACTTTATTCTATTTTTAACACAAGAAAAATACGGCATTTCACTCCCAAAGACAGGTTAGAGTATTTGAAAATAATGTTTTGCGCAGTGACGCACGCTGGGGGAAGAGGGGAGGAGAAGGGAGGATTGTGGGATATATCTCCTCTTCCACCCACTCCTCCCCTCCCCCGAAACGTACGGAAAAAAAAATAAAGTATGTATTTTATGTAATATTTTTGATGTAATTTTCATGCTTACCCTTAAAACGTACTCCTAACTTAGCGATTATAAGCATTTAGCTGATTAATTGCCTTTTTCTTATTAAATTCCCTCCCTCCCCCGGAAAAAAATTAAATCCTCCCCCGAAAAAAATCCTGCGTACCCAGGAGCGTAAAATTACGTAAAATGTTCGGTAAGAAGAAATGGAAAAGAGAATTCTTGGATTAATAATTAAGGCATGCAGAATGGGGCCAAATGACAAACACGTGTGGAAATTTCAAATTCCAACTTATTCAGTAAAGCTCTTTGCCACGTCTTCTCAGAGTCTTCTGTTTATTTCTTATGAAAACTTTCTTCCCACCAAAAAAATTATAATGATAATAAATAATTTTTTTTAACAAAACATACAAATAATTTGCTTAATGCTCCAAGAAGAGCAGATTGCAATCGAAAATATAGTTCCAACCACTTCCAATAATATAAACGCATATAAAATGCGTTTTATTCGTCACTTTAAAACGTGCTAATTGTGACAGGCATTGTAGTAAAGTCTTGAATTCCTAACATATAAAAGATACAAGGAGTAACCCTTGAGAATTAGGGACGATAATAATTTTTCGGTTTTATAGATAATTATAAATATTATTTATTGTAGAAATTGAAAAAAAAAATATTAATTTTGAAAATTCAGTTTAAGGTAGATTATTTAAATGAAAGATATATGCGATTTATTTTATTATTTTTTTTTTATTTCTTTTTTTTAATTCAAAAATTGTAGAAATTAACTGCCCAAATGAGAGGAACTTCGAGTTTTGTTCATAGAGATGGGTTCACAACTTATGCGATATATACCTACACTATTTGTTTAAAATAATCAAATAATAAATTTAAATAATTTGGCTAGTTACTACGCTCTATTTATTTTTGGTAAGTAACAAAATCATAAAGTAATGAGGTCAGAATCAAAGGATTGATTCCAAATTATTAGGTTATTTAATGGCGGGCTAGGACATTGTTAGCGACGAATGATTAATTGAAATTGCTCCCATCAGCGTTACTTGATTTGCTCCAATTGACCTGAATTACTCTCATTGCATGATTGATGGTTTCATTCACTCATTCCATTCATATCAAAGAGTCAATATTATCATTATTGATCAGGTTTATCAAGAATCATAACAAACCTGTCTATTTAGCTTTCTTTAACTGTTCATCATACTTACGTACACTTATCTATTTACACATTTATAATACTGCATTATAAGATATTAGTATTAAGCTACTAAAATAATACTATCAAACGAACATTTTTTACTTCCTTGTACGAAGTAAAGGAAGTATTGTAATCGCGAAAATTTTCGGTTTTCAGATTTAGACGGAAATATCCATTTTGACCATCCCCGAATCCATTTTGACTAGTTTCGTCGTGGCGTCTGTACGGACGTACGTTCGTTCGTATTTCGCATAACTCAAAAACGGTTAGCCGTAGAAAGTTGAAATTTTGTATTTAGGATTGCTGTAAAATTTAGTTGTGAACCTCCCTTTTTGGTCAGTACTTGATCACCGGAAGTGGTACTTTACTTGAAGGTCATAATTGATTTCCATCAAAAATTATATTAAAATACTATGCATAACTTCTCAAATTTAGTATTTATAACTTATATATTGATTTAAATAACATACTAGATTTTGGTCTAAATTGGAAAATCGGAAGCGGTACTTTACTTGAAGGTCATATTAGACTTTCATCAAAAATTATATTAAAATATAATTTAAAACATCTCAAATTTGGTAAATAGGACTTTTATATCGATATGTAATAAAGATTACAAACGTGAGTTGGTTTCCAATCCAATTAAACATTTTTATTACTTGTGTTAAGTGTTAAAATTGAGTGTAAAATACTGGTTTTTCTCCCCATTTGTAAGATCAAAAAGTCTGCAGCAGGAGAATAAGATATTAGTTAAGTGGGTTCTTCCGCTTAAAATGTCAAAATTCTCGATTTCCATTGCTTTATCTGGTGATATTGACAGTTTTAGTGTTGTCACGGAACATGAAGAAATCTCTTGGAAACTACGAACTGAAGGGAAATGACAAATAATAACGGAATGAGACCTCCAGAAACAAGAGTGTGACTATGTGTGTATGGTTTTGTGTGAGTGTGTGTCAATAGATGGATGTCGCGACGCCGAGTGTCGTTTTTGAGACACTGCAATCTTCGGAAACTAGTAATCAAATTGAGGATCACTTTTTGAGCCACCGATTTATAGTTTAATATGCGTACAAGGAAGTCATGTGTTGTCCACATCAGTTTTCTTCACTATTTTACCTGAATGTCTCAATAAAACTCAATAGCTTTAATTTATATATTTGACGCTTTGTGGATACGTTGTCCATCTCTTCAGCATCTAAATACAACAATAACAACTCATTAAAAATACAGGCTCTTATAGTGTATTAAAAATAATCAAATAAATAAATCTGTACCACAACTCATAAAGGGTCTTGGAATCAGCATTTGTTAAGGTTGAAACAAAGTGTTTCAAAGAGCCCTAGGAGGTCCACTAAAAAAACTAGTTACGTTACTAAACTATTAAAATTAAATTAATTTCAAATTATGACCCTCCATTATATGTATAAGTTATTTTCAATATTTTGCCTCAAGACCTCAAATAAACTCAATACCTTTAATTTATATATTTGACGTTTCGGAGATACTTTGTCCGTTCGGACGATTCGGAGATCTTCAGCATCTAAAAAAAACAATAACAAATTATTTCAAAAACAGGCTCACAGTCGCTTACGGTTTCATAGTAATTTCTACATTATTATTTAAGTTCTGTTGAACTAGTCAATTCAATCAAAATCTAGCAACAATTTAACAATTTTTTTAAATACCGAATATCTCAATAATTTGCAAATTTGTATGGCCTCGTATCTCAGTAGCTGTACCGAATTTAATAAAAACTAGTATACCCGAGCGAGAACTCTCGCATTAGATCCTAATACATTAGAAGTATAAGCGATATTAGGAAAACATATTTACTCTTATAAAAAACCTGTACCACTACACATCATGAAGGATCTTGGGTTCAGTTCTTGGTAAGGACCGTACTGTTTCTAAGCCAACGGTTGTGCAAGGAGGTGATTTGGCCGAGATCACGCTCTACCGCCAGGTTTTTCCCCAATTAAGGGTACCCATTTTATAGAGGGCTGGGTGGTCCCCACGGTATCCCGATCCCATAGGAACTATCCACGACTGATAACAGAATAAATAATTATCTGCCACAGCCGGTCTCGAACCCGGGACCGGGAGCATTGTAACTTAGTGCCTTACCACTGAGCTACTCCGCTCCCTTATTTATTCTTATAAACAATATAATATTACTAAAAAAATTTATTTAACACGCACATTTGGGGAAGCTACATAGTTTGTAATGACTATGTTGAAGTTACAGCTCATACTTAATAAATAATTAGCTTACCCCACTGGAAATCATCTCTTCAATTTAGCAGTTAGGCAATGAGATCTAGCTATACCGTTTTCTATATGTAGTATTTATACTTAACAGTTACCTTAAGGGTTGGACATGGAAACAAAATATAATTTCCCACTCATTAAAAGTTTTTGTAAACAGACTCAAATTGATATAAAGTTGCCATGACAACGGCACGTACGCAAGATGGCATGAGACCCGTGCGGACCTATATCGTGCATTATCTCAAAAACGGTAGGTTTTTAAGCTTTAAAACGCTGGACCAGTATGGTCTGAGGGATCATTCATGATTTTGATGCCCGCGTAAAAATCTGTAAAACCCAACTTATCCCGTCTCGATCCGCTGACTTTTAGTCGTCAAAACTTTGAAACCTTCCAGTTTTTTCATCACTTTTATTTAAGCCCCTGTAAGATTTTAAGAAACAAAATCAGGATTCGTCACTTCTCCGTGAAATTCTATTTCTTTTGATACCTCACCCGTCAAAATCCATCGCTCCTGAGAGCCGGAAAAGGGATTTATACTACCGTAATAATATATAGTAGTGATACTGAATATAAAACTTACAGGAAATTTAACGTTCTTTAAAATTGTCAATGTCAAAGTTTTACATAAGACGAACTGCGAGCGAGTTATTGATGAAAATCTGAAAAAAAAGTGACGAAAATGAAGAATTCGTTGACCCATGAAATTTGCTTGTAGCCGATCTATGACAGACCTTCATTTTTCTAGTCTATTCTATTTTCTATTCATTTTTTTTCTAGTCTATACTTTTGGCTTAGACGATCAAAAAGTTTCTTTAAATCAGACACGTATTTTGGCCTCAGCTCCCGGACTACCTCGGTCAAATCTTTAAACACGAGATCCCAACTCACAAACTTATATATTCCTTCTCACAAAACCTTTATCATTCGTGCTTCATGAATGGGTTTATGAATTTAGATGAATGAACGAAAGGTTTTATGAATGGAGATGGGTAGGACCCATCTCCATTCATAAAACCTTTCGTAACATTTCATAAAACCTCATCCTTAACATCATTCAAACATCAAATGTTTCTTCGCCTCTTTAACAACCAATCTTCCGTATATACGTTTAGAATTAAAGTTATCGTTATGTTTATTTTATTGTTTATTAGGCCAAATAAGCAATTATGTTATATTTTGCAATCATTTATATATATATATATATATATATATATATATATATATATATATATATATATATATATATATATATATATATATATATATATATATATATATTTATATATATATATATATATATATATATATATATATATATTTTAATAGGGAGCGGAGTAGCTCAATGGTAAGACACTGTGTTACCATGCTCCCGGATTCGAGGAGACTGGCTGTGGCAGATAATTATTTATTCTGTTATCAGCCGTGGACCGACACTGTGGGATCGGGAGACTCTCCTAGGGCTCACCCATTGGGGGGAAAACCCTGGCCAAGATCTTGGCCAAATCACCTCCTTGCACAACCGTTGGCTTAGAAACAGTTTACCTAATACTGAACACAAGACCCTAAATGGGCTGTAGTGATACAGATTTTTATTTATATTTTTATCTTTTGTTTTATAATCCTGCAAATTTTTTTTTTTTTTTCTAAAGGGACTAGTTTTCTCAGAATAAAATTTATTTTTCATTCATTCATGTTTCTAGCTTATGTTTACCGCTCATAATTTCGTATTAACGAACTGTCAAAACAAGAAAGAGCTACGACGTAGCGAGCCAGTGGACGTGTAGATTGGCCATAGATCACTGGCACAAACAAACCAGCCGACAATTGAATCGAATTATCTCACCGGAAGTGACGGGTTAGTCGAGTTGAGTCGTACAATCGATGGTAATGGACCCCTGATTCATGCGTAGATCGTAAACTGTTGTAAATATGGCGTAATACACAAATAGGCTACAGCTACGGCAAATACAAATTCGATATTTACTTATAATCAAGAATCTGCAAATATGTACATTACGGCGTGTAATTGTCGGTAGGAATGGAAACCGTCTAGTTTCGACAGTAAGTGAACTCCGAAATTTGGCGCATTATCAGTGGCTATAATTTATAATAGAAATAATCTGGTATTATAATATATAATGTTCATGAAATATATTTTACATCTCACCACATTTTTATATTTCTTTAGTCAAAATGTGGGATGAAAAATAGCAAGTGAAATGTGTCGCCAATTCATTATTTAGAGCTTCACAAAAAATAAAAGAAGCGCTGGTGATTATATCGACATCATTTTTTGAAAAGACTTAAGCGCAAAAAATTCAAAATTGGAAATGATCTAAAAATGGATTATTGATAATGTCAGCACCAAACTGAGTCACCACTCTGGCCTTAACCAGTGCTAGAAGTCTTAAAAATATATTGTAATTATAAAGGTTTTGCCACTTCAATAAACTGCTACTGTATACAATAAAGAATAAAATTAAAAACCAAAAAATTATTGTTATTTGGGGAAAAATCGTTTCATGTGTTTCCTGTAAAGTTAGCTGAATGGGGCTTACGCCTTTTTCAAAAAACGACATCGAAATAATGGTAAAAAAAAAGAACATATACTCATATGAGAGTAAAAAAATAAGACAATGATTACACTATATTTACCAAGCGAATGCTTATGTTCTTCATTTTTAATCGTATTTTTCCGAAAATAATATACTTTTGAACTCTATCGAGGGTTATCGCAGAATGGTAAGGATGCATTTTAAATCCCATAAAATCTTCAGGGATGTCTGATTTCCAGCGGGTCCATTTGGATTAAATGAACAGGAATTCGGTATGTATGGTTGTTTTCTAGGGGTAACAATAATATAAAAGTGAGGGTAAATTTCTGTCAAAATTTTCGGCATATCCAAACGTTTTTTCGCGGTTTTTAAGGTTTTTCGCAAATCTACAGTCCCTCCTAATTGAGTTAGAGGATTGAAAATGACTTCAGTTGAACTGAGTTGCTGTTAGAGAAGGGTCTTTAGATAGTCAAATATTTGAAAACAGGCTCTCAAAAGTATTGTGAAATTTTGGCCGTTTATTTAATGCAACACACTTCAATACGAAAATATGTTACGAAACTAGAAATACGTTCACTTTATATATCGAGTAATACTTAATCGCTTATACTTAAATTAAAAATCTTAAATGCAAGAGTTATTGACAAGATGACAAGAGAAACACATTTCACATAAAAAAAAAAAATTAAATTACCTTCGAAAAGAGTACTGGACAAAAATAATTGCTACATCCACAGAAAAAAAAATATAAATATACATGAAAAAATCTGTACCATTACAATCCATAAAGGGACTAGGGTTCAGCACTTATTGAGGAATTAGTGTTTCTATACAAGGAACTGCTGTGGTTCGCATCTGCTTTCGAGCGCAAAAATTTATCCACTTTTTGATTTCATTTGTTCATTGATAAGGGCCTATAATTTTATCTGCCGTTTGAGATTAATTAAATATACAATATTTCTATTCATAGCCTGTCCTTGTGTGTGCATCCTGCGACAAAAGTTCTTACTCAGGACAATCTGAAGGTCTGCGCACAGAGAACGAATTGATTTACTATCGCTTCCATTCAAGGTTTTTTGTAGAGATAAATTATCTCTGTACTAAATGTATTCAACTTATATAAATAATTGGTCGGAGTATTTAATGTATACTAATGTTGAAAATGCAAAATTCAAATAGATATGAAAATCACGTATACAAAATACTAACAAGTAAAAAGTACTTATATACTTGTTACTTGTTATATAAATATATATATATATATATATATATATATATATATATATATATATATATATATATTTTATGTCCAAAGTCCAGCGCGGCGGCGCGTATCTCCACCAAACTTTTCCCGCTACCCTGAGGGTACGCGAGCATACTTTGGGAAACAATGTTCTATCAAGAATCGCGACACTGTCAAATTAATCCCAAAAGAGATATGCATTGAGGGGGTGTCCCCCTTTTCATTACGTATTCGTGTTTCGTTCGTGTCTTGTATCTCCTATCCTTAAACATGCGAACACTACCTCATCTGTTCTTGACAGCTGAAGTCTGTTCGATTAGGTTACACCCACAGTTCAACTATTCTTCATTTCTTTTATCGTAGACCGAACCAAAAGTACTACCATTTCTCACGTGCATTTTACTAAAGTAATTATTTCTTTATTTAATGCAGCTGTTACTGCAATTCCTTCTTTTATTACTTTTTTTCCATAATATCGACTCACCAACCACAAAAAATTAACCTTACATCATTCTTCCATAGAATACAATAGAATAGAACAAGAATTTTATTCTGGGACTAGATCCCTTAAGAATAATACAGTCGAACAAATAAAACAAAAACTGTATCTGGCCATAAGATTAAAAAATAAATATCAATGAATATTTACAATATTTCAATAAAATAATAAGCAAACAATATAAATTCTTGTCTTGAAAAGAATAATTAATGTTAGCCAAAAATTAAAAAAAAAAAAAGCAAGAAAAGAAAAAGAGAAAATGAAAAATACAAAAATAATGAGCAGATTAGGATAGTTGAAGCTAGTGCATTAAAAATTATTATTTACTTCTGATCTAGATGTTAATCTTAAATTGCAATTTTGTAATTAGAGAGCATCATTTTGGAGAGGAAGAAGGTGTTGGAAAAAGAGGGATTTGAATGAGGATAGAGAAGAAGCATGGCGGATATTAGAAGGAAAGGAATTCCAGAGGGTAGAGGAGGGAGCAAGAAAGGAACATTCGAATGTTTTGGTTCTATGGTAAGGGGGTTTAGAGGTTTAAATTGCAGGAGGCTGTAGATATAGGAAGGATATCCATATTTGTAGATGTATCAAGAAGTCGATAATCAAATTTGTAGATATTTATTATATGGTTTATTAATGCCTTTTTTAAAACACTGTTTAGCATAAATCACGCAGAAAAATCTGTACTGTTCCACATAAGAAATAACAAACTACCCAAAAGTATTCCCATGAATAATTTTCCATCTAAAATTGCTATCTCATTTGTAGATGAGTTTCTAAGGACATTGTTCATATTATGCATTGTCACAATACTGTTCCAACTTGCTGTGCAAAGAGAAAAGACTTTGAAAAATCTCGCCCCCTCCCCTCCTGTTTCAAAGCCTGTCATGAACAGGCTATCGTTGCACTTGCTTTATGCTTACATTTTGTCCTTTATAATTTCTATGTTTAGCATTAACTTACCTAAATATATTATCTCCTAAATATATAATTTAAATTCGACTTTAGCCATAATCGGCAGATATTATAGAATGAAAGAACTATAAGTCGTTCAGAAATTACAGAAATATATCAATAAAATTATTGTGGATGTTCTTGTTGGTGTTAAATTCAAGTACACTCAGGCCAAAAGAGGAACCAGTCAGATTTCGGCTTACGAGAGTGAACATTGAAGATATCATTCATCTGGTAATTATGTTTTAATGTTGAACACATCACCGCCTCTTATAACTCTGGTCAAGAAACTTCCTTTCCAAATATCCTTCATGGATTCTGGTGGTACAGGTTTTTAGTTAATATAATTTAATATAATATAATAATTTAATTTAATATAATATAATTTTTTTTTTATATTTAAATATATTTGAAGATTGATAAATTATTTGACACTTTCTCTCTCTCGCCCGCGTAAACCCGCGTCTCTTATGGCCTTCTCAAGGGCCAGATTAAATAATATACAGGCCAGTACTTTTCCTTGCCGGAGGATGCATTCACGTATTACGCTATTATACGGCTCTTCAAATATACAGTTGACATCCGCATGATGGTATAGAAGGATTAATCTAATTAGGGATTGATAAATTATTTGCCATTTCTATAATTTTGTTTTTATTGAAAATCAGTTTCGAATGTTATATACATTCATCTACAGTTCTAAAAGCATACAAAAATTCAAAAATAAGCAATTCAAAATACAATTTGGTATTATTATACATATTAAATTAAATGTAATATAAATTACATTACATTATATTAATTATATAATTAATTAAATTACAATAATTATATTATATTTAATTTAATATGTATTATAATGCTAAACTGTATTTTGAATTGCTTTTTTTTTAATTATTGTGTGTTTTTAGAACTGAAGATTAATGTATAACATTCGAAACTAGTTTTCGATAAAACAAAATTATAGAAGTGACAAATAATTTATCAATCCCTAATTAGATTGATCCTTCTATACCATCATGCGGATGTCAACTATATATTTGAAGAGCCGTATAATAGCGCAATACGTGAATGCATCTTCCGGCAAGGGAATGTATTTTGCGGTATATTATTTAATCTGGCACTTGAGAAGGCCATAAGAGACGCGGGTTTATACGGACGAGAGAATGAAACAGGAAACATATTTACCAGGCTGGTCTAATTGTTGGCCTATGTTGATAATGTAGACATTGCGGGACACTCAGCTTCACATTAAAAAAAAAAGAAAGTCAATTATGGTGAGATTAAGCCAAATGCAGAACGACAGCCACCAAAAGACTAACTAAAGTCAGATTCGTTGGTCCGCCATCTTTGGACGCCATTTTGGCAGGGAGCGGTCACTTTTTTTGTAGGGAACTTTGCTTTGGATTTTGTTTTTTTAATTACCAGTTATAAGGAACACAAAGATGTGCAATATATAGGGATGTAGGAGGAGAGGAGGGTTTTACAGTGGGATGCTCTGGCCCACAAACTAATACAAACACAGATATTTTGCTTTGTGATTCACGTCTTCACATAAACAGCACCGAAGACTTATCGACAACGACATATCTTCCTCAAGCTGGGTTCGAGGAACTGTTCCAAAAAGCATTCATTAATAAATTACTGGAACAAGTATGCTATTCCTACTGCTACATATTCAACGCTTTATGAATATTTATGTAGATACGAATTTCAATATTTCCCTAAGCGACCGAAGATAGACTTGTCCCACCTCAAACGATATTATGGATAAGAAATAAGATAGTTTTAGGTTGCCGACATAGACCAGTAGTTCTTAACAAACCGCACATGCTCCCTCGGAGCATCCGTTACGCATTCTAAGCCAATTTTTTTGTAACTGTAATTTATAACGAGAGTCAAAAGAGGCCTACCTGCGTCAGTGACTTTTAACACTCGACTATTGGCAGCACTGCTGCAAGTTTACTTACAAGGGGAGAGCATGATTAGGAACCCAGCCTTACTTAAGTTGTCACAGTAAATAGAATTTGATGGCCTAAAAATTAGGCCGAATTGTTGGAACAAAATATATAAGTTTACTTATCAAAGCGTTAATTTTTGACCGCACCCCCCGACCAACTTCTCCCTTAAGATATACCATCTACGGTCAACGAAAACTCTCTCCAATATAAATAGAATTTAATTTCAATATTTAAAGCTGTGTTAAAAGTGTTATAAGTAATATAAAAACGTAATTCGTGAGTCAGAAATAGTAAAGTTTAGAGTGATCCGATTTTTTAAAACGAAATAATTCAATATTATAGTAATCTACAGAGTATATTGACTTACGAGTATATGTAATAAAAACTGTTCTACGGAGTAAAGTATATTAAAAGAATTTTTGTATTCAAAACTGGCGTCAGATTTGATTAAAGCACTTCGAAAAAACCCTATATTCAAATTTTCGAGCAAATCTAAAAATAAAAATTTTGCCAAAGAACTCTTCAAATTTTCAGAGATTCTAATAATAGTTTCAAATAATCGTTTATAAATCAGGAACCCTACAAACGATTCAAACCAAATTTGGGGCATCGTTAAAAGTCCTTAAAGTCCGCGTTTTGCTTTAACCGTGGTCTTTCTATGTGTTTTAGTAAAAACGTTATGCGCAAAAGACTTCAATTTTGTTTTAATATGGTAATTTCCTTTTTAACACTGACCTTCTAAGATAATGCAACAGTTTTTTATCTCTATGGAAATAAGAAACTCTTCTCTTTTGAACGAGTGTTCAAGAACATCGATATCGGGTAAATTGAAGACCAAGTACAGAGCTTCAAACCCATACGTAATTTAGTGGCTTTTAAAATTTTTAACACCCTCGGAACTGAAAAAAAAATTTTTTTGTTTTCGATTGTTTTTTCAACATTAAGGTTTTTTGATTTGCTGAATTCAAATCTGCCATCATTTTCGGTTTGAAAAAATCCAAAAGACTAGTTTACTTAATAACTTCATCACTTTTTAAAATTAATTTAACTAAAAATAAATTATTTTTTAATGTTTATGTTTTTCCTTTAATGTAATTTAAAAAGCAAATGTTTAGCTGGAAAAAAAATGATGAATAATTTTTCAAAATCGAGATATTTTTTTTTTTTTTCTCAGCTCCTAGGGCCCATTGGATAAAACACTAGGATATGGGTCGACTTTTATTCAATGTAGAATCACCCAAAAAATTTTGATCAAAATCGGCGACTGGCCCATCGTGCTCCTCTCGGTAGTGTAGTGTAGCTGTGGACTGTTGTTTTGTTTTGCTGCTTAGTAAAATAAGTTATGTTATTGTTTTAATGGTAAATATTGTTTGTCCTTGTACGCCTATTAAACTATAAATCGGTGCCTCAAAAAATGATTCTGAATTTGGTTACTAGTTTGCGAAGATTGCAGTATCTCAAAAACGACACTCGGCGTCGCGACATCCATCTATTGACACACACACACACAAACAAATGGGGAGGAAAACCAATATTTTACATAAAAATTATATTAAAATTAAATACAGAGATCATATGGTTCGGTAATAAAGGTTACAAACGCGATTTTTTTTCCCACACTAATTAAACATTTTTATTACTTGTTTTAAGTGCTAAGAGTGAGCGTAAAATAATTTTTTTCCTCCCAATCTGTGAGCACAATTGTTCCGTGACAACAATAAAACTGTCAATATCACTGGATAAAGCATTCGAAATCGACAGTTTCGACATTTTAAGCGGAAAAACCCACTTAGCTAATATCTTATTCTTATGATTGAAGACTTTTTGATCTCACAAATGGGGAGGAAAACCAGTATTTTACATTCAATTTTAACACTTAAAACAAGTAATAAAAATGTTTAATTGGATTGGAAACCAAATTGCGTTTGTAACCTTTAATACCGAAACATATGATTTATGTATTTAATTTTTTTTTTTTTTTTTTTTAACTTTATTTTTAAATTCACACCTGTCTATTAGACAACCAATGAATGTGCTGGTTATGTACATGTCAACGTGGCATGAAAGGCATGAGAAAGAGTAGTACCCAGCGGCACCTCTTCCTGTCGTGATAATCGTATATAGTTAGTCTAGGAGATCCCTCATCCAGCTCCTATTCAGCCTTCTGCGGGTGTTGTCAGGCATGTTGGTTGTCGCCATATCTTATATGAGTGTGTTAGGATGTCCGTGTAAGTTATCGTGAAATCGTTTGTAGTGGGTCCGTATGTGTTCGTTAACTGTAGGCATATTGAGGTCTGTATGTAACGTAAAGTTGCTGATGTACCAAGGGGCTTTGGTGATAGTCCTAAAAGTTTTTGACTGAAAAATTTGGAGTTTTTGTACGTGTGTTTTTTTGGCTGTCCCGTATATCTGTGAAGCGTAGGTCCAGATGGGTTTGAGTAAGTAAGTGTAAGTGTTCAATTTATGTCTAAGTTTCAATTTTGAACGTTTTGAAAGAAGTGAATATAACAGTTTAAGTCTTTGGTTTAGCGTTTTTGTTTATTCTTGATGTGTGGGCCCCATGTCATTCTTCTGTCAAATGTCAGGCCAAGGTATCGAATTTTGTCTGTCTGCGGAATTGCTACATTGTCCAGGTATATTGGAGGACAGGTTTCTTGTCGGAGAGTAAAAGTGATATGTTGAGATTTGTATTGATTTAGTCTAATTTTCCAAAGTTTGCACCAATCCTGAAGTTTTGTTAGGTGATGTTGTAAAGTCTGTGAGGCGTGTGCTGGATTTTGATGTTTTGTTAGAATCGTTGTATCGTCTGCATACGTCGCTATCAGAGTTTCGGTGCTGTTTGGAATATCATGTGTATATATGATGTAGAGCAGCGGAGCTAGTACTGATCCCTGAGGTACTCCTGCTAAGGCCGGTCGAATGGCAGACAGTTCTGAGCCTTGGCAGACAGAGAAAAATCTTTCAGAAAGAAAGGATTGAAGAATAAGATAATAGTTAGGAGGAAGTATCGTCTTAAGTTTGAAGAGAAGCCCCTGATGCCAGACTCTATCGAACGCCTGAGCGACGTCCAGAAATACTCCTGTTGCATATAATTTTTGCTCTAGTGCCGTCGATATGTAGTCCGTCACCCTGTGTAATAAATGTATTTAATTTAAATATAATTTTTGATGTAAGCTTATTATGACCTTCAAGTAAAGTACCCTTTTCGGCTCACCAATTTTAACCAAAATATAGTAAATACAACCATATCGATATAAAAGACCTTTTTACCAAATTTGAGATGTTTTACATTATATTTCATATAATATTTGATGAAATTCTAATATGACCTTCAAGTAAAGTACCGCTTCCGGTTTTCCAATTTAGACCAAAATATAGTAGGTTATTTAAATCAATATTTAAGTTATAAATACTAAATTTGAGAAGTTTTGCATCGTAATGTTTTATGGAAATCAATTATGACCTTCAAGTAACGTACCACTTCCGGTGATCAAGCAGTAACCAAAAAGGGAGGTTCACAACTAGATTTTACAGCAATCCTAAATACAAAATTTCAACTTTCTACGGCTAACCATTTTGGGGTTATGCGAAATACGAACGAACGTACGTACAGACACCACGACGAAACTAGTCAAAATGGATTCAGGGATGGTCAAAATGGATATTTCCGTTGAAATCTGAAAACCGAAAATTTTCGCGATTACAATACTTCCTTTACTTCGTCGATTTTTGATCATAAAAATGAGTGTCCTGAGCGATAGTCGAGAGAAATCTAGAAAGATAAAGAAAAACCCCGGTATGTATGATCGAATTGTAAACATTAAATATAAAAAGGTCTAAAACTCGAAGGCTTTTATTAAATAACTATTATTAAAAATTTTGAAGATTTAATTTAGGCTTCATCTATTACAATACACATAATATTCTTCTACGCCCTTCTAGAATCCATTATCTTAGTTTCGGGGTATTGCCCCATCTTCATAAAGCCTAATATATGAGTATTATAACTTTAACATAAAGAATATAACCTACAATATATGAATCCTCTAAAAACATTTATATCACAATAATATAATAATCTTATCAAATCGAAAAGCTTATCCTCAGTGTAAAATAAGAGAATGGGGAATGAAAACATGACGTTCAGTCCCGACATTTTTTAAAATTTAAATTGTCGTTCTTCTGTGTCACATGACTTTTGAAGTAAATGCTTAAATGATATTGTTTAATTTTACATCATTTCCGACATAAACTTGAGCTTAAATTGAATGTTAAAAGGAACCTAAGTCACTAAAGATATTATTTTTTTTTTTGTGGAAAATCTGACTGATAAATTTTTTCAAACTTCATCTGCATGTCATTCTAAGGTGCCAAAATAGCAGCTAGATAGATGGATAGATGGATAGATAGATAGATAGATAGCAGCTAGATATCAAGATAGCAAGATGGATTTATTTACAAATATTTATAGTTATACCTTTTATGTACGACATATTTCAGACAATGAACGAAGTTCGTCTGTAGAGGTTTCTTTATGAGTATAATAATCTGTACATAATGTGCTATGTTTTAACATTTTTTATAGATTTTTTTATAAATTTAGATTTTTTTTTTATAAATTAGATTTTTCAGAAAAAATAAATTAATTAATAATTAAATTCTTTTATCAGTTCATTTCATTATGTATTTGCTTCTTTGAGAAATAATTATATTTTTTCTTAATCCAGACCATTCAATAATTGTATTGTTTCATTTGGAAGTTCCTTTTTTCCTGAGAAAATTATCTTAAATTGAGTGAGACCCGGACAAATTGATATGAAATACATCGTATCCTAGGCGACATTTAAATTGCACAGCGAGCAATTATAGCTTTTATTTTTCCAAGGTTGGTTGTTAAAGTAATTTAATTGGAAAATAACCCTAATACAATGTATTTCGTGTCCTCATTCGAAATATGTAACATCATAATTAAATTTGATGTATATTATATGATGTTCGACATTCCTAGTTCGTTCCATAAATCCATAACTTGTCTTCATTTAAAATAGCTTTTTGTGTTTTTTGTTTATCCAGTAACTTTTCGACTGAAAATTCTATACCGACGCTTCTGCCTAGTCTTCTCAAGGCACTCATCCAAGTTAAATTTATAAATTTAGTAGCAACTAAAAATCTTACCGGTAACCGGACTGAAAATGGACAACTGGATTAGAATGGCCAAAAGTAGGACTAATATGACTTTGGCCAACAAAACTCCCCCATACAATTTTCTCATTTATGGATGGTTTATGTGAGCTTAGATAATTGTATTCAAGTTTAAATATTTTCAATAATTTTATTCTAAGATTTCCATGAAAAAAAAAATTAAGTATATTTTGCTAAGAAGAGTAATTTTTAGTATATTGGCAAAACTTCTTGTTCTGTGGCTATCATCCTTAAATCGTTTGTTTGGTGCTGGAACTACTACTTTTACGGATAAAGGTTTTTTTTTTCAATTATTTTGTGATATAAATGAAAATATTAGCAAATTTTCTAACATTAGCCAAAGTTCTATTCTTTTCGGAATGACTATGGCCAAATGGCCATTTTCACTCTGGACTCAGCATGTGGTTATTTAGTGATGTAAGTGGAATCCAAACGCTAATCCGAACCGTTCAGTAATCCGAATTGTCCCTAAAAAAAAAAAAGTTGTGAAGATTTTGATTAAAACGAGAGCACTATCAACTTCATATATTAATAGTCAAAAGTTCAAAATCCGTTTTGTACCAAATACAAACTAATGCCACACTCCAATGTCGTGTATGGGGTATCATTCATTGGATTCAGAACTTCTCGGAACATACCCGAATCGTACTTTCAGTTCTTACTTTTGCTCCAGAAATAAATAAAGTAGAAGCAAATACCTTTGAATATTTTTTTATTCAAACTTTTATTTGTTGTATTTAATTTCGTCTATTGTTAATTTGCTCATTTAATATTTGTTTGAACGTGCAAAACAAAATTATTTTCTTAATTACGCCAAAGAATGAAAACTTATTACTTGCGTACATTATTAACTTGCAGTACATTAAAGATTATCTTTCTTGCTTTAATCTGAGATTAAAGCCTGAGGTGAGGCCTTTAAATGTGTGAGTTTGTATGAAAAAAAAGCATTGTTCGGAGTGACTATGAACACGAGCATATTCTGTTCTCTCACTCGCACACATAATCTAAAACATCTGAAAATATAAGGATTATAACTGAAAAGGTTTTGTAAAACATCACCCCGAACAGAGGTTTTTTTTTAATCGAACGGAACGTGTAAAGCAACAGAAAAATCCTAATTTTGGTAATTCTCAGCCGGATTGACGGTATATCTTTTTTTTTTTCCTCAAAGTTATGAATAATTGACTAATGATCATCCCTAATTATAATAATCGCCTGTCGAATTTTTTTAACTATCACAAAGGCTGGTTTTGCATTACTGGAAATTTATATATTATCGGAATTATTATATATTTTATACAGTTACAATAAGATGCTGGATGAAGCTTAACGGCGAAGTCATTACGGAAAGTTGAACGCCCTGCTACGCTCAATAAGGAAGGTTGTTTAGGTGGATATAATATTCATAATATTCAACAAGTCCATGGACTTGTACGGGCCTAGTCGCGTGACGTCACCGCTCAGCTGATTGTCCACAATGCCCTCAACTCCGTTGCCTCTAACGAACGAAAAGGAAAAAAAATGGAATTCTCATCCCGAGTCCATCTAGTATAAAAAACGTGACCTCGCCAGTTAATGTGGGGCCTCTTTGTCTGCCAGCACAATAATCTTCAGCTATTGTAGGATACTACTCACTGATATTGTCAGAGTTTTTAATAACTGGTGTAGTCAAAAACGACCTAGGATCTAAAGTTAACCATTATCTAATTCATCGCTAATTATATTCACTCAATTAATCACTTAATGTTTTTTCAATTTATAATTATAAGTTATTTATACGATACCAAACTTGAAATGAACAACTAAAATTAATTAAATAATCAACTAAAAACTTCAGGGACATTACAATAACTCATTCATAAAATGGCGACGAAGGACATACCCGAGTAAGCACGGAAAGGACTGAAAAGGAGCTGGCAAAGGGATCTCCTTGTGTAAAATGTTAAATTTCAATTTGAATTAGAGTGCTGACCTTCCTGATGCCTCATATATCACTTATATAATATACATATACACTTATTGTCCCGATGTGAATAAAAGGCCTGGATATAAAATAGAGATCAAATTTTAAAATGCTAAATTAGTTTTCTAAAATAATATCTATCCATCCTCAGATGAAACTCGTCTATAAAGTGATTTGAATTCTCTTGACAAAAAAATTAAAAATTGTGATTCGTATTTCTAAAGATAAAATCAGAGATACAGATATATAAAATGAGAGGTATAAAATCTTGCATTACAGTCTATTCAAGGTCTTCATCAGCAATAACTTTAATTCCCATGCTATAAGTACTAAACAGTTCACCGGCACACAATGGGCAAAATCAACAACTTAGGTGGATAAAAAAAAAAAGTAAGAACAAAAATTTATAATTTCGGGGTATAAGATGTAGTTTATACTACTTTTCTATAAATAATAATATTACCATTTTTCTATAAATAATATGGGGAGCGGGGTAGCTCAGTGGGTTAGGCACTGCGCTACTAATCTCAAGGTCCTGGGTTCGAGACCGGCTGAGGCAGATAATTATTTATTCTGTATTCAGTCGCGGATCGACCCTGTGGGATCGGGGGACCCTCCTGGGGTTCACCCAGCCTCTATAAAGTGGGTACCCTTAATTGGGGGAAAAACCTGGCGGTTGAGCGTGATCTCGGCCAAATCACCTCCTTACACAACCGTTGGATTTGAAACAGTACGGTCCTTACCCAAGTACTGAGCCCAAGACCCTTCACGGGTTGTAGCGGTACAGGTTTTTTTTTTTTTTTTTTTTCTATAAATAATATAATTTTTTCCATAAACAACAGATAATACGTTACTACCTACTTATGAATTATAAAATATAAAATTAATTAAAAGCCAGCTTTTTAAAAAAAAAAATATCTTTTAATATATTTTTTCACTCGAAGCTGAATAATGTATTAGGAAAAAATTAGTAACACTAACATTGTACGAAATCACATGTTCATGCAGTCCAATACTGATTCGATAGGCTTTTAATAAATGAAGGAAAATATATTAACTAATATGTTTATCTTCAATTTGCTTTGAGGTCAATAAAAAAGTGAATAGTTTTTCTATTTATTGTTTGACGTTTCGGGGATACTTCGTCCCCTTCTTCAGCATCTAAATAATATCCCAAATTGTTGGGTGCGTCACTTAACTACTAAGGCTTTTAAGAGACTTGTAGTATTTGGTCAATGTAGTATTACGAGTTAAGTGAAGCACCCAACATTTTGGGATATTATTTCGATGCTGAAGAGGGGAATGGAGTAACCCCGAAACGTATAATAATAAATAGAAAAACCTATTGAGTTTTTTAATTGAGCTCAAGGCAAATTGAATATAAATATATAATATGGATGGTCAACATATGAAAATATTAACTAATAGTTTTCACTACTCCGAGAAGTTTGATGGGATTATTGAGTTTTGTCCATCTAAAGAGGTCAATTTGCCCACTGTGCGGCGGATAAACGTACTAAGGGGCAGACCGACACGTTGATGGGAGAATTGTGTATGCTAAATCTTCTGGTTTAATAATGGGACCCATTCATGGTCCGACTTTGTAAGACTACAGTTGGATTCATTCGCCCACTCACGGTCCTACAAGGGATCCCATCAGCTGTTCTAACTTGTACTCATAGCTTATCAATATTTTAAAAAATAGAAAAATGTCGACAATTTGTCTTTATGTGGCGCTGCAATAGAAAAATGTAAAAGAAAGTTTGGATGAAAAAAATGTATATTATCCGAATAAATCACAGAGATTTATTGATAAATATTGATTGAAATAGATAGGAAGGATTATAAAAATTACTTAAGAATGGATAAAAAAATAATCACTCTACTATAAGATAAGGATAAATGGTGAATAAAATGTACTTTCTGTTATACGTTTTTATATTACAAGGTTCAATCACATTATTTATTGAATATCTTAATTTAGTCCCAACAATAGAACTAATGACGTTACAATAAGCGATATTTGGCCATGAGAACATCTTTTCATAACCTTATTACATCGTACGTTTGGGAAATACGGGTAAAATAAATTAATTTAAAAAAACTCAAAGTGACTTTTCAAACCATTTTTTGGCAAACCTTTGGAATTGCTACTAACGACCGTAAAGAGGTATAGATTTTCAGGCCAGACTATACTTTCACCCACTGCGCATGCGCCATTAAATCCTCAAACCGACGGATCCTTCTCAGTTGGAACGCTGATGTAGGGTTAGGTCAGACTTCCATCCTTTTTACGAAGGGATATTGCAATGCTAAGAAGACTCTCTACAGAGGAAAAAGGTTAATTTGATCCATGACCAACTCATTCGGGTTATGCTATTTATGAATACAATTTCGATCCAAGGACCAAGTCAGGAACTGCGAACCATCATATGCCAGGGAGCGGAAGAATGGTAAGCCAGAGGTGTAATAATGATAAACGATTGCTGATAACAAGTGCCATCCGGATTCGTTGAAGCTCAACGCCGCCTTTTCATTAGAAAATTAATGCAATTTTCTAAAACTCCATGGAAGAAAATTTATTGATCCTTAGTTTTACACATAATTGCTAAACATTTTTCACCACTTGGACTAAACCTATCCGAACCAGATCCGAAGCTAATAGAATGTTGAAGAGATTGGCCATGATATTTAAACTGAAAGATGGTGTAGGAAAGAAGGCGGTGGGGACAAGAGATCTATTCGGTAAAAGGCGGGAAGTCTGACCTAACCCTACATGACTATTCCAAGTGAAAAAGATCCATCGGTTTGAGTGTTTAATTGGGCATGCGCAATGGTTGAAAGTATAGTCTGGTCTGAGAATCTAGACCTCTTCAAGGTCGTTAGTAGCGATCCCAAAGGTTTACCCATTTTTTTTTCTAATCGTTCTAATTTTTAATTTCTAATTAGATAAAAATTATGAACGCATTTAGTAGTAAATAAAAAAAAATAAAAACTTTCTAACCGTAAAAAAAATCCAGAGTGAAAATAAACACTTAAATCTAGAGGATAAAACTCAATCAGACAACATTGACTAATAGTAAACAAACCGATAGCAATTAATGACATAATAATTATGTGGTAGTAACCGAGTAGAGTTCGAGTTTTTTTTTGTTTGTTTTTTTGTAGTACAATTTCTCTACCAACAATCCAACGCGGTAGGATGTTTGGAGGGAAGATCCTTGAATGACGATCTATGGATATAATCTTACATCACCATTCACGATCCTTCGGTAGTCCAATATTTAGTATAATCCTACAAAGCAGGCCTACATGACAGGCTTCTGCTTAGAGTTGAATCTCCTCATCACATGATCTGCTTAGATCAGGTCGGTTTTTGATAATCCTATTGAAAACCCCTCACTATCTTTGCAGTTTTTAGTAGCACAGCTATTTATGACAACTATCGACAGGTTGTCAATAATACCTTCCATTTTGGGCATCGGGATCAAATCATTACTTGAGGCCGATATAGGTTCACGTATACTTTTTCCACCCAGTGCAGGTCCCTTATACCTCGTTGCACAGTGACACTTTTCTGTCATGGTAGTACTGTCGTGATAGTTAGATAGTGTGACAGTCAAGCACTGTCCTTCTCTATACACTGAAAGTAAACCTTGTGTCAGTTTATAGAGTGAAAAATGGCGGATGTAGAACAGCTGAATAAATACAAACAATCTGTTGATCGCCATAAAAATTAAATTATATAGTTTTCATTCCTTCCATAAGGAATAATTAAATCACGTCAAAACGTTAGATACAATTAATTTAAAATTGAGATATAGGCAAAACATACTAGGTTGTTACAAAAGTCCTTATGCATTTATTTCAGTTTACATATTTTAAATATTATCGAATGCTACTCTTCAAAGTAAAGTCCATTGTTTTCAACTACTTTCACCCATTTTTCTGCCAGTAATTGGATTTGATGCCGGTACCACCCCTTTGGTTTTGAGGCAAAGAACTGTTAACATCCAATTTATACGTACTCGCAATTATCAAAGATCTTTACAGGGAACACATGAAACGATCTTTTCCCTAATAATAATATTTATTTATTTTTTTAATTTTATTCTTTATTGTATACAGTAGGAGTTTATTAACCTGGCAAAACCTTTATCATTACGATCTTTTTTAAAGCATTCAAGCACTAGTTAAGGCCAGAGTGACGACTGAGAGTCGTTTGATTTGGTGCTTACGTAATCAATAATCGATTTTTAGACCATTCCCAATTTTTTTTTCTCGATATATCGTGAGCGGGAATTGATAGAGGTAGTGATTACATGATATAAGAAATTGAAACCTAAATTTCGAATTTTTGGCGCTTAAACCTTTTTCAAAATATCTGATGTGGACAACACATGACTTCCTTGTACGCCTATTAAACTATAAATCGCTGGCTCAAAAAGTGATCCTTAATTTGGTTACGAAGATTGCAATATCTAAAAAACGACACTCGGCGTCGCGACACCCATTTATTGACACACACACACACAAATGGGGAGGAAAACCAGTATTTTACACTGAATTTTAACACTTAAAAGAAGTAATAAAAATGTTTAATTAGATTGGAAGCCAAATTGCGTTTGTAACCTTTATTAATTAACCTTTATTATTAACCAAAATCTAGTAAATACATTCATATCAATATAAAAGTCCTATTTACCAAATTTGAGATGTTTTACATTATATTTTAATATAATTTTTGATGAAAGTCTAATATGACCTAGAAGTAAAGTACCGCTTCCGGGTTTTCAATTTAAACCAAAATCTAGTATGTTATTTAAATCAATATATAAGTTATAAATACTAAATTTGAGAAGTATTGCATAATATTTTAATATAATTTTTGATAAAAATCAATTATGACCTTCAAGTAAAGTACCCCTTCCGGTGATCAAGCAGTGACCAAAGAGGGAGGTTCACAACTAGATTTTACAACAATCATAAATACAAATTTTCAACTTTCTACGGCTAACGGTTTTTGAGCTATGCGAAATACGAACGAACGTGCGTACAAACGCCACGACGAAACTAGTCGAAATGGATTCAGGGATGGTCAAAATGGATATTTCCGTTGAAATATGAAAACCGAAAATTTTCGCGAATACAATACTTCGTTTACTTCTTACAAGGAAGTAAAAACGACTTCGATATTATTATTACAGACCAGAACGAATAACTGAATTTTAGAAATAATACTACGCAACAATGGTTTTAATCTAATTTAAGTCACTCAAGGGATTTCCAACAAGGTTGTTTTCATTGCATTTATCTTACAAGGGCTTAATTATCAATCAGTTTAAATGCATTAATTCCATAATAATCTGCACGAGTTATAATTGCGTAATCTAATCTACTGTTTATAATCTCGACTGCACGCCGGTAGTCAAGGCTTTGTTTTAATACTAATGTAATTCCTACCATAAAATGTTTAATTCTTGACACTGAAATAAGCTGATTTGCCGACAATCTGATATTTGAGGAAGACGCGTAAAATATTATACTAAATACAACTATATGAATAAATATCTATATAAATTAAAATAACATCACCATTTAAAAAGAAATAAATAATTATTTTTATCTCTACCTAATAGTGTCGTTGGCAGTTCATGGATTTTTTAAGCCGTGCGCTATAGAACTAGGTTATTTTTAGTCCGTTTCACTTCATTTATTATTTTATGAATTTCTTTATTTATTAATTTATATGAATTTATTTATTTATTATTATATCTATTTCTTATTTTATTTAATAATGAACCTTTGTAATCGACCGATTCTACGTTTCAAAATATGTAGAATCCAAAAATCGAATAAAATAAAATCCGTCCATCCGCCGTCCGGGCTCTTCTTCGAAACTGTTGGGCCAATTTTGATGAACTTTGATACCAAACCCAAAAGTCACCCCGGATAATCCTTGGAACTCAATATTAGCATCCGCCATTTCGCTTCAAAATAGCGCCCGAATAAAGGTTTAATACACCGACATCTACTCCACTTATGAAGATATTTTAATAATTTGCATCCTTTTTTTAAGTCAATTTCAGAAATTTGACTCCTTTTTCCGAGTTTTGTAGGATTTTTTAATAAGTAAGATACATTTAGCGTGTTTGTATAATACCAGAAAAATGTTGACTCCGACCAGAATATGGTTGACTGTCCCGTACTAGAGCAGCCCTACCTGACACTGGTAGGGACTTCTAGACCAGGTAGCAGGTAGCCATGAGAAAATTCATAATGGACGACCCTGAAGCAGCACAAAATTGTTTCTTCTCTTATATACATATGAATGTGTATCACCAAAAATCCTTTTAATATTTCAGTAAATACAATGACAATGTCTTTTATTTATACAATTACTGCAAACCGATTCTCAGAACTGCTTTCATGCCACTGTATCCACAGTTTTCTGGGACGTCACAATTTCTTTCGGTGTCAGGTCTGAATCTTCTTTTTTTAATATTATGGATTTTTTTTTTCATGGACTGCAATATCTCTATTAATATATTCTGGTATACTGGAGTCGAGATGCCGCAGCAGGATCACAGAAAACGCACCTCTTCTAAACATGACGGTTATTTTAATATGCGCATGAGCATGAGATAACGGTTGTGCAAGGAGGTGATTCGGCCGAGATCACGCTCAACCTCCAGGTTTTTCTGCTAATTAAGGGCACCCACTTAATAGAGGCTGGGTGAACTTCAGGAGAATCTTCCGATCCCACAGTGTCGATCCGCAGCTAAAAACAGAATAAATAATTGTATGTTACACTCGGTCTCGAACCCGGGATCTGGAGATTAATAGCACAGTGCCCTATCCACCGAGCTACCTCACTCCCCACGTGATCCTCCTGTACTTTATACTAGTTAAAAGAAATAGAAAATATTATTGGAGATTGAGTAAATCGACAAAAAAAAAATAATGCCTTCATTCTCACAGATGCTGCCCGCACAGCTGGTGTAGTGAACCCCTGGTCTGAGCCAAAAGCTAGAGAGGGGAATTGAAGCGCGTTGTTCGGGGTACAGCCTGCCTATCTTCGCAACGTGAGCACACTTTTCTTGTGAGCATACTCGTTGCTCGGGTGCAAGCATTTTTTATGTCAGCTAATTTAGTGTACAATTGTTAATTTCATTTCCAATTCATGTATAAGTTATTGATTTTCACTGTATAAATAAACCTGAAGAAAAATTATGCTGAATGCAATTAGGCCTTTTAACGCCTTCTAGTTGTTGGAAAACTGCCTGCTTTACACTGACTTAACTGGAGTAGAAAAATCTCAAAAACTAAAGTCGTCTCTGCCTGTGAAGGCTATTTTACGTTGTATTTTTGAGTTGATTATTACGAAGATTATTCGTGTGAACCGCCGTTTATTATTGAGGATCTGCCAATGCTCCTAAAGACAGTAGATTATCGACATTTTGTTGTTTTACTGTTTATTTTTCACCGTTTCAGGTAAAAAGATGTTATAATCGATTAATTTATAAATAAGTAAAAAGAGGAACTTTTTAAGTGTAATAATGGCCAATACTCAGTTTTATATAAAATATTATGCTACGCAGATAAAATAATCAACGTTGTCAGTCAAAAACCAAAATAGTCTATATATCGTCGGTTACATGTTAAACTTTCGAATGTGAAAGATTCAATTTTTTGTTTTTGTAATTTTTCGATTGTATTTCGGTTGATTCAAACTGTAGTAAAGTTACAAATCTGTTACAATATTAGAAAGTCCTGAAATCGCAGTTGAATATTTACGAAAAAAGTCTGAATGCCTGAAACTTCCATGTTAAAGTAACGAATATGAGAATTATTATAAAGGTAAAACAATAATTACACATGGAACTATGAGATAAAAGAAATACAAGGCCAATAAAAATATTTAAAATAATCTAAATCGGCCCTTATACACAGGAGTATATATCAGTTTTTTTGCTCTCCTGAAAAGTAGTGATTTTCACATTCGTAAGTTTACCATGGCAAGGACGATATCTATGACGACTATCTAATATCGATATGTATTACGTAATTAAGAATGATTTAGTTGAGATCTTTCATTGCCTAAAATAGCAAGGAACGGACAAGGCCTTTTGAATCACCATCCTAGCGATGCCCAATTTTATCTCGTTGTAACAGGAAATAGGAACACAAGCATTTATATCGCGAGTTGAACGCTTCAGAACCGGAACAAGCTACGATAGCGGCGGAACTTGTCGTCTGTTAACTTTGATTGCATCGATAATAAGTTGTATTGTATAGATATTTATCATGGTATCCAATTATAACAATACCGCCATCGAACACAGAACTTAGGCTAGGAGTCATATTATTTATTAAATATTAATGATCAATCGTAATGATTGTGATATATCTTTGCCTCAAAGATAACGCTTTTTTTATTTTTTTAATTTTTTTTTTTTTATACCCGAATCCAGAAGTCGTCCTGCATAAAATCGAATAGAATCGTTGACTACTAAAAGGGTGGTTCTTTACTAGACCCAACTTTTGGGAAATTGCAAAAAAAAAAAAAATGTTTTTTCCACAAGCTATATTTGCAAACTAAAAATATTCTATATAGGAGAAGCTTGGTTAGGAGTGCAGTAAATGAAGAAACACACAAATAAGAAAAAAAAATATTATATTGTTTACCCACGTTTCGGTCTAAGTTTTAGGCCATCATCAGGGCTATGAGAAAACAAGATAACAACAGAGCTTACAACAGTAACAGTATCAATAACAATAATAAAATATAACAAACAGTAATATTAGACAGTATTATGAAAAAAAAAATTATGTATATAGAAAAATATGTTAATTATAATGTAAATAATAATAAATAGAGAAAAATATGTTAATTTATAATATTAATAATGAGAATTAAAATATTATGACAATATAGAAAGAAATCTTATGAATTATATGAAAGATATAATAAAATACATGAAAACTACTAATTATAATAACTAATAGAATGAAGATTTAGGAGTATGAAAAGTATATCAAGATAATTATGATAATATACTTGGTTGTTACAAAAGTCGTTGTGCATCAACACAACCCTTAATTACAACTCTCATAATTATCCTATGAGAATGTTTTTGTTCCTACTATTTATGTCAATGCTTACTTTGACCAATCCTTTAATTCCTCGGGACTTGAATTGGCTTTATGGTGTCATTTACATTTTTTAAACGCATGTGCAATATCAGAAGAAAAAATCGTGATTCGATCAGTCAATTGTGAAATTACTGGAAACAAGGTTTGAGCGCAAAGGCAGCCACCAAAGAAATTTGTGCCATAGAAGGGGAGTCAATTATCCATCGAAATACTGCAGCACAACCCAGATCAGGTTGCCCATCGGTCGTTGATGATGAATGTGTGAACCAGGATCCACATGCAACTACATGTGATTTATCGGCCGTAGTAGGGACTCAAACCTTTACTGTGAACAGCTAGACAGAGTTTATGCAGTTTCGGGTGCAAAGTACACCACTTTGGTCAACAGGAACCAAGTCAATTTGCAACACGACAATGTCCCTGCACATCGTTCTCGTTTGACCAAGAGATATTATCGGAACTGCAAGGAGTAAACGTTTTGCCTCATCCTGCGTATTGCACCATCGGATTATGGTTTGTTTAGATTAATGGTTCATTTTTTAAAAGGTCGGATCTTTGATAATTATGTGGTCGTAAAAATGTGAAGAGTTCTTTGTCTCAAAACCAAAGGAGTGGTACCGGCATCAAATCCAATTACTAGCAGAAAGATGGATGAAAGTAGTTGAAAACAATGGAGTTTACATTGAAGAGTGGTATTCAATAATATTTAAAATATGTAATCTGAAATAAAGCTATACTAATGCACAAGGACTTTTGTAACAACCTAGTAAGTGATGTAAATTATGTTAATCAATAATCTTGGCAATGTAAATAATGAAAATTACAATATAAATTATAAATGCTAATTAAAATTACAATAGTGTAAAAAAATTTAAAGATGTAATTTTTAAAATCCACTGAAATAAGATTATTTCCTATAAAATTTTTGAAAATAAAACCTAGTCTTTTTTTTCTAGAGACATTGCTTTGTTTTTTACAGCCCATCACAATGTGTCGGTTATTTTTGTTCCACTCTGTATTACAGCTCTTTTGCTGATGGGTGGAAAACATTATTTTAATATTTTATGAAGACGGCTATAAAATTCCATCTGCAGGACATTAAAATTCAGAAGGACTCTCCAAAATGACAGACTATTCCAAGGCTAGGACTGATCTTAAGGACTAAGGACACTAAAGAAGATTACTTCAGAAAGCAGGTGCTTAAGTAATGGTCCCAGCTCTTAACTACTAGTGTCATCTTAATTACTTCGAAGTCTAAAGCCGATCTTTAATAAGTTATAAAGCTCTACGAATTTAGCTCTAATGCCTAAATATAAAAAGCTTTCGACAATAATTACTGCTGAAAAATTACTTAATCAAATAATTATAAGTAACTTTGAACCTCATTATTAGGAGAAGAAATTTTATCATTAATATATGTAAATATTTAGATAATTTCAAAAAGAAGTTACAAAAAATGTAAAATATACGGACTTTCTTGAATTCTATGATAAGTTATTAAAATTCGATTTTTTTTAGATTGATTTTTTTTTTTATCTATTTCATATTTAATATAATATAATTTTGTTGAAAATGAAGTAGATCATTTTCAAAAATACCAATAAAAACTGATCATAAAATTCTATATAAACAGTACTTATTATGAATGTTACTTTACTTTTTCTGCATTTTCTTTTTATGATTTTGGTATTACTTTTTTCCTTTAACTTTTGAATATTTCTATTTATTAGGATATTATTGAAAGATTTCAAAAATAAAACCGTAACTTTCTTAAATACTGAAGCTGAATAGTCAACGGTTCGCCATTTCAGTCTCTAACGTTTCTCCCTTAAGCGAGTGTTTATTGCATTTGATTTTTTAATTTTTCAAATTTATTATCTTTTAATATTTTTATGATGGCCAATTAACCTTGTTGTCATTGTTATCAGTTCCATTTTTAACCTTCATCCAAATGGGGTGTAGTGACGCTTTTTATGCCATTTTTAAACGATCTTAGCTCCGCTTCTATGTATTCTAGAAAACAGGAATTGGTATCATTTAACAGACAAAATGTGTCGTTAGATATTGCAAAAAGAATTTTGAGATTTGGACTTAAGGCAGAAGTACATTAAACAAATAAAATGGACCAATTTCGGATGTGAGTAGATGACGTCACCGCTAACAGCGCACCGAGTGGCGATAAGAGAAATCATTCACCCGCTGAGTGTCGTGTGTGTTGGTCGAGCGGAAATAGAATATTCATTCTTTTGTTTAAAAAAAAAAAATCTTGAATACCATCGATTTATTCTGCATAAGCTATCTTTCAATAGATACAATTTATGTTAACAGTAACACGATTTTTTTTTTTTTTTTCACTGCATAAGAAACATTTAACTAATATGCATTTGATTGTGAACTGCTACGATGGGTACATTTTGGCAGGCTCAATTTCGAAATTTAAAATTGAAATTTCACTGGATCGCAGTTCAAGCAGGATTTTAGGGTAATATCTTTGCCGATACTACTGATAAAGGAGCATCCATTTCCAGTACTATCAGGCTACTTTCAATTGGATTTCAAATCGTCTATAAAATACCAAAAACCAATGTGGAACGAAAATTGATTCCGGATAGACAACGAAAGCAAACTCGAGACAATGAGAGACACGACTAAGTCGTGGAACATTAATATTTGATTACAAGGAATAGAGTAAACAAGGCCACGAATCGATAACTCTAAAGTTACGCGCAACTACTTACTTAGATAATGATTTTTAAATAAGGAAATATAAAAGTATTTTCAAGGGGCCATAAAACTTGTATTATTATTAAAGAGGTTCTTCGGTGATTTTAGGCCAAGATTTCCTCTCATCGTTTTGTTTCTAAGACAAACACTATCTCGCCTTCGATTTTACATTAGGATCGCGTTTCAGAAGCTTATATTCGCTTGTTATCACTAAAATAAACTGCTTAGGTCGCTTTTCATTTTAATAATATTAATTCATTATAATATTATGATTAAATATTATTATATTATTATAAAAATATATTATTATAAAATATAAATATAAAAGAGCAAAAACTCAAAAAGAGACATAAATTAATTGCTAGAAAACAATTGGAAGATTCCAATTTAGGCATCATCAGTACTTACATCAAAAAATCACATCAATGAAGATCAAAAACAGGACCTCTCACATCAACCGTCCAAAAAGGCACATAAGACATCCAACCACATACTGAAGGCAAATGGAGGTAACATAACAACAGCTGAGAAGGTTATATTCAAACAGCTGATCAACAGAAAAGAGCAAATATACATAGAAAGCAACTATAAAAGGGTCTGAACAAAAATATATACGCAAATAAATAATAAATATTAAAGATAAAGTAAAACTAGAAGAAAATGTGTATTTGCTGTTTTCTGTTTGAATATAACCTTCTCAGCTGTTGTTATGTTACCTCGATTTGCCTTCAGTATTTGGTTGGATGTCTTGGAGTGATGTCTCTGGTTGATGCGTCTTTCTGGACGGTTGATGTGAGATGTGCTGTTTTTGATCTTCAAAGATGTAATTTTTTGTTTATATCCTGATGCCTAAATTGGCGAAACGTTGTCTGGTTAGTTGTTCGCCGGTATTTTAGAGACTTGAAGCTTTGTGTTTTGGAATCTTCCAATTGTTTTCTAGTAATTATAAAATATTATATATATTTATATACCTATTGGCCTACAAAAAAAAAAAAAAAAAAAAAAAACCGTCCCACCTAGATTTTTCTATTTAAAAACTAAATAATTATGATAATTAGTGCTCTAAGGTAAACATTTGTTATTATTACATGAATAGAATAATGTACCTTCAATTACAGCCAACAGTCCTCTAAAGGATTAGCATTAAGGGCCTGATAGACTTCAAGTTAGTTGAAATGTGATTGGTATGAGAACACATACCACTATTTTTCTGAGCGGCCATAACTATGACGTCCTTATATGTAATACAGTAGTGCAGATCCCTCTTCCGGCTCTCAGGAGCGATGGATTTTGATGAGTGCGGTATCAAAAGAAAGGGAATTTCACGGAGAAGTGACGAATCCTAATTTCAATTGCCAAATTCTTACTATGGCTTAAATAAAAGTGGGAGGTTTCAAAATTCTGAGAGTGGTGGGGTCTTTGGATCGAGACGGGACGGGACGCGTTATAAAGATTTCGAAGTAGGCATCAAGGCCATATACGTTCGTTTGGAACATATTTTTTCAGCGTTTTAAAGTCCTAAAATCTACCGTTTTTTAAATAACGCACGATATAGGGCCACATGGGCTGGCTCTATGCCATCTTGCTTATGTGTCGTTGTTATGGCAACTTTATAACTGTGAACGTTGTTTTGGAAGTAATATGTTGTTTTTAGATTTCTATTAATGATAGAGGATATTATATATTCTTTCCCAAGTCTAATCCTACAGCACTATTAAATGTGAATACTACCTACCTACTACCTACCTACTACACATAGAAAGTAGTAGGTATAGCTGAGTCTTATTGGTTAACTGTCAAACCGAAGGGATATTTTCCAGTAGGGCGAGGCAATTACTTATTAACTAAACTGATACTTCAACATAGTCATTATAAAATATGCAGCTTCAAAAAATGTGTTTTAAATAAACTTTCTTGGTAATGTTATATCGTTAATACACATAAACATGTTTTCCTAATATCGCTTACACTTGGAATATATTGGTAATTAAAAGAAGGACCAGACACCTAATGCGAGAGTTCTCGCTCGGGTATACTAGTACCTTGTATTTTGGCTATTTATCCATGAAGTGTTTTACTCTCTAATCTTACTAATCATTTCCATATAGATTGATCTATTTTCAGATTATTAATTACCTTGATAAATAGTAATATAAAGAGGATACTTAAGGGTGATTACGATAACAGCAAATCATCTATGTGATAACCTGAGTCATAAATAATAAAGATAAAAAATTCTTCCCGGAGCAAGCCAGCGCGGCACTTCACACTTTTCCTCCGATCAGACATTAATCTTAATTGTCTTCTAGCTAACAATATCCACGCTTGAGTTGAAAATATAATCGCCAATTTTTTTTTAAAATATTATCTCTTGGCATTATAGATAATCAACATTGACATAAGAAACATAATCTAAAATAAACAATCTAAAGCTAAATAACAATGTCCACAATATTTAATAAAAAGTAGTTATAAACATTATGCACAATACGACCCTTTGGAATGAAAATGTTCCATCTAAAAGTTTATATTATTCGAGTAAATTTATGTAAAAGTTTCACTGACTCATTATTCAGTTCTCTCCACTTACTGTAGTGATTTTTACTGATAATATTTTACTGACCATCCCTAAATCCATTTTGACTAGTCCCGACGTGACGTCTATACGTACGTTCGTACGTACGCATCTCGCAAACTCAAAAACGGTTAGCCGTAGAAAGTTAAAATTTTGTATTTAGGATTGCTGTAAAATTTACTTGTAAACCTCTATTTCTGGTCACTGCATGATCACCGGAAGTAATACTTTACTTGAAGGTCATTATTGATTTCCATCAAAAATTATATTAAAATATAATGTAAAACATCTCAAATTTGGTAAATAGGACTTTTATATCAATATAAATAATATACTAGATTTTGGTTAAAATTGGTGAGCCGAAAGGGGTACTTTACTTGAAGGTCATAAACTTAAATAAAATTATATAAGTGTTAAGAGTGAGCGTAAAATAATTTTTTTCCTCCCAATCTGTGAGCCCAATTGTTCCGTGACAACAATAAAACTGTCAATATCACTGGATAAAGCATTCGAAATCCACAGTTTCGACATTTTAAGCGGAAAAACCCACTTAACTAATATCTTATTCTCATGATGAAGACTTTTTGATCTCACAAATGGGGAGGAAAACCAGTATTTTACACTCAATTTTAACACTTAAAACAAGCAATAAAAATTTTTAATTGGATTGGAAACCAAATTGCGTTTGTAACCTTTATTACCGAAACATATGATTTCTCTTTTAATTTAAATATAATTTTTGATGTAAGCTTATTATGACCTTCAAGTAAAGTACCCTTTTCGGCTCACCAAATTTAACCAAAATCTAATAAATACATTTATATCGATATAAAAGTCATATTTACCAAATTTGAGATGTTTTACATTATATTTTAATATAATTTTTGATGAAAGTCTAATATGACCTTGAAGTAAAGTACCGCTTCCGGTTTTCCAATTTAGACCAAAACCTAGTATGTTATTTAAATCAATATATAAACTATAAATAATAAATTTGAGAAGTTTTGTATAGTATTTTAATGTAATTTTTGATGAAAATCAATTATGACCTTCAAGTAAAGTACCACTTCCGGTAATCAAGCAGTGGCCAAAAAGGGAGGTTCACAACTAGATTTCACAACAATCCTAAATACAAAATTACAACTTTCTACAGCTAACCGTTTTTGAGTTATGCAAGATAAGAACGAACGTACGTACAGATACCACGACGAAACTAGGCAAAATGGATTCAGGGATGGTTAAAATGGATATTTCCGTCGAAATCTGAAAACCGAAAATTTTCGCGATTACAATACTTCCTTTACTTCGTACAAGGAAGTAAAAAACAAAAACAAAAATGGGCCAAAAAATCAGAACTGAACGTCAGTGGCGTACACAGGGGGTGGGGAGATCAGGGTGATATTTTTATTCTCCACGAAATTTTTGAAAAATATGATTTTCGGATACATTTTTTGTTTTGAGTAATAATTTTTGATCCAATTTTCATTTTTATCCTTAAAAGGTATGCCCTGTTTGACGATTATAGACACTTAATAGTTATTTGCCTTCTCATTAAATCCCTCTTCCGAAAAAAAAAAATTGAAATTTCGCCCAAAAATTTTTAAATCCCCCCTTTCCCCGAATAAAATTCTGCGTACGCGCCTGCTGAACGATAATTTCTACCAAAATGGGTCGTAATACTAAAGAATTAAGTTTTACTAGCAAAGATGTATTTTCCAACTTTTTCAAAAAGTATTAAATAACCGATTTATCAAGATAACGTCAATGTTATCTCACTCGATACACAGTTTGGCCCATGTTCTGAAAACCTAGCTAAAATACGAAAAATTAAAATCCAGATATTAAGTTTTAATTAACACAAATTGTTTTCATTCACCTGAATTAACAGGAATGTGATATTTTCCACCGTGAAAAAGGTTTATTTATTGGTTTATGTTTAATCATGCCTTATATCATAGTCTATTTAATTATTTTATTATCAATTAAGTCCTTCAAATTTTATTTTATTGTGTACCATTGATGTCAATGACATCTTATTATTTACACTATTATGGATAATTCACCTCAAGGTAAGTATAATAAAATATAGTAACTTTTCAAATGTTCTTTTTTAGACAAAAAAATTATTTTCTTTTGATTCCTACGTGTTACAATACCCTTTCCTTCAATATTAGAAAAATCACGCATCATACAGCCAGAATGAAAAAAAAATTGCACAAACCTACACTTTTTGCGAAAATTGTATTTCTCGTTCTAATGTAGAATGTTTACTTTGATGCTTTCTAGATGAGTTGGCAAGTACAAGAAACTCTAAATAATGGCGTGAAGCTTTTTTTGGAGGGCTATTTGAGGAAATCTTCACAACCTAACAGTAAATACTTAACTTCCGTTTCAAAAAAAAAAATTAAAAAATATATAAGAGCAGCCGAATATTTAACCTCATGTCGAAAGTGAATGTTCAATTAGTTCATGAGAAGGTGAAAATTATTTGTTTCTTTTGTTATTTACTACTTATTAAACAATGTATTATTAAAATAATGTTACCCTCTTAGTTTAAATATTTTTTTTCTTTTCATTAACTTACCACATTCCATTATAGAAACAAAACAGGTTCTTGGGACCATAAGATTAGAACAATACTCCGAAATTCAAAAATAACTGCTTAAGATGTGTTTGTAGAATTTTTTCAATTTTTTTTTTTTTCGGATTTCATTATTTCACAAAGCATAAGAATGGTAAGTTACAGAATTACAGAAGGCCCCATAGTGGCCTTTATTACTTATTATATTATAAGTAATATAATAAGTAATAAATATTACTTAAGTATATAATATTACTTAAAATACAAACTTCATGCATTTTCGTACATCCCTGAGTATATATATATATATATATATATATATATATATATATATATATATATATATATATATATATATATATATATATATATATATATATATATATATATATATATATACCAGGCATGTAAATATGAAACCGGAATTTGCCAATAGAAAGCGCTAGCTGTAAATTTAGCTACCGTGAAGTCCCGCTGGGGACACCATTTTGTTTTGTTATCATCTGTGAAGGTGTTTCAACTCACAATTCAGTTGTCATACAACAGTGTATTTTGTGAAACAACAGAAAACATGTCGAATTTTGTGCCTGGAAACTACGATTTGCGGACAGCATTGATTTTTTGTTACCATTTAAAGAAAACAACAACAGAATCCCATAGAATGCTTGTTGAAGCTTACGGTGAGTATGCTCTTGGGAAATCACAGTGTTTTGAGTGGTTCAAAAAATTTAAAAGTGGTGATTTTGACATCAAAAACGAGACACGTGGAAGACCACCGAAAAAATTTGAAGACAGTGAATTGCAAGCATTGTTGGATGAGGATGACACTCAAACCCAACAACAACTCGCAGATCAGTTAAGTGTGAAACGAGAGGCCATTTCCATTCGATTGAAAGCCATTAGATTATTTTTAAATGAAAAATTCCGGTTTCATATTTACACACCTGGTATATATATGATGACCTCCATACCCCCTCCCACAAAACCAAAACATTCGAACGTTCCTTTCTCGCCCGCTCCTCTACCCTTTGGAATTCCTTTCCTTCTAATATCCGCCATGCTTCTTCTCTATCCTCATTCGAATCCCTCCTTTTCCAACACCTCCTTTCTCTCCAAAATGATGTTCTCTAATTGCGAAATTTCAGTTTAGGATTAACATCTGGATCAGAAGTGAATAATAGTTTTTAATGTACAAACTTCAACTTTGCTAAGCAACTCATTATTTTTGTGTTTTTCATTTTCTCTCTTTTTCTTTTATTTTTTCTTGTTTTTTTTTCCTCTTTTTTTTTTGTTCAAATTAATTATATTTTTCGAGAAAAGAACTTATTTTATTTGCTTATTTATTTTACTGAAAATATTGTAAACAACAACTGACCTGTATTTTGTAGTCTTATGGCCAGATATTATTTCTGTTTTATTTGTTCAATCAAGTCATTCTTAAGGGATCTAGTCCCAGAATAGAGTTCTTTTATATATCTATCTATATATCTATATATCCACCAACCTCTCTCTGGCTACGCCATTGTTAAACAGATTATACGGGCTTACAATTTTCTTCACTTTTAAAAATTAATGAGTTTTATTAGTTCATAAAAGGAATGTTGTTTATTAGCATAATGATCCGCTATTTTATATTCAATAAATTATTACATGTTTAGCCTGAAAAAACAGTGTACAAATAATTATTTTACCCAATGTATAATCTAAAAGACAAACTGAGACATTAAACAGGAACTAAGCATTAACATATAGAATATTAAATATTAAATATGCATAAACATCAAAATAAATAAATGAAAAATTATTATATAAACTAAATATATGATACTAAGCCCGACAATGCTTTGTTATTGCTATATTTGAGTATATATATGTAGATTATTTCGACGTCATTTTGTAAAAAAGGCTTAAGCACCATAAATTCGAAATTTAGGTTTCAATTTATTAAGGAACATAAACACCACTCCTATCGATTCCCGCTCACGACATGCCGAAAGAAAATTGGAAATGGTCTAAAAATCGATTATTGATGACGTAATCATCAAACTGGCGATATACTGGCGACTATCAGTCGTCACTTTGCCCTTGACGAGTGCTAGAAGTCTTAGAAATATATTGTGATTATAACAGTTTTTCCACCTCAATAAACTACTGCTGTATACAATAAAGAATAAAATTAAAAATATATATATTGTTACTTGGGGAAAAAATGTTTCATGTGATTCCTGTAAAGTTCGCTAAATGGCGCTTAGTGTTTTTCAAAAAACGACGTCCATTGAACATAATTTAGTTAAAATTAGATATTTTCATATACATTATTCTTTTTATATTTTGGATCACCTAAATTGTAAATACCGATTTATGAAGTACAATTTTAAGTGCATTATAATGCACTTGAATATACAATGTTTTTTTTTTGTTTTTCATTTGGCTAATATGCAAACAAAACCCTTGGTTTTCCTGTATGGCAGGATGCAACATATAATTGTTTCTGAGAAAAACATGGATTCTCCAAATTCAATACAGGTGCCTGCAGTGATTGAACTTTATGAACGATGCAATTATTGGATGAGAAAAAATAAATCCATCTGACTTATCCGAGTAAGTTTTTGCAATCAACTTTCTTCCACGGCTATGAAGTTGTCATTGCTACGATACGTACGCAAGCTGGACACTTTTTCTGTTAGCAATTTACTAATCACTTTTTAATAACATTTTGATGAAAAATCGGTTGATTTTATTTTTGTTGGACCTTCCGGAGACCATGATGGTGATTTTACATCACCTAGTAAAAATTTGGTGAAGATTTGTTGAGTAGTTGTCGCAGTTAGCAGTTTATAAACGAAAAACAGGCTGTCCTTTTATATAATAGTATGATCATTTTAATCAATAATATGATTATTATTTATATAATTTAGCAAAAGTTATTAAAAAGAAAAATATCTGATGTGGACAACACATGACTTCCTTGTAATCCTGTTAAACTATAAATCGGAGGCTCAAAAAGTGATCCTGAATTTGGTAACCAGTTACCGAAGATTGCAGTATCTAAAAAACGACACTGCGTCGCGACATCCATCTATTAACACACACATACTCTTGTTTCTGGAGATCTCATTCCGTTATTATATGTCATTTTCTATCAGTAGGTAACAAGTTCCCAAGAGATTTCTCCGTGTTTCGTGACATCAGAACTGTCAATGCCTCTTGATAAAGTATTGGAAATCGACCGTTTCGAGATTTTAAGCGGAAGAATCCACTTAACTTATATCTTATTCTCCTACTGCAGACTTGTTCATCTCACAAATCGAGAGGAAAAACAAGTATTTTAAACTAAATTTCAACACTTAAAACAATTAATAAAATTGTTTAATTAGAGTGAAAAAAAGATCGCGTTTGTAAACTTTATCACCGAACCATATGATCTCTGTATTAAATGACAATATACATTTTGATGTAAGTTTATTGTGACCTTTAAGTAAAGTACCTCTTTCGGCTCTTCAACTTCATCCAAAATCTATTATATTAATTATATTGATATAAAGTCTTATTTACCATATTTGAGATGTTTTACATTATATTTTAATATAATTTTTGAAGGAAATCAATTATGACCTTCAAGTAAAGTACCAATTCCGGTGATCAAGCAGTGACCAAAAAAGAAGGTTCACAACTAGATTTTACAAAAATCCTAAATACAAAATTTCAACTTTCTAAGTCTAACCGTTTTTGAGTTATGCGAGATACGAACGTGCATACAGACGTCACGACGAAACTAGTCAAAATGGATTCAGGGATGGTCAAAATATATTATTTTGTTATAATGATATATATTATATTATTAAATATATTATTCCGTTGAAATCTGAAAACCGAAACTTTTCGCGATTACTATACTTACATGTTACAGCGATTACAGTAAAAACATATTGAAATACAAACTTACCAATACGAATCACTATTGTAGCAGACAGTAAATACATAAAAAATATTCAAATTATTTCAAATATTCTAGTATATGTTGAATAAAAGAAACGTTGCTTTACGTGCAGAACTGAAAGGTAACTATAGAAGTGATAACAACACCTGAGTGCAATGACCTTAGAGCATCACAGTTATATTGTCACCGTGGTTTTGGTCTTCAGTATTCCAACCTAAAATACGTTCCAACTTCTTATAAATTTATATTATTATATTTTATTTTAACTTAACTAGCGAAAACTATTTATCCTTAAACCTTGGGCAAAGATGTCTACTTTAGCGAAAATTTACGATTATTGGACGCCCTAAGGTGCCGGAAATTACGAGGCTCGCAGATAGTGCGGTCCCCCGTGATTTATTCCTGACTCAGGACTACTTAAGGAAATTGCCGAAAGGTTAAGGGTTCTTCGCCCAACTTATAACTTAGCCCATATTCTGATATATCCTTCCTTATTCCTCAATATTAAATGAGGATAGCAATTTTTATTTTTAAAGAGGAGTATCCATTAATACTATTTAGATAAGGGTTTCAATTGCATTTTGAAAGAAATATTATGAAACATCTCAAGTAAAGTTAAGAAATATATAGCTGTTGAATCTCAACCCAAATGCCTTTTTTTTAATTTAAGAAATTAGAAAACAAACGTCCAAAACAGAGGTAAAAGCAAGCTAATCAAGTCGGAAAAATATCTAAAAGGTCGGTATAAGCAATCTGACCTACAAAAAAATAAAACAAATATAGTGTTAGGGATTGATAAATTATATGCCACTTCTATAAATTTGTTTTATTGAAAACTAATTTCGAATGTTATACATTCATCCTCAGTTCTAATAACACACAAGTGTGTTAGAACGAGTTTGTGTGATTGAACGCAGTTATTTCAGGAACTACAAATCCGATCTGAATTTTTTTTTATTTTACATTATATTACTAAGATAGAAAGAGTCCAACTTGGGTACGTTTCGTTGTTATCACAACTTCATACCCTTTGGACCAAGTTGACTATACAAAAATTTTTAATTTTGGTGTGGAGGTAGTTGATCGTAGATGTAATTTAAGGAGAAGTTGGTATAATATATCTATCCACCTAGTTATAATTACATATTTTTATGGTTTATACTACTCATTTTTAATACTTTAATGGTGGTTCTCCTGTTGTTTTTTTTTTACTAAGCCCTGATGAAGACCTAAAACTTTGGCCAAAACGTTGGCACACAATAAAAAAATAAGTTTCACTTATTAGGATGTTTTTCTTCATTGACCACATCCCCCGACCAGCTTGTCTTTAATTTAAACTTTATTGCTGTTAATAAAAATGTTATTGTAGTATTGACCCTGTTCCTTAAAAATTTCTAGACTGAATAATTTATTATAGGTTATTATTTAAAATATTAATTGCTATTTTAGGGGTTAATCAAAATTTACCGCGACTGAAATCGCGAAGCACAGTTAATAATTTATACAAATAAAATTACTATAAAATAGGAAAATAATTTTTAAAAATAAATAGGGATAGTGAAGATGTAAACAGGGAGATATGAATTAGGGTAGAGATTGGGAAGGAAAAGCTGTATATGAAAGCAAAATCGAGCGATCCCAGCAAATCCTGCCTCCTCTTCTACCTTCCCCTCCCCTAAAGGATTTAGATATCCTCCCTCTCCTTGCTCGCCCTAAAATAGCTCCTTCCCTCACGAGATTTCCGGAAGGAATTTTGGTTTAGATATGTAAGTGAAAAAAAAAAAAACATAAAATTTTTCTTAATATTGTACATTCTTGGTTAGATAATAAAAGAACATAGATAAATAAAACCAAGAATGTACAGAGGAATCCTTAAAAAAAAAAAAAAGTTATAAGTGATGCAAAAAATTGTGAAGAATGGTAGCTTTTTTTTTAATAATAACGATAAAGCTTTTATTCACAAATTTACAATTACTAAGTGATTACGGATGCCACATCCTTATATTCAAACACTTTTAGATTCAATTAATTAAGTTAAAATATAAATAAAATTGAAAATAATTTATAAATATAACACAATTTTAAGTATTAATAGCAGAAACAAATTAAAGAAAAAGTTTTACACAAATTAATCGAAAAAAAACTTATAGGTTACATTCACACATTTACTATTACAAAATGATTCTTTACAATACTGATTCTAATAAAATTATGGAAATTAAAGATGTGTAAAATAAAAGGATGGAAATCAGGTCCCAAAATGTATTTTCCTTTTGAAATATATTTTGCTTTATTGTATTTCCCATAATAAACTTACGAATATGAAAATAATTACTTTTCAGAAGAGAAAAAAAAACTGTTACATTCTTCTGTGTATAAAGACCGATTTCAATTATTTTAAATTCCTTTGTTGGTGTTATATTTCTTTGACTCATAGTTTGATGTGAAATTATTGTTTTACCTTTATAATAACACGCATATTCGTTACTTTAACATGGAAGCTTCAGACTTAAAGACGTTTTTCGTAAAAATGAAACTGGGATTTCAGCACTTTCTAATGCCGTAACAGATTTGTAACTTCACTACAGGCTCTATCAACCGAAATACAATCGGAAAAAAAAAAAATCGAATTTTTCACATTCGTAAGTTTAACAACGTACCGACGATACATACCTATCAACAAAAAATTAAATTGTTGTGTTGTATTCTAACTTTTTATCAATGTACCTTGTATGTCCGCGCCATATCGTATAATATAATTATAAGTGCTTCTAACCTTATTTTTTAGGAGACAAAAAACTTCAATTCCTCTGAAGTTTTCTAAACTGACAGGTTATTACAATTGGTCGTAGACAAGTGATAACGCTGATAACGTAAAAATAACGCACTCAATTCGATCTGGAACCTTTTGATTTAATATAGAATGTTAAACTTTTGGGTATTTTTTACTTAGGTACGCCAGTTATTTTTAAACATGAAAAGTATCTGTTATAGGAAAGTAATAGCTATTATAATGTCGTATGTTGTTTTATATTTGGAATAGGCAATTGCGTTTACTATGAAGGACTTGTTCGAAAGAATACTACAATCAATACAAACTTATTGGCCACCCAACTAAAAAAAAAACCTATAAAAAACCTTAAATAAAAGTTTTTTTACACGTTCCTATATAATCTGTAAACAGATGTTTATATAATAGAAGAATAACAACATTCATTCAAATATAACTGATACTTTTCTATAACAGATGCTTTTCCTATTTAAAAATAATTGGCGTCACTAAAGTAAAACAGACCCAACTTTTATTTTAATAAAAATGGGACTCAGGAGGTTTTGCAGGTATACTGTCGATTTACTTTTTATTCAGAATGTTTTTTTATTTTAGATGAAATTAATTTTGTTGTACTTAATTTAATAATAGTTGGTTGAATATGATTTGCAGTCAGTGTTTATTTGTCCGGGGTTGCCTAGAAACGGAGCGAAGATCTTCTTTTATTAATCAGCTGTTTTTCATTATTAGCTCACATTATGTTGCGTTATCATGCATTATAAATAATAATTTAACATTAATTATAAATATTTAAATCTTAATATAAATGCAGTAATTAATATAAAAGCTATCTAATTCGCGAATTAACACTGTAAATGAAATATTGAAACAGCTCTAACGATCGGTGGATAAACTATGCCAACAGGTGTGTTCCACTTCGGGCCGGTGGAGGATGTAACTCCCAAGGTCACTTAACTAAGGTAGCCGCAACATTCAAAGGTAATTGGATTGGTGCTGGTCGGCAGGTACAGCTGTATTCCACCGCATTGCATCCAAATTCTTTATCGAAATATAATAAAACAAACCGATCAACCAAGTATGTGAACATGAATCTACATATTCACCGGGGAATATTAGATTAATTCGAGTCAAGTCCAACTCTCGGTTGTAAAAGTTGACTATTCATTTTTTTTTTATAAATAGTTAAGTAAGAAATGAAAGTGTTCGGAAGATATAACAATATGAAATTAAAATATAATTCTTCAAACGCCTTATTTTTAGAAATGAATCAATAAGGTCCAAATTTATATGAATTCCTTGAATGTATATTCCATATGTTTTTGTTTTCCTTTGCTACCACCTAGATAATGAAGGCATTGTAGTCGCGTCAAACTTTCGGTATCCGGTTTTCAACAGATCTTTTCAGAGACTCCTGAGTCCGAAAATCGCATTTTCAGTCATTGGTCGGTCTGAAGCAGATACGTACGCAGAATATTTTTTTTTCGGAGGGGATTTAAATTCTTTTCTGGAGGGATTACAACTTTTTTTTTGTGGAGGGATTTAATTAGAAGGCAAATAATCATTAAGTGTCTATAATCGCCAAATATGGCCTATGTTTTAAGAATAAGATTGAAAATCGAATCAAATATTATTACACAAAATACAAAACTTACGTGAAAATCATATATTTTTCAAAAATTGCGTACGGCACTGTCTGAATGTATTTCCCACGGTTATCCATTGAGCGGGAGGACCGATTTTGTGTTTTATTCAATTTTTTTAAACAGATTTTTTCCACCGATTTGCATCAAATCGAATATCCTGTGCGGAATAGCCGAAAAACGTTTTTTCTATAGACTGAAGTACCACAACGGTTCTAACGATTTTGATAAAACTTGCCTAAAATTTCCGACTTAAAGCCCTCTCATTATTCGTATATAGTACATCCCATAGACAACTCAGGAGAAAAAAGTTATAAAGAAAAGAAAATTGTATTAGCGCATAACTCGAAAAGTATTCATTTTATGGTAATTTATGTATACGATAGTTTGAACGTAAATTATATTCTATACAAAACAACAAAAAAATCATCTAAATCGGACCAATATTAGCAAAGATATGGCTTTAGACTTTGCAGCCATTTTTATTTTTAAACGCTATTATTTTTTAAATTACTCTTCGAATATTCAATGGAAACCAGTTCACTTTTTTTCAGTATTTACTCGTAACTATAATATCTCGTAAACTATAGATCTACCGGAACATTCAAGACGCACATTTGAAATATAATTAAATTGCCTAAAAGCTTAACTTTACCATTACCATTTGGCCAGCCATATAAGGAATACCTCAGGGGTCAGTACTGGCTCCACTGCTCTGCATCATGTATACAGATGATAGTCCAAACAGCTCCGAAATTCTGACAGCGACGTATTCAGAAGATACAAGAATATTAACAAAGCGTCAAAACTCAGCTTCATGACTAGTGTAAACTTTGGAAAATTCGACTTAGCCAAGACAAATGCCAACGTATTGCTTTTACCTTCGACAAGAAACCTGCCCTCAAATATACCTCGACGATGTACTTCCGCAGAAGGACAAAATTCGGTACCTTGGCCTGGCATTTGACAGAAGAATGATATGGTGCCCGCACATCAAAAAACGCTGAGCAAAACCCTATAGCTATTATACTCACTTCTCTCACGACGTTCTAAATTCAAACTTAGAAGAAAGAAATACAAGACAGAAATTGAACGCTTACTAACTTAAACCCATCTGGACCTACGCTTCATAGATGTACGGGACAGCCGAAGACATGCAAAACTTCAAATTAGCCAAAAACATTTAGGACTATCACCAAAGCCCCATGGTACATCAGTAACATCAACATACATACAGACCTCAATATGCCAAAAGTTAACGAACAAATACGGACTCACTTCAAACGATTTCAAGATTACCCGGACATCCTAACACACTCATATGTACAAGACATGGTGACAACCAATATGTCGGACAACACTCGCAGAAGGATGAAAAGGAGTTGGATGAGAGATCTCCTTATCTAACTATATACAATAATAAAAACAGGAAGATGTGCCGCTGGTTATTACTCTCTATCATGTCACAATATCTACTTGTTGAACAGCAAATTCACTGCTGTGAATTCCAGAATAAAGTAAAAAAAAAAAGCATCTTATCGGGCCAAAGATACACTAACAATTATTGAATTGGACTTTGCACTTAAAGCGGTAAAGAAAGAATTCGGCAGGTGCATGCCAGGTAATTGCACCTTGCGCAACCGTTTGAATTCTTCAGGTGACTCATCTCTCGTCCAGTGAAATATTCTACTTGTTATTTTATATTATTAAAGCCGCAGCCGTTATTCCGTCATTACATAACAGAACGTGTTTCGCATCCTTTGAGAATATGCCCTATATATATATATATATATATATATATATATATATATATATATATATATATATATATATATATATATATATATATATATATATATAAATGAGAGATGGATTTAATTTTTTTTTAGGAGCGAATTTATTGTTTTACTATTCTTCATTTTGCTTTCAGATATTTTTGATAAATATGTATGTATATACTTAATTTTTTTTAAATTTATGAACTATAATTTTAAGTCTTTTAGCCAGAAATAATTTTTATTTTTGTACATCTTTGTGATATTAAAATTTATCTGTGTTGATTAGGGTCTAGTGTTTAGAACTATTCAGGGTTTTTATCTTTAAAAGAGAACCCTACTGGTCTCTTATCTATCTATCTAAATATATCATTGTTGTCCTAGACCATTGTATTTAAAGAGCAGTTCTTAGATGTTTGTGAATGTTATCTTGTATACAATTCTGAAAATATTCGGTCACTAAGAGAGTGAAACGTAACATTTTCTGTTTCGCTAACAGTTGACCAAACCCTCCACGGAACTGTTAAAAATGTTCTTATTAAATTTTTTTTTTCTTTATATATATTATATTATATATATATATATATAATATGCGAAATTTGGTTCATACGATCAATTTTATGGCGTTAAAGAAGTTGCTCGGAGAGTACGGACAATGAAAAATACACAAATAAGTGTAACTGAGTTAAACTTCAATAAATCAGTTACACTTATCAGAGTGTTTTTCACTGTCCGCACTCCCCTCCCCCCTCCTCCCCTCCTCGACCTACTTCTGTAATAACATCTACGGTCAACAAAACTTACTCCTTTATACTATTAAAATTGAAATTTGCCCAAAAAGTGCAAAATGTGCAATTTTATGCAACGAAAATCAAAATAGTGCAATTTAGCACAAAATATCTGATGTGGGCAACACATGACTTCCTTGTACGCCTATTAAACTATAAATCGCTGGCTCAAAAAGTGATCCTGAATTTGGTTACTAGTTTCCGAAGATTGCAGTAAAAACGACACTCGGCGTCCCGTCATCCATCTATTGACACACACACACACACATTCTTGTCACTAGAGGTCTCATTTCATTATTATAGGTCGTTTTCAGTAGGTAACTAGTTTCCAAGATATTTTTTCATGTTCCATGACAGCAATAAAACTGTAAAACTGTCAATACCATTGGATAAAGCATTAGAAATGGACAGTTTCGACATTTTAAGCGGAAAAACCCACTTAACTAATACCTTATTCTCATGATGAAGATTGATCTCACAAATGGGGAGGAAAACTAATATTTTAGACTCAATTTTAACACTTAAAACAAGTAATAAAAATGTTAAATTGTGGAAACCAAATTGCGTTTGTAACCTTTATTACCGAAACATATGATTTATCTTTTAATTTAAATATAATTTTTGATGTAAGCTTATTATGACCTTCAAGTAAAGTACCCTTTTCCGCTCACAAATCTTAACCAAAATCTAGTAAATACATTTATATCGATATAAAAGTCCTATTTACCAAATTTGAGATGTTTTACATTGTATTTTAAAATAATTTTTGTTGAAAGTCTAATATGACCTTCAAGTAAAGTACCGCTTCCGGTTTTCCAATTTAGACGAAAATCAAGTATGTTATTTAAAATAATATATAAGTTATAAATACTAAATTTGAGAAGTTTTGCATAGTATTTTAATATAATTTTTGATGGAAATCAATTATGACCTTCACATAAAGTACCACTTCCAGTGATCAAGCAGGGACCAAAAAGGGAGGTTCACAACTAGATTTTACAAGATTCCTAAATACAAAATTTCAACTTTCTACGGCTAACCGTTTTTGAGTTATGCGAGACACGAACGTACGTACGTACAGACGCCACGACGAAACTAGTCAAAATGGATTCAGGGATGGTCAAAATGGATATTTCCGTTGAAATCTGAAAACCGAAAATTTTCATGAATACAATACTTCCTTTACTTCGTACAAGGAAGTAAAAAGCAAAACGTGCAATATACAATTTCAATATATTAAACCATAGATCTTAAATCGGATAGATAATCGATTTGAAGGTGTTTTATTTATAGGTGAGGTGTTACTCAAAAACGAATAAAATATGAATAATATAAAAATCCCGTTTCTGCTTTTGATCACAACAGAAACAAATATAGAAACATACTCATTATGGCCCATAGCTCCCAGCTATGAAACCCTATACTACGGGAGTTTTATATATCCTTTGTCCTAAGACTTTTTCCAAGGATTTCATTTAAGAGATCCTTCGCCATCCATTATTCCTGTCGCTGAATGTTTCCTCTTTCAAAGGATCTTTGTCTTCTTCTTTGAGTCCTCCTTCCACTCTGATCCTATATGCTTTCCTCTAAGTAATCGGCTCTCATTCTTTCTTAAAATATTGACCATTGTATCTCCATTTCTCCTCAATGCCTGGTATTACTTTTAAGTCGGCTCTGAAACTGATGTTTTTTATATACCTCCTTCTCCTCCTTTATTCTTTATAAGGAGTTATGAAGCCCCGTTTACAGGGGGACAGTTACCGCGGCAATTGCTATCACTGCAATCGTGTAAACTGTATAACAGCAAAAACTGTCATGTTACTACAGTCGCAACGTCATCAACTATAATAGAGATTGCACGGGAAAAAATCGTTTTCATATTTTTTGTGTTTCGATTATTTCTGAACTTGAAATTGATTTTATAAAACGTTTTACTGTTATTCAATGTATTGAATTGTATGAGGAATAAAAAAAATGTGTTTAGATTTATTTTTATTAATTTAGTTTACTTTAAATTAGTTATTGAAATTAGTTTCAAGATTCATTTTTTTTGTCTTTTTACATCCTTGTACGCAGTATAGGAAGTATTGTAAAAATTTTTGGTTTTCAGATTTCGACGGAACTATCCATTTTTACCATGCCTGAATCCATTTTGACTAGTTTCGTCGTGGCGTCTGTACGTACGTTCGTATTTGCGTATCTCGCGTAACTCAAAAACGGTTAGCCATAGAAAGTTAAAATTTTGTATTTAGGATTGTTGTAAAGTCTAGTTGTGCACCCCCCTTTTTGGTCACTACATGATTACCGGAAGTGGTATTTTACTTGAAGGTCATATTAAACTTTTATCAAAAAGTATGTTAAAATATAATGTAAAACATCTCAAATTAGGTAAATAGGACTTTAATATTAATGTAAATAATACAATAGATTTTGGTTGAAATAGGTGAGCCGAAAAGGGTACTTTACTTGAAGGTCATAATAAACTTACATCAAAAGATATATTAACACTTAATATAAAGATCATATGGTTCCAAATGCGACTTTCTTTCACTCTAATTAAACAATTTTATTACTTGTTTTAAGTGTAAAAATTTAGTATAAAATACAAGTTTTCTTCCCCATTTGTGAGATGAACAAGTCTGTAGCATGAGAATAAGATATTAGTTAAGTGAGTTCTTCCGCTTAAAATGTAGAAACCGTCGATTTCCAATGCTTTATTTAGTGACATAGACGGATCTAATGTTGTCACGGAACACGAAGAAATATCTTAGAAATTTGTTACCTACTGAAATAAAACGACATATAATAATGGAATGAGACCTCCAGAAATAAGAGTATGTCTGTGTGTGTGCCAATAGATGCATTTCGCGACGCCGAGTGTCGTTTTTGAGATATTGCTTTCTTGGAAAACTAGTAACCAAATTCAGAATCACTTTTTGAGCCACCAATTTATAGTTTAATAGGTTTAACAAGGAAGCCTTGAGTTGTCCACATCAGATATTTTTTTTATTTATAATTAAGTTGCCTTTGTTAAAATAATCATGACATCAGCTGTTCTATTAGTGTAGGGTTCGGTCAGCTGTTCTGCACCCGCCATTTTTCCAACTGACTATCACCAGGTTTACTGTCAGCGTGTAGACAAGGGCACTGCCGCACTCCCACACTGTCGTGACTGTACGACCACGACATGTGTTGGATCGTTAGTAAAGTTTACGTCAATTAATATTGAAATTAGTTATAATTGTCGGGTACCTTACACTACATGTTTCGGCTCCTTGCAAGTACATTCCGTTCCATTCATCCTCGCATGTCAAAACAAACAGAAACCTAATTGCATCTGTTCGTGTAAATATAAAGAAAGTAAATTAATGTATTGTCAGAAGAATTGAGTTTAGTTCGGGTGTGAAGGCACACGACTGTTACATGTTTCAATATCCATTGTGACCAACTTCACAAGCCACCAATGTGTTGCATGTTTATATCTTAAATAAGATCAATTCTAAGAGAAGAATAAAATCATAACATTTCCATAGTCTTTTTTTTTTTTTTAATTAAATTAATTTTAGTACCATGTTTAACTTTGAATTTTTTTTTTAGGTTTCGAAAAACAGTTTTTATTGCGTAATATTGCATTCTGCTTCAATTAAGGTCAACAGTAAAAGTGATAAAAAAATTCATTCCCACCATATTGGGAAAGTCAGAGTGTTTGTTTGCACGGAATAGAATTTATAATGTAAACAACTATTCATTACATTATTTTTGGAAATTTTCTATTTACAGATCTATGATTCCTGAGTTAATTTGTTGTTCTGTAAAATTTTGTTAAAAAAAAAAATTCTTGGCTATTTAGTAAATGATTTTTTTGTTTCAATTGTTGTAGGGTTATGTTCCTATTTTAAAAACCAAAAAGTATTGATTTCGGATAAAAAACGATGAAAATTCTTATGCTGTTCAGGAGTAAGTTAATAATGGGAGTTTTCATCAGCCAATGCCAGAAAAACAATTAGAGGCCTCTACCAGTTATTTCTAAATTAAATTCCCGTTTTCGACGGATATTGGTGGTTGTATGTCGGTTTCCCTATCAACTTCCTCATTTGTATATTGATGTATGCATTGCAAACATTTAATAATTAATTTCACATATATAAACGATAATTAATTATAAATTTACAATATTATTAATAACATCGTAGGTTTGAAAACCAGTTAAAGTAATGTGGAGTAAGTGCGCACGAGATTTTACTAAGTTCGACTTTATAGGACAGTAAAATGTCCTATTAAATTATTAATATTCCTAATAGTCCTATTATTAATAGTCCTATTAATGTCCTATTTATTATTGAAGCTAGATTTTTCATATATATATATATATATATATATATATATATATATATATATATATATATATATATATATATATATATATATATATATGTATTAAATGTTCCTTAGACTTAAATTATGTTTAAATATTACATTGAAGCCCACGCAGTAGCGTAAGTATGAATTTGTAGACCAGTGGCAGCCAAGTTTTGAGGCCCTCCTAATCCCCTTTCTCAAAATTTGAAGGTGTGTGTTATACATAATAATACGATGCAAGTTATAAATTTTATTACTTCGTAAAATATTGTATTACTACAAATAAATAAAATTTAATTTTAGATTTTATTAGGGATTGATAAATTATTTGCCACTTCTATAATTTTGTTTTTATTAAAAACTAGTTTAGAATGTTATACATTCATCTTCAGTTCTAAAAACACTCAAAAATAAGCAATTTAAAATATGTTATTTAAATATGTTATTAGTTTGGCAAGCTAGAATACTTAAAATACAGTTAGAAAAGTATAGTTAAGAAAAGTTAAAATACAGTTATCGCCATAATCCATTTAAACCTTGGTGAGTGCCAACATGTATTTGATCTCTTGTCTTAATTAAATTCATAATTCATAAATGTTTTATAATACTGCTTTATAGTACATTTAATTTAATATGTATAATAATACCAAAATGTATTTTAAATTGCTTATTTTTGAATTTTTGTGTGTTTTTAGAACTTAAGATGAATGTATAACATTGGAAACTAGTTTTCAATGAAAACAAAATTATAGAAGTGGTAAATAATTTATCAATCCCTAATTAGATTGATCCTTCTATACCATCATGCGGATGTCAACTGATGATTATATTTTATTGTTATAAAGGCCAATTCAAGGCCCCACTTGGCCCTTCGTGGCCACCTTGTAACCTGCTACTTAAGCCTCTGAGCCCACGTTTCAACCACGTCCATATTGATAATTGAATTTAGCAGTAATTAGTAAGCACTAAGTACCTGCTTTAAGGGGTAAATGCAGTAGCGTATCCAGGATTTCGTTTCAGGGGGTCCATCCAAGGATGTACTTTAAATAAATCCACCCCAACCGTGGATATGAGGGGGCCCTCTCTCAATGTAATATTTTCTACGTCTAGGTATATTATTTATAAAATAAAATTCAAATAAGTTAATAAAATTTTTGTTTGCAGATAAGAATAAGTAGCAGTATTCTATAATTTCGATGGGGTTCCGGACCCCTGAACCCTTCTCTAGCTACGGCACTGGGTATCTGGAAGACTGATTATTCAAGCAGTACCAGTTGTGAGGCAATACGTTTTCGGAGAATTATTATACTGGTATAATAATAGAAAAAAAGTTAAAATTTGTCTGAGATTTACAATGTAAATCTTCATTGAAACTAATGAAAGCAGAATGTGAAATATAATTGAATAAAGGCCATGAAAAAAATAAGTTTTATTTCGATAGTCCGGGTTGCCCCGGCAACGCACGATAGTAGGGATGAGTTTGCACCACACGCCCCACAATAAAGATCTGCACTTGCCCCTGCTATCATGGTCTGCCTGAGTAACAGCGGCCTAGCACTTAAAAAATAGAAAACTGTCAAGGAGGAATATAAATCGCAAATTATTTGGAGCTTCTGAAGATCCCACGTACCATATTTTTTTTAAATAAGTCCTAGTGGTGGAAAAATACCGACAAAGCTGAACAGCAGAAGTTGAAAGATCCAACATAATCAACAGGTGCGAAGTGATATCTTTACCACTCGTTAAATTTCACATAAGCGAACTCTCGTGGCTGATTTGAGATACATCATTGTTTAGACTTCATGCTAAACCAAAAGAGCAGTTCTCATTAAGTTCAGGATTTGAATTTAACGAGACGATTAAAGACTTAACCCGAAATTGAACTTATCCCACATTACCTTACGTTTTTCCAAGATGATTGTTAACAAGTTTTTAATACCAGTAAAGAGGTGTTTGTACTTTATTTAAAAATATAACAGTAAATAGTAATTTTTTTTTTCTGTAAATTGATATTTTTTTTTTTAAATGGAATATTTTTAGAACAATTAAAGCAAATGAATGAATAGTTCAGACATCGATCATTTTCAAAATCGAAGCTAACTGTATATTATAGTATCGATAAATTTACAAATTATGTTTATTACATTCAACATTATAAAATACAACTATGTTTCACATTTTATAAGGATTTAGAATACATTTGTTAATAGGCTATATTAAATCTGAAAATTTCTTAACGATATGAAAATCAAAAATTGTTTTGGAAATGCTCATCAAAGGAAAATATATAACAATTTACTTGATAAAGAATAATCAGATGAGGATTTATATAATCTCAATTAGACGTTAAGAATATTTTTTGGATTTTATTTTGAAAGATGATTGAAAAGAGCGGTGCAGTCGACGCGATTTTTATACTATCGTTAGTTGTGGTAATTATCGATGTTAAACAGCAATCGATTCTGACAATTTACCGACTCGAAGGGGGTTAAAGTGTCAGGATCAGCTCTATTCACGCTTATTTTTTTTAGCAACTTATCATTCGCGTAAAGTGGGGTCTAGGTGCAGGTTAGTGGATATATCATCGCCGTTAGAGTGAAAGTAATTAAGTCAAGTTAGCAGCGAATTTTATATGATCATATAAAATAAATGAAAAAACTTCATAGATGGATTATGGTGGATAAATTGTCATAAAGAAATGAATTATTATGGATTAACGAAAGAATTATTAGTATCCACAAATCAAAGAATTATATTGGGTGGTAAATTGTCAGGGATTAGTTCTATTAAAGAGTGTTTTTATTTATCTTCTTTTTCAAATTATCAATCGCGTAAAGTGAGGCTTAGGTTCAGGAACAGAAAAACATACGTTTCGTCGGCTAACGAATTATTCAATGTAATGTAAATCCAGTTAGTGAATTTTGTATGATCATAAATTTTAACAGGTGAAAAAAACAACAACCGGACTAAATGGATTTATCCATCAATTAACAGCTAGGTCAACTGGGGCCCGGGAACAAACTTCAAGATTGCCGATCCCCCTTCCCCTCCCCCCAGGGTCGTAAAAAGGAGAGGGATGGGACATTTGTCTCGGACGGCAGAATTTGGAGTGCGGCAAACTTGGAGTGTAGTTTTATTTTTAGGTTAAGAAAAAAATATTCGATTCTGATTTTTGATAGTTTTGGCCTTAATTTAGTCAATAAAAAGAGTTGAAGTTGTGAAATTATGATATTAATTTTTTTTTTTTTTTTTTTACTTCATCCCCTTTAATCTAATTAAACGTGTGATGTGAACTTCCACGGGTATGAAAACAACTACCGTACGAATGATTTCGAGATTGATTGACGTTTATGGTTACAGTATAAACACAGCTCCGTCCCTATGGGTTGTAGCGTGATTTTATAAAGCCTAAAACCCGTTCCGTTGTGTCCTCTTTCATCATCATCATCATAATCTAAAACCTCTTTTACCGCTTACGCAGAGTGAGGTTGTCCTTTGCAGAGCCTGGACCAGATTGTCCTCTCCTGTATCAGTTGCCTTCTCCTGCTCCAGTCTAATTCACGCACTCCTTCCTCCAAGGATATTCGGGGTCTTCCCCTAGGTTTCCTGTCTTCCACTTGATTCTCGTAAGTCTTTCTGGCAACTTTATCTTGGCTCATCCTGAGAAGGTGACCGAACCATCTTAACTTTTCTTCTTCCATAATTATTTCCATGTGCTTTATTTGGAGACTCGTTCGGATGGTAGTGTTGCGAATCCTGTCTCGTCTAGTCTTTCCTTCGATTTTCCGCAGATAGCGCATTTCCATTGCTTGAATTCGTCTCCTATGTTTGGAAGTGAGGATCCAGGATTCAGAGGAGTATGACAGGATGAGAAGGAACGTCGATTTATACAGCGCGATTTTTGTCCTCTTAGAAACTTCTCTACGGTTGAGAAGCCTCGCCGGACAGTCTCGAACATTCGCTCTGCCGCTCCCATTCGTTGCCTCAATTCTTCTTCTACGTATCAAGACTCCAATCTCTCATTATCTTCCCTTAATGAGTGATTAAGCCATCGTAACCCTGTGTAGCTTTCTTCCAATACGCATGCATTTTGTCTCTTTGTCGATGTCCTCTTTAATTTAAAAGAAAAAAACGCATGACAATTGGATAAATAGTTTCGGAGCCAACCCGTAACAAAGATTTCCATTTTCGCTTTTATATATACATACGTGTTAAAAATAAAATAAAAATCAAAGTTAAGCTTAATTTTTTTTTCCTTTTTAAAGTTGTTTGTAAAAACATTACATTATGATGATAAATGATGGTTAAGAATGATAAAAACAATAGTTCTGTCTTCTGTCACTCAAATTATCTTTTAAAAGTTAAATAACAAAACAAAACAAATGCTTGAAATGTGTAAGGTTATTTTAATTCTTTAAACAGCCTGTGCGGGTACTGCTAGTTTTTTATATATTTATTAAAGACATTTAGAACCATTTTTTTTTTTTTTCCAAATAAAGTGAATAAAGACCGGGAAGTGATTTCCAGTTAGGTCCGGTAGATATCGCTGAGGTAGCCCATGCGCCACCGGCAGTCAGTGTTGTTGTAACTCTCGAGGGGTGAGGTTAGTGCCTCTTCATGCCTCTCTATTGTGCTCCTATCTCCTTTTAGTGCCCATTTTACCTCACTTCTTCTATCTCCTTCATTGTTCTGAGGATAAATACTATCAGGTGAGTAATTTGTTTCATTTCTTAATCATTTATTAACATAATGCCGGTATCCCAATTTGCCCTTTCACACTCTACAACTCTGCATGTTCTACAAATCTACATGTTCTATTTACTTATTTAAAATAGAAATATCCCGTATTTTTTCGAAATCTAAACTCCAATGGCCCAGAACATGAGTATGAATGAATTTTAAATCGAAATCACATCAATTTAATATGACATAAACTTTTTTTTCACTCTAAAATCAAGTATTTGCATTCGTATACAGTAAAAATTTTGCCCCGATACGGAGAAGAGACCAGTTTAATGCACCATGTGCTCTTCAGTGGCACATTGCCAAGTTTCCTTTCTGATAACTGCTCATTCTCCTCAACCATTTCATTTACTGTTTTCAATTGATTTTTAAAAAAAATAAAGAGATATTTCTTGTCCATAGGATGAGCGGGAGTGGAATCAGGCATATCCCGGAGGAGCAGATGCTCCTGTCGGATAGGACTAGGAACGGTACCAGCATCCTCGCCACCAACAATGGCAAGCTGAGTAAGTTGTTTTTTTTTGAAGTTACTAAAATGACAGATTTTTATTCTATATACAAGAGGGATGCCACACACCCTCAAGCACAAAATTAAGCAGTCAAAGAATTCACTAACATTATTCTAATAAATGTAAATTTATTCTAGTGTGAATATTTTGCCGTAATAATCAAGAAGGGTTTTGCTGAAACATACATATCTGTGACGTTTTGCCAATAATTTTCAAATAAGCAAACCATCTACCTTTTTTTAAATAATAAATAAAGTATTTGCCAATGCTTGAAATTAGCACTTATAAAAAAAATAATAATAATAAATTCTTTATCATAATTCATTTAATTACATATTCAAAATCGAAAGAATAAATATAACCATAATAATCAAGCAGAGATCCACCTATACATGCATATTTTTGACATTACCAATATTTTTCAAATACACAAAGGAGCTGTACATTTTTTATTATTAATAAAAGATTTACCCACGCTTGACATTTTTTATTAATATATAAAAATTATATATTAAAAAGAATTACTTAAAATAATTTTAATGTAAGCAGGTTAATTTAAGATTTTAAAATGGATTAATTTTTTTATTAATATGGCTATTTCATTGAGAGACTCATTCATGTAGAAGAGAACACTTCAAAAGCATCTTTCATAATTGCCAGCCAATTTTCTTTTTCTAATTGTCATTAATTAAAGAAAAGTTAAATTTTTGTAATTGTTACTTAAATATCTAAAATTATTTTAATGGGAATGGCTCAATTATAATATATTATATTATGATGTCTATTTCATTGAGTAAATCATATTGAAGTAGAAGGAAACCCTTCACAGACATCTTTCATATTTGTCAACTAATATTGTTTATTAATTATCATTGTTTAAATGAAAATTATTTTTTTGTAATTCTTACTTAATTAACAAAAATTATTTAAATATAAGGAAATTATTTTAAAATAAATTATATTATGATGACAATGTCATTGAGAGAATCATCTAGAAATAGATAGAAACACTTCAAAAACATCTATCATATTTGTCTACGAATATCATAAATGACATTAAATGAAATGACATTTTTTTTTAGTTACTTATTAGTAATGATTAGTGAATTAATTTTAGTATTTTTGTTTTGCTTCATTGTTCAAAATATTGTGAAATTCTGAGCACAAATTATGCAATTTATTAATTATGTAAACTGGCTGTTTCTACCTTAATGATGCCCATGGATGAGATATAGATTATTAAAAAAACACAGTCTCATTTCTAATTTGTTGTGGTTTTAGAACACAAAATTATCTGTAAATGTGGTTTAAAATTTTTGCGACGGTATGAAATAAAGGAAGATCCTTCACTATTTCTTAGTTCTTCAATATAAATAAAGCAATTTATGAATGGCATGTCAGAGTTGAGGAAAATTAATTGAGGAAGAAAGGAGTTGTAAATGATTACAGTAAGACTTAATCAACAATGCCCTCTGTTGGGTTTTTTTATTTGTTATATTTTTTAATCTAGAGTGATATAACATAGAAATTTAATTATATGAGGGGAAACCCAAAAAGGAATCGTAATAAGTTGTGAACATTTAAATATTCTTGTTTTATATGCACTTACATTTTTTAAAAATGTTTTTCTTTGACTCTGCTTAACAGTCTTACTGCAGTTCAATTTTTTTTTTCTTACTGTATATGTTCAGTTATACTAAATGAGGTCTAGTATAAACTAAAAAAATATCGATTTTCTTGTGTATAATTATGATTCAGTAATTATTATTGTTAAGTCTAATAAATCTAATTTACTTCGTGCAATGTTTTCATATATGTATTGAGAAGGAACAGGCACATGAGACCATTTATTTTAGATTGACATTTATTTTAACAAACCATAGCATTAAATTATTATATTTAATATTATGTTACTATATTTTTTATATACAATTTAGCATTAAAAATAAAATAAATCGCAATTGCCTATAAACGGTCTAAAGTGAAAAGTAGAGTTATACATCAAATATTATGGCAGTGATAAACAATGCATTATGCCCTGTTTCTTTCTAAGATACTTTTTTTTTTAGTGCATGTGGTGATATATTGGGTATTTGAGAAATAATATTGTTACAGTACACACAGGAAACTGATGAAAAAGTAATAATATTAATAATTTAAAAAAAAATAAATCTAGTATTCCATTGGACAGAATTATATTTCAATTTAAAAAAAAATTTAAGTTCTTTAAAAAATGTTTTCTGCATATACAACTGAGCTTAATTAATTATTTTTGTTATCGTTATAAAAAAAATAAAGCTTTTATAGTCTAATAAACTCTAGTTCATTGGATTGTGGTTTTATAGCTCATTCAGCTAAGAATTTGTATCCAAGTTCTTTTTTATGAAAATTTAATCAACTACACCATAATGCTGTATTTAAATAATTATTTCTTATAAAATATTTGCTAGAATGTTGAATAAATGCAATTTTATATGATTGCACAAATTCAGGCCATACATACTACATATATTTGAAGGAATTTTATAATGGTTAAAGAAAAAAAATTTAAAAAAGATATGTAAACTTTTTGTTCTGCATATTAAATATATGAATACATATCTATATTTAATATGTAAATTGTTTGTTCATATATATAAAGGAAGACAAAGTGATTTTTCTTATTTTTGAGCTATGGTAAATAAATCCTAATGTTTTTTGGGATTTTTTTTTTCTTCAAATATATAGACATTTTATTTGATGTACAGAAATTGTGCTTCAACTTCCAATTCAACATTACAGAAAAACATTTATTAAAAGATTAATTTTGAAATATTGAAATTTAATATAATAGGGTTTCAATTATTTATAATTTTTTTCTATAAATTTGAAAATGAAGATTAAATATATATAAATTAAAATTGATTATATATCATTTTTCAGAATTTAAATTATTTGTTCTTTTATTGATTTTAAATAATTTTTTTTAAATAAAATGAATAATATAATTATTCTCTCAGTTTTTCATTAAAATTTTTATACTGTATCATAAAGTGCAGATAAAAATTATACCAATTTCAGATTTAGTTATTGTTGGTTGTTTTGTTTTTTCAGTCGGTATATAAATTTTGGAATATTCGATTCAGTGAAGAAAAAAAAATATATGCTGTAAAAAAGATAACTTTTTTTCAATAGATACTAAGAAATGAATTGAAGACAGGAATAAAAAAATTAAGTATTGAGAACATGTGGGCCACACATTTGATTCATTCATTCATGCGAACTCGTCAACTTAAAAAATGACTTTATACCAGGCCCAATCAGTTAGGAATAATATTTTTTACTTGATTAATATCATTCTTTGTTTATGTTTCCCTTTTATAATTAAGTGAGAATTTTTTTTTATTAAAAAATATATGTTAATAAACTAGCAAAGTAAAAAAACAAAAACTTAATCTTATATTATTTTACAATGAAATATCAAAATTCTTCATCAGATACCGGATTTTTAGTTTAATTTTATATAATTTTCTTTAAAGCAATTATTTCATATAAATTTTTAAATTAACATATTTAGGTGTGATACTTCCACCTCATTTTACTATATTTTGATAAACGCATATTGTGTTTGAATATTTTAATAAGAACATTTTTTTTTTATTGCAAATATCAATTTAATTCTTACATTAATTATACAGTGAAGGAAAAATAAAAAAAAAAGATCAAGAAAAAAAAATGTAATTTCTCAATTTTGATACAACAGTTTTAAACACATAGCCGAAAAATGTAAAAAGTTACTAGAGATTGAATATCTTAATGTGTTTAATTAATTTTAATTTAATGGAAAGCAAAATAGTGATAATGTTTCTTTATTTTATATTGTCTTTATTTACTTGCCTGTCTATTTTGTTCCTGTTGGTTTTAGGAAAATGAAAAGTTTTATTTAACATTTTTTTAATGTTTCTCTTATTTTATTAAAATTATGTTCTTTTTGAAATAATAATGTTGGCATAAACCAAAATTATATATATATATATATATATATATATATATATATATATATATATATATATATATATATATTATTCTGCATTTATTCAATAGTTATTCTTATTTAATACTCACAACAGACTTTGTTTGATATATTTTTTCTCTTTTCCTTAAGATCTCATTATTCATTGTACTTGTATAATTTTATAAAAAAATCATTTAAAACTTTTAACTTTTAAAAATCATTTTAACTTCATTGTCAGTCCTTTTAATTGTTACATCAGGTGATGAACAGTTGCATATTTGGGTTATACCATTTGATATTTTAGCACTTTTTGGTGTGTATTTATAGTTGTTTTTACAGGATAAGAATCCGTTCTCATTTAATAACTTGGTTTCATATCGTTTTTCTTCTTCATTAAATATTCATTTATTTACAATTCACTATCATTTAACTCTTAATCATTGCTCGGACATTGATAAAGCTGTTGAAAAGAAACCCTGTATAGAATAAGTGTTATCAAAACTCCAAAAGATAATGAATAAGATAAACAGAAAAAAAATGTACTCAAAACAGCACCAAGTGTTTACTTATAATTATTAAGTAAATTTGAAAAAAACAAAAACAATAATAAATGTTGAATGACTCGTAAAAAAAAGGATATAGTGCAAAATTAAAATAAAATAAAATTTACATCTGAAATTAGTTATTAGTTAATTAGTTAAATTTTCACTTTTAAAACAATTAATTATTAAATCATAATTTATGAATAGCAGTTGAAAGGTTTCCCACCAGAGAGGGTTTTCCCACTAGTACTAAATAAGGAAAAAAAAATGAGTTGTCATTGCAAGACACTTCATGCCATCTCTCAGCTACTGTGGAAATCCTAAATCAATTGTCACTTTACATTGACCTACAAAAATGTAAAGCATCGAAGCAAGGTATTATTTATTGATTAGATGGATAACTCCTCAATTAAATAATCAATAACATAAAATTCTACTCTGAGTTTTATTCTCTATAATTTTTTTCAAACGATGACACTGTAACAAACATTTTCTTTAAATTGGATGTAACAATAGGTTCAATATGACTAGCAGTATAAAATAAATAATAACATCATTTTAAATTATATAAACAATTTGTATAGCATTTTATAATAGCATACAATTTCAACTGTATTATTCTTATTTATTAACTATTTTATGTTTAGTTAAAGTAGGGACTTTAAATGATTTACTATAATTTAATTATTATTAGTTCGGTTTATTTCATATTTAAAAATGGCTATTAAAAATCATTCTAATAAGGAATTAAAAATATTGTAGTGTTCTGGATTAAAGGTCTTTGACCTCTTCAGTATCAATTAGATTATTTTTAACAAATTCGTAAGGAAAATTCCAGAAATGATGAAAAATAATTTTTTTTATATTATGACTCAAAAGTTATTTAAACAGCAAAATTTGTTTATTTTATTTTTTCTTAATTCTTCACTTCCCTATAAAATTGACTATCCATTTTTTGGGATTATAAATTTTTTATTAATAGTTGTTTATTTGATAAAATTAAAAGGAGCACCAACCGTAAAACTATATCCATCTACATATTAGCTGATTATAATGAAAGTAGCGTTAAGCCCAGTTTTAAGATATGGAATGTTTTTTGTATAACTTTCCGCATAGAAGTAAATTTATTATTTATATAGAAAAATTCCCATTAAAGTTATATTGCTTATTAAAAAAAAGTATTAGGTGGCACAAAAAACTGCCATTTTCAGTGTCGCCTATTAAAGCTTAGTGTTTACAGTTATACTAAGGACGTCTATTAATTTAATTCGAAACAAAACTGTTAAATATTGTAAAACTGGGCATTATCTAATATTTTTTTTGTAATTTGTGAACTAATTCCTAGTTCCAAACACGGTGTCATATATTTGTGATGTATTATCATAAAATATATTTATGATAATTCGGTCAGTATTAATATTTCTGCTTTATTTGAATAACTTTTAGATTCATTTACTTATAAAACTACAAACTTGAAATTGATTAAGATGTCATTTTAATGAATTTGTTTAAAATGCTAAGAATTTTAATTTAAGTGAACATTATATTTCAATGAATGGTAATAAAATGGATATAATTCTTGGTTAAATGAACATTTTTTTTTAATAAATAACTTACAAAATCGAAGTTTACATTTTACTAAATTGGAAAAAAAAATCATACAAAAATAAGTATTAAACAAAATTTATAAAAATAAATTTATGTCTTAAAAATTAGTCCCCCAATACCACAAGAAATGCCTAGGAGGAAGTTGCCTGATATTCGACATTTAGGGATATTGGGGAGACAGAGGATATTGATCAGCACGGTGTACACACTGTCTGATTTATTTACTAATGAAGTCCATTGATTCACAAATAATTCACTATTAGTCAATTCACGATTAATTTTCTGTTTGGAGAAAATTAATTTTGTCATGTTAGGATTTGATGCTGGTCCTCTCATCTTAAGTAGCCTACACTCTCTGTCCACTAAGCTCCCAGGATTCCTTTTTAAAAATCTTATAGCAAAATTAAATTAACAGTAAAAATAACTAATAATTGTGGATAAAAAAAAAATAATTAAAAAACTTTGTACATGAATAATAAGTTGCTTAAAAAGAATTAAAAGTGATGGGTAGTCGGCTGTATTGGCATTTAAGGATTATATGTATATTAATTTGGTCATCAGTTACTGTAATAATAAAAAAAAAAACCCATTAAGTTTTGTTTTTTATATTTTAACCTACATTTCTGATCAACCATATGGGTCCATCTTCATTGTTATAACATTGATAAGAGAAATATAAACTGATAAAAAATAACAAAATAAAAAAATTAATATGTAAGAAGAATAAACTGAAATAATAGAAAAATATTAATATAAAGAATAATGACCAAAATACTACAATAAAAGAAAAAATATATAAAAAGAGAGAGAGAGAGAATGGAAAAAGAGGAATAATTATCCAAACAAATAGAAGATGCTATAAAAATTAAATAAATAAGGGAAACTATCTAAAATTATTCAATTATCAATTATTCAATCCTGTTTATTTAATTGTTCAAGTTGAATTATTCAGAAATATTTCTATTCTAATTACACACTATTATTATATTATATTTTTTTATGAAATAAAAAAAAATTTGATAAGCAATGGATAGTAATGTACCCATTTTTAAATGTTTAGCTTGTTTAAAGAAAAAAAACAACGTTAACCTCAAATGGAATTTATTTTTCTTATTTAAAACAAATTTATCAATGACTTCAGTAGTTTGGTTTGTAAACTAATTCTAAAAGTTGTAGATTTTTTATACTCTGGAAATATTTTAGATTTTTAAATTGACCAACGAAACATTTAGAGAAAATTATTGGTCATGAAGAAGAAAATAGGTTGCTCAACTGAAAGCTAATATCTAATATATATTATTTAATATAATATCTAATAGTTAATTAACTATATACACATATGTATTATTATTACAGATCAATTCAACGGCTTTAATTTAGCGAAAGCAGGCTTATCTTTGTCGTAATCTTTGACTTCTACTCTTTCCGGGGCTCGTAGTAGTAGTAATTAAGTTATCGCCTTAGTTTTTTCTGTACATCACTAAAGAAGTCTTCGATATCTGCCGATATAAGATCATGGAATCATTCTAATCTTGTGAAAGTTACTTATAACTAAACACCGATTTGAATGCAAATGCATATTTTTACTGATTCGTTTTTCAACTAATATGATCGAATATCTTTAAAAATCAATACATTTGGCGTAGATACATTAAATTGTATTGTGCATATTTTTGTATATTTGATATGTTATTGCATACTTTTGCATATCACACCAAATAAAATTTTTAATTATTTTTCTCCCAAATAAAATATGAAATAAATAATTTAACTATTTTATGATACACGTTCAATGCGAGATAAATGGTTTGTTTTTAAATTATCATTGAATGTATCATTTATAAAATAGATGAATACCATCTACGATGAATAAAAAATGGTTGGAGCCGTTTACGAGAAAATTGTAAAATCCATGATATAATAGATATTTCCGGTTAGTCCGATGCGCTGTATCTTTGCTAATATTGGTCCGATTTTGATGATTCTTTTATTATTTTTTAGACAATTTAATTACCTTTCATACAATTCTATAAATAATTTACCGTAAAATGCATACTTTTTAAGCTATACGCAAATAAAATATTCTTTTCATCATAATTTTTTTCCCTGCATTTCCTCAGTGATATACTATATAAATGAAAAGTTAAAGCCCTTCATGAAGAATAATTTAAGTAAGTTTCATCAAAATCTTTTGAGCCGTTTTCGAGAAAATTATAAAAAAGTGTAAAATCGATTATATAAAGTGGTACTTCCGGTTAGTCGATTTTGACGAAAAACTTGCTGTAATATTACATGCATGTTCCTACCTTAAAAATACATAATTTCAGTATCGTACAACTTTTCGTTTTTCAGCTAGACTGTTCACATACACACAGAGCATTTTGCGAGAATTGGTTATTTGAACTCAGACGTCCTTAAAATGTGTATTTCCGTTGAAAACTCGAATTCGAAAATTTTCACGATCGCTATACTTCCATTTAATATATGCTTCGTATATAGGTAAGGGAAAATAATCTGCAATCGTAATCATAGACAACTTGAAGTTTGTATCGTTGTGATCACAACAGCAATTAACATGTACCTGTAGATTAAAATAATTTATAGTATAGTATTACATTTTAAAACCTGTACCACTACAATCCGACGAGGGTCTTGGGTTCAGTTACATTTTAAAACAAACAAAAATTAAAAGATCAAATATATAGTTGGTTATTCACATAAAATAATATTTAGCATCGTAATTTTGATAACTTTTCTAGAACCCTTATTTCCGACTGCTCTCTTTAACAGAATAAAAAGCACCATTTTTCCCTTCTTTGGAATTTTATATTCTGTTCTGTCCGTTGGTGTTTTGCTTCCGTTGTGCGTAATAGATAAAATTAACTACGTTTTAATTTTCTTACATAAATCAAAACAACCAAAGTAAGAGAATCATTTTGTTCAGAGTAATGTTAAATAGTTGGTACCCATTGAATTCAACAGAGAGAGTTTTTCCTGGAAAAAAACATTTTTTGCAATTTGTGCATTAAAAATGTGCCATGTGAAACAACAATTTTTAAATCGACCGGCACTTAAAGAATGTTACTTATACGAATTATACTTGGAATTTGAATATTCTAATTTGAGTTCTGAATGTAACAATAGTTTATTATTTACTGCACCATTGTATATGAAGACTTCGTGGAATTTCCCTACATTGGAGACCTCAGCATCTTTTTTCCGAACTTGTTCAAATCTACTATAGGCATTTCAATGAAATACATACTTTATTTTTTCATCTGGTATTCCTTTATTTAATCATAAGAAATCTCCATTTGCGACAAAGGAAAAAGTTGAAAAATGTATTTTAAAATTATTTTAATTTTTAAGAATTAGTTTGCTACAGAACAATTTAGTGTATAAATTTGTTTTTCAATTTACCCATGTGTTTTCTTTATCTACATTATAAATTATAATTATAATTTTTAAACAAAGCGATTTAGACAATAATTATAGCCTTTTGTTGATTTTCCCCACGTTTCTGACATTTATCGTGCATATTTGCCAGCACATTCCTTCAGGTTTTACTGCATATTATTGCAGGTTTTACTGCATATTTGAGGACTTTTTACTGCATATTGTAACCTGTTTTGCTGCATCTAATTCCGGTCTTTAGTTATAACGGATGCAAAAAAAAAATCTTTGTTATCCTGATTCCCATAAATAAATATTAAAGATTAGATTAGATTATGCTTCTTATAGACATCAAGTAAGATTTGATTTTGACTAGTTCTACGTACAAAGTTCTGTTGATGACTGAATTGGGGAAACGTTGACTAGTTAGGTATTTACTGCTGTTTGAGAATCTTATGGCTTCCAATAATATTCAAATATTAATTTTTTTTTAGTTTTTTCTCTCCTTAACGAAGAATAGTTTTTGAACTCTCTCACTCTCTCTCTCTCTCTCTATATATATATATATATATATATATAATATATATATATATATATATATATATATATATATATATATATATATATATATATATATACTATAAACAATTGGAAGTTTCCAAAACACAAAGCCTCAAGTCTCTAAAATACTGGCAAACAACTAACCAGACAACGTTTCGCCAATTCAGACATTATCAGGATTCTGGAAAAAATTCACATCTATGAAGATCAAATACAGTACATCTCGCACCAACAGTCCAGAAAGACGCATCAAACAGAGACAGCACATCACTCCAAGACATACAATCACACACTTCAGGGTGTGACATCACCTAATTGGATGTCTGAATTGGTGAAACGTTGACTACTTTGTTGTTTCCCGGTATTTTAGAGACTTGAGGCTTTGTGTTTTAGAATCTTCTAATTGTTTATAGTAATCAATTTCTGTCTCTTTTTGAGTTTTTGCTCTTTTATATTTATATATATATATAGAGAGAGAGGGAGAATGTTAAATTGGCTCTTCCCCTCCAACCGTAGAAAATATTTCCTCGGATCTTTCCTATACTAAACTATCACCAGCCAGCACCCTTCCTACATCTACAGCTTCCTACAATTCAAATCTTCGGTCCACGCACTGGAAACAAGATCGCCTTTCTGACTTCTATACCCCCTCCCATGGAACCAAAACATTCAATCGTTTCTTTCTCGCCCGCTCCTCTACCCTTTGGAATTCCTTTCCTTCTAATATCCGCCATGCTTATTCTCTATCCTCATTCAAATCTCCCTTTTTCCAAATAGATGCTTGCTAATGACAAAATTTCAATTTAGGATAACATCTTGATCAGAAGTGAATAACAGTTTTTAATGCACAAGCTTTAACTTTGCTAACCAACTCATTATTTTTGTATTTTTCATACTCTCTCTTTATTTTTTTTGTTGTTGTTTTTTTTACATAAAATATATTTTTCGAGACAGGAATTTATATTGTTTGCCTTTTATTTTATTTAAAACATTACAAACGTTAATTGATTTTTATTTTGAAGTCTTATGACCAGATATTGTTTCTGTTTTATTTGTCCAATGGCGTTATTCTTAAGGGTCCTAGTCCCAGAATAAAGTTCTTCTATCTCTCTCTCTCTCTCTCTCTCTCTATATATATATATATATATATATATATATATATATATATATATATATATATATATATATATAAAGGATAACTTTAAAACTTTAATTTATTCCATTGACTTCTTGACATTGCTGAAGTTAACAATGAGACAACCTTATCTATACAGAAGAAAAAAAAAATTAGATTTTTTCCTTTTTGTTTCTCTCTCTCGCTGTCTACTATCTTTCTTTGGTTTTATACTTGACATTGATATGCTAGATTTACAACATTGTGTTCAGCCATTGTTATGATAAGGGTTTTCACAATCCTTTTATTAAGCATGATATTTATGCTATTCTTCGAATTTCATCAATAGTATGCAGTAAACAAGTCAAACAGCAGGCTCAGTAAAGCAGACTTGATTTTATGTTATTGGCAGTGTCTATCAACTAAATGGCCGCCATATTGTTTTGTCAATAAGTTTCAAAGTGTTAGGTATTTGTTTAGACGGTTAGGTATTTGTATTTATAGACAGAATACCTTCAACACAGAATAATCAAACTGTTTTCAATACTTAGCCCTCTATAAGCCAATCTTGAAGTTGTAATAAGCAGTCATTCACCAAACTTTCTGATGGATTTCAGGCATGATGAGTTCAATAAATATATGAAAAAAAAAAAAGTATGGTTCACTTGAATAAATAAAATATAAGTCAATTGGCAAGCAAAGTAAAGGTTTCACAAGGTTAGTACAATAAAGTAAAGTTGTATCATTTTACCACAGACAGCGCCACTGCATCTATTTAGCAGGACACGGTAGTACTTACACTGGGCCCCTCATAATCCTGAATCATATAGCACGCCTAAATAAGATTGTGAATACCCCAATCATTTATATAATCGTGCTTCGAAATTATAGGACACAATGTCTACTTTTAACCAATTTAGCATTGATACAAATTTGTATGTAACTTTTTACTTCCTTGTGCGCATTTAAGGAAGTATTGTTATCGCGAAAATTTTTGGTTTTCAGATTTCAACGGAAATATCCGTTTTGGCCATCTCTGAATCCATTTTGACTAGTTTCGTCATGACGTCTGTAGGTTCGTTCGTATCTCGTAACTCAAAAACCTTAGGAAGTTAAAATTTTGTACTTAAGATTTTTGTAACATCTAGTTGAGAACATCTCGTTTGGGTCACAACATGATCACCGGAAGTAGTACTTTACTGGAAGGTCATAATAGATTTTCATCAAAAATTATATTAAAATATAATTGAAAACTTTTCAAATTTAGAATATAAGACTTATATATTAATATAAATAACATTTCAGATTTTGGTTATAATTGGCAAATTATAATATCGCAGTATAGGTTTGCAATATAAATAATTAATTACAGAAATTTTTATTAACAACTTCAGAACTCAATAGTAAAAACAAAAACTGCTTAAAATGTAGCAAATCTACAGCAAAAGTATAATTCATGAAAAGAAAATTATGTAAACATTTTTGAAATACAGTCTGTATATAAACATAGGGGTTAGGGAAAAAAAAAATAAATAAAAAAAAATATTACATTTGCTTTAATTTTATTATTATCATCCTAAAAAAAAAACCATTTCATGTTAATTTATTTAAAAATTTTATTCTTGTAATTACACCACAGTATTTGTTACTCCTCTCCTTTATAATAACTGTAAATTAATTTTTAAGCACTTTTAATTTATTTTGTTTGAAGGAAACGAAGTATTTTTTTTAATTCATTAATTTATTTATTTTTTAACCGCATTTTGTGTATTTATTCTTGGCGACTTGCTCACGAGAATTTTAATGGATGTTATTTAAAACATCCATTTAAGTTTTTTTCTTGTAAAAAATTTCTCAATTTTTTTTCTTCTAAAAGTACTGAATTTAATTCGCTAAAAATTCAAGAGTTCGATTCTATACGATAGAGGCAGACTGTCGTTAGCCCAATATTGCTCAATTTTATTTTATTTTCTTATTTGTATTATTTTGGACATATTTTTCGAGTATAAGTATCCAAAATATACAACACTTCAAATATAAAGGTTGACCACTATCCATAACAAGCAATACAGCCCCATCTAAAACTTATTTTTTTTCACTTGTCAAAATTTTAAAATGTTATGATAGTTTTTTTTTTTTGAGGTACAGAATTTTATTGGTATACGAATATGATAAAACATTGGTAGGGGAAATATTGTCTGTGATAAAATTATAGAAAGATTCTTAGGAAAGCCTATGGAATATTATTTAATAAACATTTTTAGTAGAATTTATATACATATAAATATAATTCTATATATCTATGCACATACATATGTACAGTGAAGTATGCAGAAGGGGGGGGGGGGGAGGGGTCGAGGGATATATATTCCCCGAAATTTACTAAAAAATATGATTTTCATACCCATCAATGTAAGGTTTATATTTTGAGTAATATTTTTGGTAATTTTAAGCTATAATCTTTGGTCCAATTTTCATGCTTATCCTTAAAACTTACGTCCGATTGGCGATCATGTCCATTCAGTTGATTATTTGCCTCCTTATTAAATCACCCATCCCGGAAAAAATTGTAAATCTCAACCCAAAATAAATTCTGTGCCCCTATGTATGTATATATATATATATATATATATATATATATATATATATATATATATATATATATATATATATATATATATCTTGGATTAAACCGTGCATTTAAAATAGAAAAAACTTTATTCTCATATTTCCCTTTTCCTAAAGACAAAATAGACCCTTTTCAAAAAAGCGGAGTATACGAACTAAATTGTAATGATTTTGCAGCCAAAAACTGGGAGGTCACTAAATCAAAGATTAAAGGAACATATAAGTGTATATATAATAATAAGACAGAGAATTCCAACTTTGCAATTCATTTAAATAAAAAAAAAAAAAAATATATATATATATATATATATTACATTTGCTTAAAAGATATCAAATTTGTAGAATATCTTATTGAAATAAAGCTTTATTTTTGTTAAAAGTAATTGGTGCACATAACCCCTTACTCTCTCTCTCCTCCCCCCCTCTCAAACAAAAAAAAAATCAAATAATAATAAGTAAGCATTGTTCTAAACAAAACGTTTTTATCTTTGCGAAGAGCCGGAGATTAACCAGTAGCTTGTAGGTGGTCCATTATAATAATTACAAAATGGCCCTGCTTCTAATGAGTTAATATTTCCTCTTCGCTCTGAGTCATCCCAGTGAGTTTCTCTAGCCTGCCCTACTATATACACTATATATATATATATGCTTTAGTGCAATATATGCTTAGGCGTCGGAATGTTTCGTTAGTCCCAATTGCAACTGATTTATCTGGGTTTAATTCTCGTTTACATGGTGACAGTTTTTTCTATATTGGTATAGCTGTCACGAAAGTCAAACAGTGTGGCCATATCATTTTCTACATATTGATAGTAAAGCTAGTGACAGTTAGTTGGAAAAATGGCGGGTGCAGAACAGCTGACCGAACCCTACACTAAAAGAACAGCTGATGTCATGATTATTTTAACAAAGGCAACTCATTTATAAAAAAAAATAATCTAGAAACTTTATTTTAATGACTAATTTAATGTGAAATAAATTAATCGAAATAAAAATTAATTATGATGGGATTAGTTGGGGGTACGGTCAGTAAATGAACACACAGTAAGAAAAAACTTATTATAATGATTGCGGATGTTTCGGCCTAAGTTTTAGGCCATCATCAGGGCTAAGAAAAGACAAGATAACAAAATATGTAACAACAGTGGCAGTACCAGTAATAATAAAAAGGTTAACCAACAGTAAGATGAAGAAGATATAAAGTATAAAGAAAAATGTGATCATAATAAGCTAGTATTAATGTGAAAATAAGAAATATAGAAAATTATGTTAATAAAGTATAAATAGCGTTAATAAGGTACAAAGAAAAATATGCTATTCATAATTTGAATATAAGAAATAAAGAAAAATATGTTAATTTTCTTTATGCATTATTAACGTTATTTATACATTATTAACGTAATTTTCTATATTTCTTATTTTCACATTAACATTAGCATATTATGATTACATTTTTCTATATACTTCGTATCTTCTTCATCTTACTGTTTGTTACCCTTTTTATTATTACTGGTACAGCCACTGTTGTTACATCTTTTGTTATCTTGTTTTTTTTTATAGCCCTGATGGCCTAAAACTTAGGCCGAAACGTCGACACACGTTATAATAAGTATTTTCTTATTGGGAGTTCATTTATTGACCGCACCCCCAGCCAATATTCTCCTTCATTCTTTTCCAAAGTCAACCATATTCTCACCGAAAAAATAAATTAAATACAAAATAAAAGTTATAATAAATGCTAAAAAAAAAATTCAACTAAATTATATATTTTTTATTCCTCATTCAAGAATTAAGTAATGTCATAAAAGGTTCGATAGTATCAATTTCAGGTCCATAAATAATCAAGAAAAAAAATATACGAGAACAATGTTTTCCCGCGCAATAACCATGGCAGTTGATAAAGTGCGGCATTAACTGTCAAGGCGTATATTTATCGTGACAGTAGACTTCACTATCGCGACAGAACTATCTCTATAGCGAATGCTGTCATGACGGTAACCGTCAGCTTATACACGGGCTTTTAGTCTTAAATTGCAATTGTTTTCGAGAACTATGATGGTACCCGTTCACATGGACGACGAAGTAGATTCTAAGACTTTTTTCTCTTGCATTTTTTGATTAGATCATCCGTTCGGCCGATTTATATTGGACACCCTGTATATTGTATCTAGGTTCAAGATGGAAGGGACGGGGAGCTACCTACGTCAAGCCGGCCTGAACAAGAGGTGGATTGGTCTTTGCTATAACCGTAGACCAGATTGGACAGCGGGTGGCCTAATAGCCAGTCTCTCTAATGAGCTTTGGCCACAATACGTTCCTCTGGTCTGCTGTTCTTGCTATATTAGAGTGAGAATGTTCTAGGTCCTGGGCGCACAAACATGACATCGGATTTTTTCACGTTTTATTCTCAAGAATATATATAATCACCACTATATATTATTACGGTAGTATAGATCCCTTTTTCGGTTCTCAGGAGCGATTGATTTTGACGAGTGAGGTATCAAAAGAAAGAGAATTTCATGCAGATGTGACGAATTCCGATTTTGTTTCTTAAATTCATACTAGGGCTTAAATAAAAGTGATGAAAAAACAGGAAGGTTTCAAAGATTTGACGACTAAGAGTCGACAGATCGAGACGCGACAAGTTGGGTTTTAAAGATTTTGACGCGGGCTTCAAGATCATATATGATCCTTTGGATCATATTGGTCCAGCCTTTTAAAGCCTTTAAACCTACCGTTTTTGAGATAACGCGCTTGATATAGGTCCGCACGGGCCCTATGCCATCTTTTGTACGTGCCGTTGTCATGGCAACTTTATACCTTTTAAAGCCAGTTGAGACTGTTAACAAAAACGTATTATTAACTGTGAAAACGTTTTGTAAATAAAATATTGTTTTTATGTTTCCATGAATGATAGAATATTACAAACAGAAAGTGGTAAAGCAGAGTCTTATTGCTTAAATGTTAAACTGAGGGATTACTTTCCAGGATTAATTACTTAGTAAGTATTAACTATTACTTGAACATAGTCATTATAAACTATTATAAAGCTTCACTAAATGTGTGTGTTAAATAAACTTTCTTGATAATATTATATTGTTTATCGCTTATACTTTGATTTAATTAAGAATAATTTAAGATATGTAATGCGAGAGTTCTCGCTAGGGTATACTAGTCACTACTATATATTATTACGGTAGTATAGATCCCTTTTCCGGCTCTCAGGAGCGATGGATTTTGACGAGTGGGGTATCAAAAGAAAGGGAATTTCACGGAGAAGTGACGAATCCTGATTTTGTTTCTTAAAATCTTACAAGGGCTTTAATAAGCGTGATGAAAAAACTGGAAGGTTTCAAAACTTCGACTGATAGTCGGCGGATCGAGACGGGATAGGTTGGGTTTTAAAGATTTTGACGCGGGCATCAAGATCATATACGCTCCTACGGAGCGTATTGGTCCAGCGCTTTACAGTTTAAAAACCTACCGTTTTTGAGATAACGCAAGATATAGGTCCGCACGGGCCTCATGCCATCTTGCTTAAGTGTCGTTGTCATGGCAACTTTATATCAATTTTAGTCTGTTTACAAACACTTTTAATGAGTGAGAAATTATATATTGTTTCCCATGTCCAACCCTAAAGGACACTGTTAAGTATAAATACAAACTAGACTATAGCTGAATCTAATTGCCTAACTGCTAAATTGAAGAGATGATTTCCTGTGGGGTAAGCTTGATACTTATTAAGTATGAACAGTAACTTCAACATAGTCATTACAAACTATGTGCGTTAAATAAATTTTTTTGGTAATATTATATTGTTTATACGAATAAATATGTTTCCCTAATATCGCTTATACTTCTAATAAATAGGGATTAGAAGGAGTGAGAATTCTCGCTCGGGTATACTAGTAAGACTATAAAGGGGGAAGATCACTTCATAAGGACGGCTGTAATCACTGAGAAAAAATAAGAAACAGAATATATACTTATTTAGCCTTAATTTCATTACCAAGTTTATTTGTTTATGCCTTCCCCAAATAAAGTTGTGGATAGATTTTTTCTTTATTCATTATAAGGTGTTAAATTTTCTATTAATATAACTTATAAATTAACATGGATCTGGCTTTACAGTACCCGCAATACTGAAGGATTATGAGGGTTTAGCGGGATTAAACGGGGCACGATCGGAGGCAAACTAAAGATTTAATTTATAGATAACAATACGAAGTTCGATTTCGATAACAGCAACCTCTACCTACATAACAGAACTCTTTAAAAATATCCAAATGTACAAGTTCAGACCTTAGACAATCCTCTCTTCTACTTCTCGTTCTAACTTGTCAACGTTTCGCCAATTCAGGCATCGTCAAAACAGAGAAGAATAAGATCGACAGCATATCTCACAAAGACTGACCAAATAAAGAGAGAGATAGTGCTTTATTCCAAGACTATTCACTACATAGTTGCTCAATAGGATCTTTTACTGTCCTGATGATGCCTATGTGGGTGAAACGTTAATTGCTATTAACTATTTATTGCTTAATTTACTTGATTTACGTTAATTGCTATTTGAGAGACTTAAAGCTTTTTTTTTTTTATCCTCCAATAATATCCTTAAAATGGGTATTGACGATTATTCCAAATGGAACGATGAAGTTGAGCGACTGGCGGGCTTGGAGTGATGAAGATTTCAAAGGCCCAACTGATATTCACACTCTTACAAACCATTTTCAAAACTGTTCCGAACTCGTAAATATTACAATTTTAGGCATTAACAACATCATCTCTAAATATTATTAAAATTATATGAACAGTCAGAACACGTTTCCACCCGTAACACATAATAAATTTAAGTCCCACCTTCTTGCAATAAAATCTAAAAAATTGATATACACGTATTTTAGAATATTTACAGTCTGTAATTATTTACATTTTCAGAATAATATAATTCTTGAGATAAATAATGCCTCTACAATACTTGGACATCAAATAAACTGATTTTTACTCAAATGATTAAAAATAATGGAAGTTTTAAGGATATGGAAATTTTATAATATGCATTATAAATCCACTGAAAATGTTTATTTCCTTTTAATTAATATTTTTTTTAATTTAAAATTTATTCGTATCAATATTTTTTAAAATATATTTTATACAATCAATATCGTAAAATTTAACGATACTGTATTTACTGAGCAACAATAATAATTATTATTATTATAACCACACAGCCTAAAAACTGTGTCGTTCATCGTTCTACTCCTTCACTTTTCTGCATCGGTTGGAGTGATTGGATTTTGTCATGGCATGATGGAGTTTAGCACCGAAATAATTCCAGCCGTTCCGCGTCACTCCAGAAAAATCCCCACAGGATTTCACACTCACGGTTCTTCCTCGTTCCATTTGGAGTGGAGTCATCGTCAGCGATTCCCTTTAAATATTTTGGATTTGCAAATCCGTTAGTTACTTATAACCTCGATAGTTTTGAGTTCTCTTGTCTTTTCCTGGATTCACTAAAATATGTATTGTAGTACGGATGTAAGTTTTACCACGCCGTATCTCGACGTAAAGCAGTTTATTTGAATAATTCATGACCCCAAGCCATTTGGGATAAAAAAAAAAAAAAAAAAAATGAACCAACCACAAGAATGCGGTTAAAGTTTATTGCCTTCCTTACTGCCCTTTGAACCAATTGACCGGAGAGAAACCGCAACGAAGATATATATAGAGAGCAAAGAGGGTCTTTGCCTTCTAGATCATAAATATAGACAATGGCTAGCAATATATTTAGACTCGACTGTACTTCCTGTCCGGACCAGGTCGCCTGTACCTAATGTTGGGGGAGCGAACCTTACTTGATAAAGTTTTGGTCATTTTTTTTTTTTTTTAGTTTCCTCTATTCTCTAACCGTACTACATCTTTATTTATTTAATAGATTTATGAATTGAATAGAAAAACTGTACATCACCTCGTCAAACATCTTTTACAAAATGTATGTAATATTTACTATTTATTTTTGCAAGGTAAACGGTTTAGAAATCGGATGTTACTTATTATACTCTCAAATACTTATTTAAATTTCAGAAAATAACCTGTACATTTAAAAAAAAAAATAGTTCGTTATTTTTATTGTTACTTTCTCTTACCACATAATACGAAGTATATAGTAAGGAGAAGTATTGCGGTCGTGAAAATTTTCGAATTCGAGTTTTCAACGGAAATACACGTTTTAGGGTCCCCTGAGTCCAAATAACCAAGTCTCGCAAATTGATTTGTGTGTATGTGAACAGCCTAGCTCAAAAACGAAAAGTTGTACGATACTGAAATTACCTATTTAAGATAGGCACATGCATGTGATATTAGAGCAACTTTTTCGTCAAAGTCCACTAACCGGAAGTACCACTTTATATAATCGATTTTACACTTTTTTACAATTTTCTCGAAAACTGCTCTAACGATTTCGATGAAACTTGCCTAAATTATTCTTCATAACTTTTCCTATATGAAGTAGATCACCGAGGAAATACAGAGAAAAAAGTTATTATGAAAAGAATATTTTATTGTATTTGCGCATAACTTAAAAAACATGCATTTTATAGTGAATTATTTATAGAATTGTATGAAAGGTAATTAAATTATCTAAAAAAAAAAAAAAAAGAATCATCAAAATCGGACCAGTTACAGCATAAAGACAGCACATCGGACTAGCCGGAAGTGGAAATTATATCATGGATTTTGCAATTTGCTCGTAAACGGCTCTAACTACTTTGATAAAACTCGCCTAATATTTTCTCCTTAAAGCCCTTAAACTTTTCTTATATGTAGTATATCAACAGAAAATGCAAAGGAAAAAGTTATAGTAAAAAAAAAAAAAATTATTTACGCATAATTCAAAAAGTAAATATTTTATGGCAAATTATATATGAAATCATATATAAGGTGATTAAACTCTCGAAAATTCAAAAAGGAATGATCGAAATCGGACCGGAATTAGCAAAAATACACAGTATCTTATGAGGACTACAAGACCCTAGATGGATAACAGAGCGCATCCGAGAGGAGACGGATGCGACCGAACCTCCTTCCACCAATCGTTAGTCAACAATACGCTCTGTAATAATGTAATGCAAGAATACAATAGCAGAAATTAACTTAATAGTTTCTACTTTAATATTATTTAATGGAAACAAAATGTTTCCATAGAAACGTTTAAAATATATTTTCAATTTGGCAAACTAAAAATATATATAGGTAGTGTACAGAATTGTAGTACTAAAATTGTTTAAAAACTGTTTTATTGTACTTGTGTTGGAGAAGATGTAAATTCTGTTGACTTTATTTCAAGTATTGTTTTTTTTTAACTCTTTAAAATTATATTAAAAAGATAATTATTATAGGACGGTAAGGAAAATTTGACTGATGCGCGCACCGCACCAGATTTTTTTTTAAATATAAACATTTTACTTTATTCGCGTCCTCGGGACCAGTGCATACATCTGACGCCCTGTACTTGCGGAAAGCGTGAAATACAGCGATGGCATCACCCTTCACCCTCCTTCTATTTTTAGCATTTATTTCGGTTATCCGTGCGGCACGCACCTACAAAGGCCTGGTAGGCTTTTGCGCGTTTCCAAGTCATTTTCTTTATTTTTGTTAATTCATAAGTTATTTGTTGCTATTAAATTTAATTTAACATATATCGACGTCGTTTTTACTTCCTTATACGCAGTAAAGGAAGTATTGTAATCGCGAAAATTTTCGGTTTTTGATTTCGACGGAAATATCCATTTTGACCATCCCTGAATCCATTTTGACTAGTTTCGTCGTGAGGTTTGTACATACGTACGTACGTTCGTATCTCGCATAACTCAAAAACAGTTAGCCGTAGAAAGTTGAAATTTTGCATTTAGGATTGTCGTAAAATCTAGTTGTGAATCTCCCTTTTTGGTCACTGCTTGATCACCGGAAGTGGTTCTTTACTTGTAGGTCATAATTGATTCCTATCAAAAATTATATTAAAATACTATGAGAAACTTCTCAAATTTAGTATTAATAATTTATATATTGATTTTAATAACATACTAGATTTCGGTATAAATTGGAAAACCGGAAGCGGTACTTTACTTGAAGGTCATATTAGACTTTCATCAAAAATTATATTAAAATATAATGTAAAACATCTCAAATTTGGTAAATATGACTTTTGTATCGATATGAATGTATTTACTATATTTTGATTAAAATTGGTGAGCAGAAAAGGGTACTTTACTTGAAGGTCATAATAAGCTTACATCAAAAATTATATTTAAATTAAATACATAAATCATATGTTTCGTTAATAAAGGTTACAAACGCAATTTGGTTTCCAATACAATTAAGCATTTTTATTAATTGTTTTAAATGTTAAAATTTAGTGTAAAATACTAGTTTCCCTCCCCATTTGTGAGATCAACAAGTCTGCAGCATGAGAATAAGATATTAGATATTAGTTATGTGCCTTTTTCCGCTTAAAATGTTGAAACTGCTTGATCCAGTGATATTGACAGTTTTATTGTTGTCACGGAACATGAAGAAATATCTTGGAAACTAGTTACCTACTGAAGGAAAACGACATATAACAACGGAATGAGACCTCCAGTAACAAGAGTGTGTGTGTGTGAATAGATGGATATCGCGGCGTCGATTGTCGTTTTTATTGCAATCTTCGGAAACTAGTAACCAAATTCAGTATCACTTTTTGAGCCACGGATTTATAATTTAATAGGCGTACAAGGAAGTCATACGTTTCCCACATCAGATATTTTGAAAAAGGCATAAGCTCCACTTAGCAAACATCACAGGAAACACTTGAAACAATTTTTCTCCAAATAACAATATATAATTTTATTTTATTGTATACAGTAGGAGTTTATTTATCTGACAAAACCTTTATAATCAATATATTTTTAAAGCTTCTAGCACTGGTTTAGGCCAGAATGACTACTTAGAGTCGTTAATATTCGTTACTTACGTCATTAATATTTAATTTTTAGTGCATTTTCAATTATTTTGTTCGATATATCATGAGCGGGAATCGATAGAGGTGTTGTTTACGGCCCATAAGCAATTAAAACCAAAATTTCGAATGTTTGGCGCTTAAGCCGTTTTCAAAAAAAGACGTCGATATATTCTCTTGCTGAATACTTCTGCCTTTAGAATCCTGAAAAAACTGTCAAATATATTCAGGAACTGTGAGGTCATTGTGAGTCTTAAAACAATTTTCTACCAAGACCTTATTTTTGTTAATTCATAAGGTATTTGTTGTCAATACATTTAATTTAGTTTTATTAGCGCCATTTATAATACGTTTTATAATTCTGTACAAATTGATTTGATTATGTAGCGTACTATTATTATTGTTATTAATTTTAATTTTTTTTTTTTTTTTTATATACCTTACAAATTAATTTTAAGTAATTGGAATCTACTTTCTTTATTTCAAATCTACTAAAACTGCTCATTTCTTTATACTCCTGAAAATGCTTTAGTTTCGTGCCCGCACGGTAAATAAATCCAAAGATCGTTGGATCAAGCGACTCGATGGCTATACCTGAGGAATCGTTCCCTAGCAACGAATTAAAGGATTTAACCTTCATGATTGATTCCGTTTGGGTCTCTAAGGAAAAATCACCCAAAAGTGATTGTTTCACATTCTAGTGTATATGAGACTTCTCAGAGCATTACGCGCTCCCAAGCTTATTTTCGATCCGACGGGTTAGATGAACTGCTAAAAAAGTATTCCAAAAAAAAAGAAGGCCAAAGTCTCTCAAATAGCAGAAAATAACTAACCACTCAACGTTTCGCCAATTCAGGCATTATCAGGACAGAAAAAGCAGATAAATTTGATCAGATAAATGCAGAAAAGAGACACCTCATCTCACATCAACAGTCTAAAAAAAGATTCACCAAATAGAGATATTTTATCACTCCTATACTATAACTAGAAAGTTATAAAGTAATGAAAACTTCGATAATAGATAATAAACGATAATATTAGTATCGTTTTACTACTGTTTTTTTTTTCTATTTATATTAAATTCCGTCTGGGATATTTCTGTAGTTTGTTACTTCATTGTACGAAGTAACGGAAGTACTGTAATCGCGAAAATTTTCGGTTTTCAGATTTCGACGGAAATATCAATTTTGACCATCCCTGAATCCATTTTGACTAGTTTCGTCGTGGCGTCTGTACGTACGTTCGTATTTCGCATAACTCAAAAACGGTTTGCCGTAGAAAGTTGAAATTTTGTATTTAAGATTGTTGTAAAATCTAGTTGTAAACCTCCCTTTTTGGTCGCTGCTTGATCACCGGAAGTGGTACGTCATAATTGATTTCCATTAAAAATTGTATTAAAATACCATGCAAAACTTCTCAAATTTAGTATTCAGAACTTATATATTGATTTAAATAATATACTAGATTTTAGTCTAAATTGGAAAACCGGAAGCGGTACTTTCCTTGAAGGTCATATTAGACTTTCATCAAAAATTATATTAAAATATAATGCAAAACATCTCAAATTTGGTAAATAGGACTTTTATATCTATATTGTTATATCTATATTATATGAATGTATTTACTATATTTTGGTTAAAATTGGTGAGCCGAAAAGCGTACTTTACTTGAAGGTCATAATAAGCTTACATCAAAAATTATATTTAAATTAAATACATATGTTTCGGCAATAAAGGTTACAAACGCGATTTGGTTTCCAATCCAATTAAACATTTTTATTACTTGTTTTAAGTGTTAAAATTGAACGTAAAATACTGGTTTTCCTCTCCATTTGTGAGATCAACAAGTCTGCAGCAGGAGAATAAGATATAGATTAAGTGGATTCTTCCGCTTAAAATGTTGAAACTGTCGATTTTCAATGCTTTACCTCGTGATATAGACAGTTTTAATGTTGTCACGGAACACGAAGAAATCTCTTGGAAACTAGTTACCTACTGAAGGAAAACGACATATAATAACGGAATGAGACCTCCAGAAACAAGAATGTGTGTTTGTGTGTCAATAGATGGATGTCGCGACGTCGAATGTCGTTTTTAATGCAATCATTGGAAACTAGTATCCAAATTGAGGATCACTTTTTGAGCCACCGATTTATAGTTTAATAAACGTGCAAGGAAGTAATGTGTTGTCCACATCAGATATTTGGTTTTACAAATAATGGCTTCCATTTACGCGTGAGTTTTTATAATGGCCGATTTTAAGAAATTTCGATTCAACCTCACTTGTTTGCAAGAAGAGTTCCCTAACTCAATATTGGCAGTTTCGTTGTAAAGGGAGAGAAGAGGATTTGATAGCTTGATTTTTAATTATTTTTAAAGTATCATGTCTCAAGATGTAGATTTGAAGATTTAATTAAGATAAGACATAACTAGACTCTTTTGTGCTTTTTATAAATTCTTCTTTTAGTTAAGATATTTTTATGAAAAGAGCTCTCAGTCGATCAACGTCGGGAGTTAAAAGATATGCTATAGAATTAAAAAGTCAAGGTCAGAGGAGCGACACAGATCGGAGACAATAATTAAAAACAATGTACTATTATTTTTTAATGATTAAAATTTCAAGCCACGTAGAGGCTTTAAATTTATCAACCATTGGTGGAAGGGCAAAGATACATAACCCGCAAAAATGAGAAAATTATCGATTATGGAGAGAGCGCCTGGAAAAAACCTGCCCCGGACGCCTACAACCCACGCGTCGACACTTAATTATGGTCATATGGCGAATTATGGTCATTTTCAAATGCAATTTAAAATTTGTTTGCATATCATAAAATCTTGGTTCAATATGGATAATGAACATTTTTTTAATTACATTTAAAATGGCCTCCGTTTAGATCGAAACTTCATTAAATTATTTGTGACAATTTTAGCACATCAAATTTTTCACTTATTAGATATAAGAAAAACCGCTGCAAATTATTACACAATGGTTTATTATTTCCAAATAGTAATATTTCAAAAATATCTGGTCTGTCTATTCACAGGACTTTCCGTATTGCTTTGGTTTACAGTTTAGATCAGATTATCTTTCAAATGAGCATTTGGGTTGTTTCGGGAAAGGAACATGTACAGAATACTTTATAAAAGATATCTTCCAAGTTCAGTAAAGCAGTAGGCACCTACGTAGCAGAAATTTGATGCTTGTCCCAAGATGATCGTCGTTAGAGTGTCGAACTGGGCGTGTTATGAATAAACAATGCGAGTCGGCTGAGATGGTTAGGACATGGAATCAGAGGATGAAATGGTGCAGAGGAAATATTGGATGTGCACTTCAGTGGGAAAAGAAAATGGAAAGACCAATAAGCTGAAGGAAGTGGAGAAATAATCCAAGGAAGGATGAAGCAGAGAGATGCGAGGAAGTCAAAATCCATTGATAAGTCAGGAGGCCTAGGGCCATGCTGACCTGTAGCGCCGGAGAACTAATCTGCAAATACTGGTTAATTTAATTGATTTTTTTTTTGTTTTTGTAGTTTTGTAGGAAATTTCATCACCTTTCAATTAATCATACCAAAAACCAAATAAAAAAAATTTTACGGACCGATTTTTTTTTTTTTATTCGATGTTTGGATTCTTTGTATCTTTGAAAATAATAAACCAATATAAGTAGTTCTTTAACTATTAACAGGTATTCATAGAGATTGGCGATAATAAACAGTTATTTCAGACTCTTAAACTGTTAATGTGACAAGTCGGTTCCGTGTAACAGGTTACTCGTATTATATACAGTTATTATTGATCAAAAATGAATATAAATGCTATTGAAGTATAATATGTTATTATAATGGCCGGAACTGGAGGCGGTGAATCGAGACTAGGGCTTCCGGGATGAGTTAGCGTCCGCACGGGTAACTTATATCCTATATACACTGCAATTTCTTCTCAACTGATTAGATGATACAAATATATATTTACACATAATAAACTTATAAAGGTTAGTGTTTATCGACAAATCAGTTGAGAAGAAGTTGTAGTGTAAATAGGATATAGTTTTCTGTAAATATATTTATATATATATATATATATATATATATATATATATATATATATATATATATATTTTAATTTTAACATAGTACTAAATTTATAATTAGTCGTGCAAAGGCGATAATTACAATCATTGAAGACCCCTAAACAGTTACATAGATAGTGTGACAAGTCGGTACTTGTAGTCATTCATATTAATAGTTATTATAAATTTGATAGGATAGGATAATATCCATGGTTATAGTATTTCTTTTAAATTGCTGAAAACATATAATGTTTTTTTTACTCCAAAATCTTTTCTTTTTTTCCTGGAACTGGATTGTCTTAATTCAATTAAAACCCGTTGGGTAATTTTTAATAAAACAAAAATATCAATATCATAAAATAAAAATTTGACAGAAGACATTGGAGGGAAGGCTTATTGGAGACCGGGATGTGAGAAAATCACAAAACCCGATAAATAAAAAAAATAAATAAAAAATTGTTATAAATAAAATGGATTAGAAAAAATGTCTCTTACTCGGGCTATTACTCCAAAATTAGTAAAACATTTTATTATCAGCATTAACTTTTTAATTTTATTTTATTAACTTATTAACATGAAATTTAAGCATATCTTTGTCCTAACCTCTCTCTATTTACTACACCTCTTTATGTTAATATATCCGAATGTTTCATCAAAATTACTGAGGTTATTTTTTAATAAACATAAATGATATACCCTCTCCTTACCTTCTACTCCCTTCCCCCACCTCAATACGATGAATAAAATTAATAAGTGTCGCACTTGTAGTTAGATGAGCTGGGCTTTTTTTTCATAAATATGGTGGCGAAAAAAATCAATGTTTTGTCTTAGAATTAGGCCTAGAGGTATATTTTAAAGTATTTTTTTGTTATAGTTGATTTATTTGTTAAAATCTCTTTATTTATGGCCTGGAGCCACGTGTGCATTACCCCGCAATTTTGTTTGTGTGGGCTAAGTTCGCACACCATGAACGTGCTTGCCCTTCCATTCCTTAAATAAGGGTTTTAAAAATTAAATATTTTCAATTTTGTTGACACTAGCTAATCTAAACTTACTATATACTAAATTCAATTTTTATTTTTTATTTTATTTTAGGAACTAAAGACAGCGTTTATCTCGAGTACTATTTATTGTGAAATAAATATTTACAAGAGTAACCTTGTTTTTGTTATCTAATAATGGTGTCGTCAGTGATTGATGTCTGGAATCGAAAGTCTGATATCGAATTTTGTTTTTATTTTTTTATGACTGTTTATTGGATTTAATTCCCTTGTATACTCCTTATTAAGCTACCGTCTTCATTTGTTTTTATATCACTACCGAATATATCTCCTGTTTTTAGAGAGCAACGGCTTTAATATATATATAAATATATATATATATATATATATATATATATATATATATATATATATATATATATATCTTCTTATCGGATATACCTAACATGCATAAACTTTAAATATTGTTTGTGCAATGAGCCGTGAATTATACAATTCCTGAAAAGGTTCGATGAAAAGGGAAAGAGGGTCTTGTGATGTTCAAAGGACGCCTGTACTCCAGAGAGGATTATAAGTGGAAGTTGGTTTTGCGAGTATTAAACTCCACCACCCGCCTCTTACAGACTGTAGGCCTCTTTGAATTTAAAGGTTTAATGAGAAAATACCACTGGAATAAGAAATTTTTCCTCTTATTAAACATCAAAGTAATATTTAACATTATCATGTTGAAATTCTAATGACTGGATAAATATTTTAGAAAAGACTTTATAACAGTGGGTAGTTTTTTAAAATTATCTGTATACGTTACAATTTTCGTAAAAAAAAAAATACATTGCTTGTAATCAATGGAGAAAAAAAATACAATACCTAATATTTATTTATTTTACCTTAATTAAATAGACAGAGGACCAGGCTATATAGTACCCGCAATACTAAACGGTTGTGTGGGTTTAGAGGGTCTAACCGACAGACACGGTTAGAAGCACATTTTATTGTGTGTGTGTGTGTATATATATATATATATATATATATATATATATATATATATATATACATATGTGTACATACATACGTTATATATACACACACACAATAAAATGTGCTTCCAACCGTGTCTGTCGTTTAGACCTACTAAACCCACACAACCGTTCAGTATTGCGGTTACTATATAGCCTGCTCCGTGGCTATTAAATTAAGATTAAGTAAATGAATATTATGTATTGCATTTTTACCTATATATTATATTATCCTTGTATTATTCATATATATATATATATATATATATATATATATATATATATATAATGAAACTCCTAGGTGTGCCCGACGTTTTTATTATGCTCAAGGAGGAAATGTTTTTCTTGCATGAAAATCCATTGTGTGACCATGCCATTGTTGTATATTGTAAAATACAGTTGTAAATTAATTTTTCTTATTTTATATATATATATATATATATATATATATATATATATATATATATATATATATACATATTTACAGGATAAAAATGTTAGAATTGGAAATAAAAGACTCGGTTAAAAATAAAACTCCATTTCTTTAGAAAACTTAATCAAATCAGATAATATCGAAATGTCTCCTTCAAAATTACATTGTTCAAAAGCACGCGATTCAAAAATTATTCAAACTCTTTTATCTGGGTCAAGAATATACCAACTTTTAGGAAAACGTATTCCACTCAATGTTAAGGTTATCTTCATGTTTAATTATTTATTTTTTTTTATTATTTTGTTTTTTGGAAACGTATATTTATTACGATATTTTGATGATGAATTCACGAAGTACAAACGTTCCTAGATCGCCCAAGTTTAAGCAGGGGAAGAGCGTGTAAATTTAGACAAGTATTGCTGGAATCGATAAAAAAGGTTATAAATACTGAACCGACGCATGTTGCCCTAAATTTCGATCTCTCCCTTTGGGCCTTCAAAAGCCCTGCTGAGTCTAAGGTCTAAAGCCCTATTTACACAGTGACAGTTATCTGTAGTTGTAAGATTATCACGACTGTGTGGCATAGCGGCAGTGTCTCTGTATACACGCTGATAGTAAACCTGGACAGTTAGTTGGAAAAATGGTTGATGTAGAACAGCTGATTGAACACCACTAAAAGAACAGCTGATGTCATGATTATTTTACGAGTAACAACAAAGGCAAGTCATTTATAATAATAATAATATATATATATATATATATATATATATATATATATTCATATTTTCAGGAATCTAGAAACTTAATTTCGATACCTAAATAAATAAAAATAAATCTAAATAGAAATTTATAACAAACGCAAAAAACAAAAAAAAAACTTAATTGTCATGCGATGGGTTCTGCAAATTTTGGGATTTTTGGCTGCTTTTCGCGCGATGTCACAAGAATCACGCCTCATGACCGAACTTTCCTGCCCGCGTGTTTCTTATCGTCTTACTGATCCGATTTTAATGTTTTTAATTATATATTGTGGAGTGAGGCGGTCCCAACATTCTTCCGATATATCGGTAACTCAATTACATTTTTAAAAAAAAAACATCTTTTTGATAGAATTATCTTTCAATTCTGAACATCTTAATTTTTGAATAAAGGATTATGTACTATGTGAAAACCGCGAGCTGAAAACAAACTAACTAGTTATTATAACCAATTGACATACGCATCATAGTTTAGAAGAATCGATCTAATTGGGGATTGATAAATTATTTTCCACTTCTATAATTTTATTTTTATTTAAAACTAAAATTAATTAATTTAATTTTTATATTACATTTAATTTAATATGTATAATAATACCAAACTGTATTTTAAATTGTTTATTTTTGAATTTTTGTGTGTTTTTAGAACTGAAGATTAATGTATAACATTTGAAGCTAATTTTCAATGAAAATAAAATTATAGAAGTGGGAAATCAACAATTATTTATTATAACGACAATCGCTACTGTATGAATAATTTTTTTGCAAGATAAAATTTCAATTTTTTTTGTTAATTTGTTGTACAGGTTTATAATTTACTTACACTAGTACAAATTAATTCGGGATGTTGTGTGTTATCATGATCATCATCAATTAATGTTCAGTAAATTATTAATTTGTTTCCAAAAAAATAAGTGAAGGAATATTTTTTTTTTTACTGATATTAATATGAAATAAACAATTATAACTGAATAAAGTTTTTAAAAAATGAGATAATGAATGTATTTTTCTACAATTTACTAGTTTTCTGTGATAGAAGTATTGTACCGACAGTGAGATAGTGTGGCAGCCCTTCTCTAGACGCTGACGACAGCAAATCTTATGACAGTTAAAAAATGGCGGATGTAGAACAGCTGGCTGAATACTAGCAATGTGTAGGTCACCATTTCAAAAACGTTGGGTACAATCGACTTCAAGTTCAGAAATAATCGATAAGTAGGTTAGGTCAGGTTGATAAGTCACTGCCGCGACAGATACTGTCAAGTATCAGGTCAACGGTGCGGCAGTGCGGCTACGACCGTATATGCTGCCATGAAGGCGAATGTCCCTACCGTTTTCGATGGTAGCCATTATGTAACCGGGACATAAAATTATTGGGATTAACAAACAATGAACCATATGCGATGAAAATTCGTTAGACTGACGTTAGTCTAATTGTTTTGTTAGATAATTTCGCATGAGGGAAAACATTATTTGGTCCTGACAAAGAGTAATCCGGTTAAACTTGAAGGGTCGCTAATACTAGTCTAGGGTCCGGTTACTTCCTTTCTTCTCCCCCTCCCCTCAAGAAAAACAACTTTATTTTTCTTTATTTACCCGTGGAAGGTTCCAGTTCCCTTCGCCACAGCACAAAGGGCTCAAAACGTACAGCTTGTAACCAGTTCAACAATAGACATCTTAATGAGAAGTATATTGTTTTAATATCTTTCTAAATACTTTTATATTAAAAGTGTTATCGACTTGGATAATGTCATATATTAATATATATTATTATTTGACTGCTTTATTTATTTATACGATATAATATCATTGTTTATACTGCCTGGTGCTTTATTCAATCATGTAATTCAATTGTCTATTTGTACTGCAATATTATACCAGAATATGAAACCGTATTAACACCCCATAATATCACTTTAATATATCCTATAATATTCATCCGATATTATAACCGAGCTTTGAATTGGGTCCACACTATTCAATATAAAAGCACTTGTTTTATAACAATTTTGTTGTAACAAACAATTCTACTGTATAACTTTGCTAACGAAAAATCAAGAGAAACTTAATTTTACAATAGAAAGGTGATTCAGTAGATATTATGATCAATGGCGATAGATATAAGGGCTAATACAGAATTAAAAAGTTATAAAGTTATAAAACCGTGTGTTAAAATTGTTTTCACGCGATAACATGCTCTACAACTTTTATAAAATCTGTTATGTAAAGTGTTTTGTTACATAGTGTGGACCTACTTTAAAAACATTGATAACTAATGATTAGGTGGCTAGTCTTCCAATATATATATATATATATATATATATAAAACTCTTAAAATATATTTGAAACCAACGAATGTTCTATTGGATAAAAATTGTCATGAAGGCATGAAGGTAGAGGTCAATGTAACTCCATAACAAATTTAAGTTTAAATTAAAATTGAAATTAATTTAAGAGATCATTGAGTGTAAATTAATTTTGTCTTTAAATCGTTTATATAATGATTTAATGGTTAATTGTAGCTATGAAGTATTTAAATCTTAATATGCCTTCTTGTTACTGATGTAGAATGGTATCGTAGCAAATCTTAGCTCCAACCTATTTTTGATTGAAATGGTTTTAGTTTCAGTTAGTTTTTTTTTTTTTTTTTTTTTTTTAGTATCCGTTGACATGTGCAATGAAATTCCGAATGAGTCTCAATAAATTACTATGAACCTCGAATTTTTTAATAAGTGATAATTTCGATCATTAATTTAAAAGATGCAGTAATAATTTGAGTCCTACATTAAGTGATTCCAATATTTTAAAATTATTTAATTATGAAACATTTCGGGAATCTTCCTACATTCATCATCACTGCAGTCACTTATTATTCCAATATATTTCAATTTTTTACTTCCCCTTACTATATACGAAGTATATAGTAAGGGGAAGTATGCGATCGTGAAAATTTTCGAATTCGAGTTTTCAACGGAAATACACGTTTTAAGGTCCACTGAGTCCAATTGACCAAGCCTCGCAAAATGTTCTGTGTTAGTGTGTATGTGAACAGCCTAGCTCAAAAACAAAAAGACGTACGATACTCAAATTTCATATTTAAAGTAGGTATATCGCAGTGATGTTACAGCAACATTTTCGTTAAAATCGACTAACCGGAAGTGCCGCTTTATATAATCGATTTTACACTTTTTTACAATTTTCTCGAAAACGGCTCTAACGATTTTGATGAAACTTGCCTAAATTATTCTTCTTAAAGGCCTTTAACTTTTCATTTATATAGTAAATCACCGGGAAAAAGTTATGATGAAAAGAATATTTTATTTGCGCATAACTTAAAAAGTATGCATTGTACGGTAAATTATGTGCAGAATTGTATGAAAGGTAATTAAACTATCTAAAAAACAATAAAAGCATCATGAAAATCGGACCAGTATTAGCAAAGATACAGCGCATCGGACAAACCGGAAATAGCTATTATATCATGGATTTTACACTGTTTTACATTTTTTTCGAAAACGGCTCTAACGATTTTGATGAAACTTGCCTAAATTATTCTTCATAAAGGCCTTTAACTTTTCATTTATGTAGTAAATCACCGAAGAATTGCAGATAAAAAATGTATGATGAAAAGAATACTTTATTTGCGTATAGCTTAAAAAGTATGCATTCTAATGTAAATTATGTGTAGAATTGTATGAAAGGTAATTAAATTATCTAAAATATAATAAAAGAATCATAAAAATCGGACCAGTATTAGCAAAGATACAGTGTATTTTATGAGGAGCACAAGACCCTAGGTGGATAACCGCATCCGAAAGGAGACGGATGCGACCGAACCTCCTCCCGCCAATCTGTTGTAAACAATACGCTCTGTAATAAAGTAATTTAAGATTACAAAAGCGAAAATTAACTTACTAATTTCTACTTTCACATTATTTAATGGAAAGAAAATATTTCCATGGGAACTAAACCAGAAACTTTTAAAATATATTTGCAACTTGGCAAAGTTGAAATATATAGGTAGGGTACAGGATTGTTTTACTAAAATCGTTTAAAATTTTTTTTTATTGTACTTAATTGGGAGAAGATGTGTATGCTGCTGAGTTTATTAGAAGCAGTGTTTATGTGAACTCTTTAAAATTGTATTAAAAAGATAATTATTATAGGACGGTAAGGAAAAGTTGTGTGATGCGCGCACCACACCAGATTTTTATGTGCTTGGATCTGAAATAGAACAGATGAAGAATGAGCTAAAAATGTCTAATTCCTTATTACATAGGCATCGCATATATTAGAAAAAGTGATAAAAGAAGAATATAAATATGCTGGAATGAGTAGGAACTGTAGACACAGTTAAAGCTTTGAAGATGAGCATAAATTCCTGAAACGTTGCCTGAATAAATAATTAAAAAATATTAGAAGCCTATTTACCGTCTTGTATTTAACATTTAAACATATGAATATGTCTATAATAATAAAAAATATATTACGGTTTCCTCCACAAAATAAAGACCAACAGTTTCTGTCAATTTAATACATATCTCAGCCAATTTGATGCCCCAACCCGATTCGTCGATAGAGAGCGTTCTGAGGAGACTTACTTTCTAAGCTAATGTAAACCATAAACCTCGCGTATTTTTTGTAAACCGATTATACATTATACATTGCATTATATTGTACAGTAAGAAATTCAGTCCTACATGTATTTTTTTTTACTTATTAACATACTTTCTCCATATCGAACCAAGATATATTGTAAACTTTGAAATAAAATATTTTTGATTATATCATTTAAAATTAATGAAATTAAGATTAGGAATCGGTGGGGGGTATGTAAAAACCATCATTCCTTATTTTCACTGTCATTGATGGCAACGAAGACTTCTCTCCTAACTGACTATAGATGAATTTAAGGAAGAACCCTTCATTGCGCATGTTTCTAACAATAATCTTTCGTTATTTAGTTAAATAACAAAAGATTATTGTTAACATCAACTTACGAATTAGTGCACGCGATTTTGAATGAATAGATGTAAAACAAAAAAAAAACATCAGTCATGTTCAGCTGGCTTAAGTCATGTAGGAGAAGGCTTTCCCCTCCTTGAGTGTAACCTTTCCGCCTATGCTCCGCCCACAAGGTTCTTCCTTAAGTCTTTTTTCTCGGTATACTGTTAAGAATATATTTTCAAATCATAAGTTTCACTGTATTATATTATATTTTTTATAAATATATAAAGCAACAATTAGAAATGAAATACATTAAAATAGGTATGCTACAGAACAAAGTCCAGAGCTTTTTTGAATAGATGCGAAACAATGAAAATATACAGCATAAAAAAAAAAAAAAAAAAAGCAGCAATTAAGTCCGGCTGTAGCAGATAAATATTTATTCTGCTGCATCAGCTAGTAGATCGACCCTAGGGCCGGGAGACCTCCCTGGGGCTCACCCAGCCTCTATAAAGTGTGTACCCTTAACTGGAAGAAAAACCTGCCGGTTGAACATGATCTTAGCCAAATCACTTCCTTGGTCAACGAAGAGGTCCTTACTGAATATTGAACCTAAGACCCTTCATGGGTAGTAGTGGTACAGGGTTAATTATATTTATGTTATCCAAATGGGAAAAACAATATTTTGTTCCCACCTTATTTAAAATTAACAAGATTCTATAAGAGTTTATAAATATGTATTTTTTTTGTTTCTTTAGGTGAAAATATGCATTATTATTAATAACATGCTCATTTTAAATTACTACAAACATACTTTTTTTTAAATTACTGTGAGCATGCTTTTTATAAATTACTAAAAACCTGCTTTTTTATATGACCTACTATAAACATGCATACAGCTCCTATTTACTGATAATAAAGTATTATTAATTAACAGATATTTCATGTGTTCATAAAAAAAAAAAATATATATATATATATATATATATATATATATATATATATATATATATATATATATATATATATATATATATGAATTGCAAATAGTAATAATAAAGCTAGTTTTAATTATTTAGGAAAAATATTTCCAATTATTAAGTAGGATATAAATGTAATTATTATATGAACTATAAATGATATTTGGAATAAAAAAAAAATTATTTATTTTGAAATGAACTCAAAAAGATAATTAAGAAAAAATTTGCATCACTTACAAGTCAAACATAGTTATTTCACTGGTTATAATCCATGTTACTTAGAATTTCAGATCACTCACCTGAAAAAAATTAAAATATGTATATAATGTTTGTTTTTCTAATTATTATTATTCTACAAGATGGCTATCGACCACACAACTGCTCAGTTACTCACTTATTTTCTTTGTGGTACTTCTTGAAAAGACCGAATATTAAAAATGTTTCTGCTTGTAAAAAAGTTGTAAAGATAAAAAATAATGATATTTCATGGATTCTGAGAAACCAAATCTTCCCTTTTACGCTTAGGAAAAGTTTTACCCTTTAGCATCATCAAGAGCTTTTGAAATGATTTCGAAGTTTACATTCCCTAACTCAAGAGTTACTGAATAAATGGCAGAGTTTTATATTTGAGCTTTCCAAGGCAAAAGGAAAGCAGAGAGAAAAATAATAGTAAAAAAGAAAATCACTCTTGTAAGTATTTGCTCGCTTAAAAAGTTATAAACTCGCTCACCCTCTCTCTCCCCAGGGAAGCCTTGTATCAAATTTATTTTTGCAAATTCATTGCCCCAAGGGAATGTATTTTTTTAAATGTAGTTAATATTCAGACAGTTAAAGGTATATAGATAGTTGGACCAGATAGTAAACTTGTTTAAAATAATAAAAAATATCATTATATATAATAAGTTCACATATGTACAGTAAATAACAAATAATAGCTGAAGATATAGGTACCTTCATGGTAATAACGGTCTGAGGGGAGTCAACAAATATACAAACTAGGAAAATAAAATGACATCTTATTTTAAAGAATAAAAGCTTCGGCAATTATTTACAAACATCATATGAAAGTCAAATATAATATATTTAAATCGATATTCTATATTAAACATTTATTATTAAAGTTAATAATTGAATTCTTTAACTAATTCATTTCTGTAGCTCCAGGCTACTCTACAATAGCCAACAAGGTTATTCCAGATTTTACCATTTAAGTAACTTTTAAACTCTACCTCATCCAATGTATTTGTATTAAAATATTTTATTCTAAATTCAGCAAGAATGGAACAAACTGCAATAAAATGGTAAATATCTCCGTCTCTGTTTGTAAGATTACATAGCGAGCATAATTAATTCTGATTATGAAACCTATATTTATTTAAGTATAACAGTTCACCCCTCACTTTGAATATCCAACTGATCGAGCCCAATTTTGTATCGCTAAGTAAGCACGGTTGAAACTTTAGCGACTTATGCAGTGTTTGCTATTGCCTGTTCTTTACTCCTGATTTATATTTTTTCATCAAAATAATTTTTTTTTTTTTATCTTTAATCTCATTTATAATAAAATTGACATTATAAAAATTACCTAATGAAATGTTGTACGAGCTACACAAACTTTCCCAATATTTGTAAAACTTGTTTAAAACATTTTTGTCAATAAATTTTATTACTGTTTCATTACAATATTAAGAACAGTGTTTCTAGTTTATTTATGACCGTTTTGTAGTTTAATTACAGCTCAATTTAATGAGTTAATGTATAAACTTCACGTAATTTCCCTAGGGATTTCCTCTACCGATTATCGTTAATGTCTTTGATTAAACAAATTGCTAAATATCTAAGATTTATGACTGAACTTCAGGCAATAAATAAATTGTTGCCTTAGTAAAGTGAGGTACAGATGAAGGCGCCACCTGGCGATAACTAGTTCCTACTATGTGTAGTCCCTTATTGGACTAGCAGATGGCGCTAGTACCTCAATTTCTTATGATTTTGTCTAAATCAGTAACGCTGAATGCATTAATAAATTAATTAAAGGTAATGAGATTAACAATAATAAGATTTCATAATAGACATGCACGTATTTATATTGTACTAGCTATACCCACACACAAGGCGTTGCTTGTGAAAAGAATTGGAAGTTAAATTAAATACCCTCCCAAATCTCAGGTTTTTTTGTTTAACTTCTAAAAGACAATGTTAGTAACAGAAGACAGAACTATTGTTCATATCATTCCCAATCATCATGCTGTAAACTTTTTACAAAAGTTTTATAAACAACTTTAAAAAAAAAAAAAAAGATTTAGATTTAACTTTGATTTTTTTTTTTTTTTTTTTTTACGCATTATTTATATAATACACATTTCACCATACTTATTGCTATATGAAATAAATGGGAAAGCAAATAAAAGTATTAATGGGGACATAGATTCACCGAGAAAACGAATCATTCAATTCTATATTCGAGGCTATGTGGAACGATAGGAAAGGAAGGAAAGAGATTTTTTTTACAAAAAAATCATTTTTTTATTGTAAAGGTAGTATGCTTATAAATGTGATTTTATTACTTATAAAACCATAGGTTATTAGAAAAAAATATTTTTTTTTTTAATTAAATCATATTTCTTCAATATTTTTCTAGTTGAAACTTGAATTTTGAAAGCATTTTCTAAAGGCACTTAGTCTCTTTTATATTTCTATAATTAAATTATTAAAACTAATTGAAACTCTAGAAGAAAAGGTGGGGCCTAGTAATATTCCAAGACCAAAGGGGTGAAAATTTGTCTCGATAATCGACTGCATCGTTTAGAATTCGTCTCATTTTATTTAGACGTATTTTAGAAACAGGATCATAATGATAATAAATTTGTCGAAACGGTAATAAAGCTTCACGTTTTTACACTTTTACCTTTTTCTCCGATTTTATTAACAAACGACGCTTTCACGCAATAATTTCACAATTTTGACAAGAAAATGTTTTTATAGCATCTTCCAGGTGTATGAAGTTGCTATGACAACGCTTACAAAATTACCTAATTTTTTAATAGTTTTCCTCATTTCTCCCCCTAAGGGTAGCATTTCGAAAAATTGAATGCATATAAGCCATCTCGAAGAAATTCTATAAATGATAGTGAAAACCACATCAAAATCGACTGACTCCTTTTTGAGATCACAAACATACGCAGGCTGAATTCGTATACATATATATATATATATATATATATATATATATATATATATATATATATATATATATATATATATATATATATATATATTATACAGTACTGATTACAAACTAAGAATAAGTACAGCTTTATCTATTACAAGGGTTCCACTATTTCATATTTTTTTTATTTATTTGTTCAATTTGGATCGAATTCTTAAATACGCGTAAAAAACTAGACAGTCAACCTTTCGCAAGTTTAAGCATCAAATCAGCAATAGAAAGAAACAACAAAATAATTTATATGAAGACCATTTACAGCACATCTCACATCAACAGGCTAAAAAGACGCATCAACTAGAGACAGCACTCCAAGACTAATAGGGATCTGCTGTTTCTAGTTGGTTCGTCTTTTTATACTATTGATGTGAGATGTGCTGTATATGGTCCGCATATATGCGATTTTCGTGTTTCTGTCCTGATGATGCCTGAATTGGCAAAACGTTGACCGGTTCATTGTTCAGGTATATTTTAGAGCTTTAAGTTTTGTGTTTGAAATCTTCCAATCGTATTATGGAACGATGAAATCGAGTGTTTGGAGTGAAGACGATTTCCAGGGGTCCTCTCTATCGTCTCATTTTTTACTAACAGATAATGATTCAGGCTCCTACACGCGATTTTTAAAACTATTTAGAGCACATCTGGCTACAATGCCAGATATTAATAAGAAATAAATTATTTCTGAATATTATGTAAAATATATTAGCAGTGAGAAGGGTGGAATTAGCAACTGTGCTACCCACAATACCCAATTGATAATTTTACTCAAATTTTTTCTAAACTATGGAAAAAGTTGGTATAAATGTATTAAAAGATATTTACAGTCTACAAATATTTCAATCTACAGATTACTACAACTCTTGAGAATTAATAAGATATAAACAGTGCCCGACAACAGCTAGAACATGTATTTAATTAATTTTTAATCAAATAATTTTAAAAAAATGTTTATTTTCATTTAATTAATACTTATATTTTTTTAATTTAATTATTATTTTAAATAATAAACAAAATGTTATCCATATCAATATTGTAAATTTTATGTAATATGTTGTGACCAACGTTTTTGATTATTATTATTATTAAACCACAACCCAAAAAAATTAGTAAAAAAACTGTGCAGTTAATCGTTCCACGCTTACGGTCGGTTGGGTTGAATGGATTTTGGCAGGACGTTATGGAGTTTAGGACCGATAGAATTCTAGCGGCTCCGCATCACTCAAAAAAAAATCCACTCATGGTCGTTTCACATTCCATTTGGCGTGAATTGTTTGGAGTGGAGTGATCGTCAGTGACACAATGTCCACTCATTACCACCAATAACAACAATTGTATATATATATTCTATTTTGTGGTCGTTCTTCCAGTTCAAATACGTTGTCTTTACCTTTTAGTTTAGTCTCAATCGTCGAGCACTGGGAAAAATACTTGTTTTTTATCATGAAAATATTTACGTCATTAATACAAATGACAGAGAGACGGAGAAGTTTGTCTAAAATAAAATAATCATCATTTATTAGAAAAGGTGACGACTCTTATAATTCCTCCTCTTGCGAACAGATGTGGTAGCTAGCCGCTTACGTTAATGAAATAACTACGTACAAAGGTTTTTTAAAACTGAACCCTGTGAGAAACATTCGTTTCTAGGAAGGATGAGTCGATTGGAAAATTTAGATTACAGAACTCCAGACTGTGTGAACTGTTCTAGCTGAATATAACCTATACTCTTTACTTGACTTGACTTGCATCCTAGAACCCAAATATTCTACGCAATAATTTATTTTCAAATATCTTATGACGTAGTTAGTTATTCATTTAAAGTAAGCGGCTAAGCTTCGAACCCGTAAACTATTAAGTTGCATTCACACCCTTACCCAAACCTTGGCAAATCAAACGTGTATAGGGGGTAGTTTGGTTGACTCGACTTGACTTGTATTTGTGTCCGATCCGATGCTTGTGGGAAGCGCCACATAAGCGCTAGTGTTCCATCTACATATTGGTATATTTTTAATATGTATTTATTTTATATTTTCAAATGTTGCTTTATAAAATAATAGTTGGCATCCGCATGATGGTATTGAAGGATCAATGTAATTAGGGATTGATAAATTATTTCCCTCTTCTATAATTTTGTTTTATTGAAAACTAGTTTCGAATGTTATACATTCATCTTCAGTTTTAAAAACACATTAAAATTCAAAAATAAGCTAGTCAAAATATAGTTTGGTATTATTATATATATTAAATTAGATGTAATATAAATCAGTATTATAAAACAGTTATGAATTATGAATTTAATTAAGACAAGATTTCTTGTCTTTGTATTTGATTTCTTGTCTTAATTAAATTCATAATTGTTTTATAATTCTGATTTATATTACATCTAATTTAATATGTATGATAATACCAAACTATATTTTGAATTGCTTATTTTTGAATTTTTGTGTATTTTTAGAACTGAAGATAAATGTATAATATTCGAAACTAATTTTCGATAAAACAAAATTATAGAAGTGGCAAATAATTTATCAATCCCTAATTAAAATAAAAATAGTTTCAACCGAAATTAAAAGCCGATAAACGTTGAAATAGCCGGAATAGTAGAATGTGGGATAGGATAGTTTGCCAAGCTTCTGTAAGCCCCCTTCCTTTACATGTTTGCCGTTTGGCCTGGCGTTTGACTTGCCTAAGATTAACCAAACCAAAGATTTTGTAGATAAAAGTGTATTCATCAAAAATAAGAAGTTTTGACAATCTTTTTCAGTTGGAAGGATATTGTTTATTTACAATCACAACATCAATATTAGGCTTGATGGAACTCAACTTAAGTCATCTTCAACAATGAGTACTTCTCCATTGAATCATTTTTACCATCATGAATAATTTTTATTAATTCTATATTTTTATTAATTTGGCTTACAATTGATACATTCACTAAGGGTACTTAAAAAATTGTTATTCCTCATTGAAGATGTTAAAAAAACGATTTCATTCATCACTTTTGTTTGCTTATTCGCGTACCACCTGGAACGTCCTTGCGTTGGTCAGTTAATTCGTGCTATAAATGATAAAAGCCCTCCTGTTATCTAGGGTAACGCTATTATATGAACCGAGCTCATTTTTATCTCTCATTCCTGTGTAAGAAAGATAGGTTGCCAATTGTTCTGGAATATTAAGTATTAATTATAATTATATAAGTGTATGTAATTATCCAGAATCGTTCCTTACATCTCCCTTACAACCTGTTTTACGTGCTGAGATACTCCTCCTTTCTTAAAGGGAGTATCAAAATTGAGTCCCAAATCCCAAAAAAGGATATTAGTTCAATCATCCCATCAATCTTTCGATAGAGTCTAAATTGAGTCCCGATACGTGTACATTGAAGCCTCTTTTAGTGTAGTGGCTGTTAAAGGAAAGAAAATGGACCTTCCTAGCTTCCTTATACCCTCCTCACACTCACTACACTTTTTTTTAACTGATTAGAAGTGTAATTTTTTACGTTATTTTAGTTATTATTGCAAACAAATAATTATAAATGACTTTATTTTGGATAATGATTTGATCGGACTATTTCAATGAAGAAGATATCAAATGATGTAAGATGCCATCCATAAACAACCCGCAGAAGGCAAGCTACAAGCCAATCACTTATTCAAAGAAATTTTACAGAAATCGTTTATTGAATTTGAAAAAAATATAACTATGTAAAAAAAAAATCTATGTATATTTTTTAGTCAACACAAATTAGCATTTAAGTCAATTTAGCATTTCTTTATTTTCGTTACATATTTTTATTCCATCGACCGACGTTTCGAAGTTTTCCTACGTCTTCAGTGTTTTATTTTTTCTCTAAAATTCCACAATATAACAAGTACACCATAAATAATTTTAAATATTACTGTCCATTTTTAGTTAATTAATTCAAAAACATTATAATTTATTATCTTCAAATTGTTAATATTGTTTATATTTAATCGATGGAAGTAGAAATTATATAATATATGTATTTATTATATACACAATTTTTTTCACTTTTTTTTTTAAATTGCTATTTGTAATTCCATTTTCTTTTCAGCGGCTTTAGTTTTTATTTGGGACCTGTTCAAATTGGAATCTTCTTCGAAAATTCCCTTCTTAAAAAAAATCACCAATCATATTAAATATTGAACGAAAAACAAAAAGGTTGCTATAAATTGTAACAGTCCCGTTACCTCCTTTCCTAAATCGATCCTATAACGCATTTTTTTTAAGGAAAGAAAAAGGAGCATCTCTGCAATTAGATTTGCTTAAAGGGCGCCTTTATCATTTATTTCGTTAAAGGCTTCATGAAGGAAGGAACGTTTAAGATGAAATAAAGGAATATCTCTGCATCCAATCCTAGATCTTTTCTGAGGTTAGAATTTGTTGGTAGCAATCTATTGCCATTTTCTCCTAGGACATTACCTTTGAAAAACAAACAGGATAAGATCCTTTCAAAATAACCATTTTATCAATCTTAATTAATATTTAACGAGTAGCCGTTTGTATTTGAGAAGGCGATTTCGATGACAAAGGCTAGGATTATACCCATCCATTATTCTCTAGTCAACATAGTTTATAAAACGAAAATCTGTTTATGGTAACTTGAGATGCTCTGATCGAACTATCGGTTACGTAACTCCGATGCAACACGTACGTGATTACACGATCAATTCTCAAACAATGGGCAAAGTTCCCAAGTCCCTCTTGTATAAAATTCATTCCAAGGACCTCTATCTGTGTTTATTGTTCGATCGGGTTGGTTGTAACACGTTCCAGGAAAACATTTCTTTCAGGCAGGAATAATGAATTATTTATTATATTCGACTTTCTAATAATGCTTTATTTGTTCTTAGCAGTTCAATTTTCATTGCAAGGCCTGTCTCGAGGCCGATTTGAATTTGTGTACTATATCAGTAAGCAATTGTTCGAAAATATGTATGTTTTTAAATTTTCACCGAAAACGGTTCTGTTTACGAGAAGGAGAGTTCTGTAAAAACGTGGTACGACGATAAACATATAACCTTTTTTAAAAAAAAAAACTTCCAATCAATAGATCGTTATCTATATAGAAGTCGATCAATCGCTGGCCATTATTATTTAGCATTCTTTCTCCTCCATTTAGGCCAATAACTCCGCATGCACTACTGTGGCCGCATCCAGTTCTGGCATTGAAGTCCCCTATAAGGATTATGTTTTTCCTTCCATCGCGGCATTGGTTTATTGTTCTCTCCAAGTCCGTGTAGAACATTTCTTCATCTAACACGGATGCATCCTCTATTGGGGCGTATGCTTGTATTAGTGCTGATTTCCCAACTGATAATTTCATTTCGGCCACTATTATTCTGGAGGAGATAGATTTCCAATCTTCTAGTTGACTACACATTTCGCTCTTCTTTATAAAACCAACTCCTTCTTTTGCAAAACTACCTTTCGGAACCCCGGAGTAAATTAGAACATGGTCATGATCCAATTTCATCTCTCCATTGGTCTTCTTCTTCAACTCGCTGATTCCCAGGATATCAATCTTGAATCTGAGTGTTTCTTCATCAAGCTCTTCTTCTTTTCCATTTAGCATCTTTATATTCCATGTTGCCATACATAAGTCCTTGATTGCGCCATTTCGTTTCCGTTTAGTCAATCCATTCTTTCCGAGGCTTCCATTTCTTCTCTGAATTCATCTTACCCCTTTACGGGTGATTGGCCCAGAAAAAGACATCCCGTTACCTAGGGACAACTGGTCGGATTTAGAAAGGATTTAGGAACTGGCCATGTTTCCCCTGGGATACATGACGATAGGGATAACAAGAGATCGCCTGGGCAGGGTCGCTAGGTCCCTGAAGTAGATCTGTTCCTCACTGGGTGCATGAAGAAGTGTCTACCCACTACCCGCATAGAACTTTTTTAGATATACGTAACTCAAAACATTTGAAATTAATTTCTTGAAAAAATTATTTTCCATTCGTTACTATTTTACTTTTACTTTAGATAGTTGCAAAAATTAAAAAAGATTTCTGAAACTTATAAAGGTCACTGACGCCTACTCCACTCCGACAGTTCCACGGCAAAGGGAATGTGGAACGAAATTCCATGTGTCCTAAATTCCATAACTACACGCCAAAATCCAATCATTCCGTGTGGAAAACTGCTGGAGTAGAATGTGGGGCTGTATAGGTTTTAGGCAGGCTACAGGAGGAGTAGGGTACAGATTAAATTATTCAATTGTTATTGCTTATTGTACATAAACTATTTATATCTCATGAATTCCTCAGAGTTGTATTAATCTTCACATGGAAGTATTTGTAGGTTGTAAATATTATAAAATACATTTTTTAGTTTTTTGCTTTCTTTAATTTTTGTATTTATATATTTACAAAAAAAAAATGGAATAGAAAAAATAAGGTGTGGTTCAAAATGAAAATAGTGATAAGGAGCATGAGCTTGTCTATTTTCATTGATAACATCTTGCATTGATATCAATTTTTATAATTATGTGTAAAGAAGCTTGACAAATGACGTTTGCTGCAATGTGAAGAATGTAATGCATTTATATAAGATTTTAAAAGCCCCTTTTAATTATTTGCATAAATGTATATATATATATATATATATATATATATATATATATATATATATATATATACATATGTGTACATACATACATTATATATACACACACAATAAAATGTGCTTCCAACCGTGTCTGTCGTTTAGACCCTCTAAACCCACACAGGACCAGGCTATATAGTACCCGCAATACTGAACGGTTGTGTGGGTTTAGAGGGTCTAAACGACAGACACGGTTAGAAGCACATTTTATTGTGTGTGTATATATATATAATATATATATATATATATATATATATATATATATATATATATATATAATATATATATATATATATATATATATATATATATTTCCATATGTGTACATACATACATTATATATACACACACACAATAAAATGTGCTTCCAACCGTGTCTGTCGTTTAGACCCTCTAAACCCACACAACCGTTCAGTATTGCGGGTACTATATAGTCTGTTCCGTGTCTATTGAATTAAGATTAAGTAAATGAATATTATGTATTGCATTTTTACCTATATATTATATTATCCTTGTATTATTCATATATATATATATTTACAGGATAAAAATGTTAGAATTGGAAATAAAAGACTCGGTTAAAAATAAAACTCCATTTCTTTAGAAAACTTAATCAAATCAGATAATATCGAAATGTCCCCTTCAAGAAGGGTGGCTCAATAAGCCAAAGTAATCCTGGCGTAAGGAATATATATATATATATATATATATATATATATATATATATATATATATATATATATATATATATATATATAGGGAGCGGAGTAGCTCAGTGGTAAGGCAGTAAGTTACAATGCTCCCGGTCCCGGGTTCGAGACCTGCTGTGGCAGATAATTATTTATTCTGTGATCAGCCGTGGATCGACTCTGTGGGATCGGGAGACCCTCCTGGGGACCACCCAGCCTCTATAAAATGGGTACCCTTAATTGGGGGAAAAAACCTGGCGGTCGAGCGTGATCTCGGCCAAATCACCTCCTTGCACAACCGTTGGCCTAGAAACAGTACGGTCCTTAACAAGTACTGAACCCAAAACCCTTCATGGGCTGTAGTGGTACAGGTTTTTATATATATATATATATATATATATATATATATATATATATATATATATATATTCACACTCACAAGACATGTATAAGATATATATATTTATTTCTTAATATTATATATATATAAGAAATAAATCGTCCTTCTATGGGTTTACCATAAAGGGGAAGAAAAAATATGTATATACACTTACATAAATATATCTATCTATTGGAAGAAGACTGACACAACCCAAAAATTAACGATTTTCCAATTTGTAAGTAATTATAATCAACGAGATGATTAATTTGTTATGATGAAGATAGTAAAAAAAAAATATTCATTGTGTGACCGCTCGAGTACAGTTGTTTTTTAAACAAAGCTATCACAAGTCAGCAAATGTAAGTCTAAATACCTGATGTGGACAACACATGACTTCCTTGTACGCCTTTTAAACTATAAATCGCTGGCTCAAAAAATGATCCTGAATTTGGTTATTAGTTTTCAAAGATTGCAGAATCTCAAAAATGACGCCCGGCGTCGCGACATCCATCTGTTGACACACACACACATACACATGCTCTTGTTTCTGGAGGTCTCATTGCGTTATTATATGTCGTTTTCTTTCAGTAGGTAATAAGTTCTTAAGAGATTTTTTCGTGTTCACTGACAACATTAGAACTGTCAATACCACTAGATAAAACATTGGAAATTGACATTTTCAACATTTTAAGCGGAAGAACCCACTTAACTTAAACCTTATTTTCCTGCTGCAGACTTGTTCATCTCACAAGTGGGGAGGATAACAAGTATTTTACACTTGATTTTAACACTTAAAACAAGTAGTAAAAAATTTTAATTAGAGTGAAAAAAAAATCGCGTTTGTAACCTTCATTACCGAACCATATGATCTCCGTATTTAATTTTAATATAATTTTTTATGTAAGTTTATTAGGACCTTCAAGTAAAGTACCGCTTCCGGTTTTCCAATTTAGACCAAAATCTATTACGTTATTTTAATCAATATATAAGTTATAAATACTGAATTTGAGAAGTTTTGTATTATATTCTTATATAATTTTTGATGGAAATCAATTATGACCTTCAAGTTAAACACCACTTCCTGTGATCGTGCAATGACCAAAAGGGGAGGCTCACAGCTAGATTTTACAAAAATCCTAAATACAAAATTTGAACTTTCTACGGCTAACGTAGCATAGTTAGAGCATAAAATGAGCTATATTTTCTGACCACTATCCAGGCCTCTATGTAATTGTAAATAAACAAATAAAATAGGTGAATATTAACGTTTTCAAAATAAAAATATTTTTTTTTAAAATTAAAAATGTTAATAATAAAACTAGTCATCTTTGTATTGGAGAGAGTTTTGGTTGACCGTAGATGTATATCTTAAGGAAGAAGTTGGTCGGGGGATGCGATCAAAAAGTAACACTTCAATAAGTAATACTTATATATTTCTGTGCCAACGTTTCGGCTTAAGTTTTAGGCCATCTTCAGGGCAGAGAGGTGTGTAGCCGAGGGCCAACTGAATCGTAATAATAGATTCAATATATAATAGATAATAATAGATCTATTATTACGATTCAGTTGGCCCTCGGCTACATGCCTCTCTGCCCTGAAGATGGCCTAAAACTTAGGCCGAAACGTTGGCACAGAAATATATAAATATTACTTATTGAAGTGTTACTTTTTGATCGCATCCCCCGACCAACTTCTTCCTTAAGATATACATCCTCGGCTACATGCCTCTCTGCCCTGAAGATGGCCTAAAACTTAGGCCGAAACGTTGGCACAGAAATATATAAATATTACTTATTGAAGTGTTACTTTTTGATCGCATCCCCCGACCAACTTCTTCCTTAAGATATACATCTACGGTCAACCAAAACTCTCTCCAATACAAAGATGACTAGTTTTATCTTTAACATTTTTAATTTAAAAAAAAAAAATTTATTTTGAAAACGTTAATATTCACCTATTTTATTTGTTTATTTACAATTACATAGAGGCCTGGATAGTGGTCAGAAAATAAAGCTCATTTTATGCTCTTTAATATGTTTTTAGTTCGAAACGTCAACCTCTTTAGAATGCAAAACAGACTGGTACACCTATACAAAATGGGCTCCTAAAAAATAACTGGGCATATAAAAAAATAGTGAATATCTGTTTCGGCTCTCTGAATATAATACAAACATAGATTAAAAAAAAATAAAAAAAAAATCAGCAAACCTCAATTGTGGATTTGATATGGATTGGCCGTGACATTCTAAACTATATTTTGTAGAGCTTTACGCAATTTTTTACTCGAATTTTTCGTCATTGTATTTACCCTTTCAATCGAAGTACTTGAACAGTATAGATAAATAACAAGTGCGCAAACGTGTTGAATCACGGTATAAATGGAATTTAAATCACTCGAGATTTAAGCAGTTGAATCTGCACCCGGGCTGCCAAGTTGTGCTTAGAGGGCATCTAGAACTGTGAGTATACCATACCAAGATAATCTGATTGGTCTGTTTTTTTTGGATTAGCCGAACTGGTGGCGTTTGTGTGTTTCATCATGTATTTCAACAAAATAATATTTATTCGAGTATCAAACAAGTTGATCCCTAAACGTCGAAATGCAACTCCAAATCGGATGGCTTGTGTTTATCAGACGAACTATCAATCCTGCCAAAAGGATCATACCCCTCCGAACAGCTTTAATAATTCAAACAGAAAATAAAGCGAGGAGTGAAATTATTTTCACTTAATATACTCTCTTTGCATGCAGGCTTCTGAGGAGGAAATAATTCATCTATTGGATGGTAAAATGATGAAATAAATAATCAGGATGCGGTCAAAGTATATTTTTTATTGTTCAAGTCGACGTTTCGGCTCAATCATGTGAGCCATCATCAGGGCTATTTTAGTTTGAAGTGGAGACAGAACTGATTGATTGAGCCAAAACGTCGGTTTGTGCAATAAAATATATATTATGTTGACTGCATCCTCGTTATTTATTTCATAATAATAACATCACAGTCCATCAAGCAACATCAATATTGGGTGTTAAGATGGAGACGATGTTCGCAGCATAATAATACTGATTTAATTGCAGTGATTAAAATAAATATTCGAACACATAGTTTTTCGGTAAAATATATATTTCATAATTTATTAAACATAAATTAAATGATGATTATGGTAACTGATGATTCGTAAATCTAAAGAATTAAGCTCTAAATGCAAAGATGAATTGTTCAATTTTTTTAAACTAGGATTGAGTTATCGATATTTCGTAATATTGTCTCATTCTACCATTCTACCATGCTATATAATTAATAACTTTAAAACCGGATCAGTGGACAATAAAAAATACAGAAAATGTTGGGTGATCGAGATGATTACGTGGGATCAAAATATCTATATATCAAAATATAAATATATCTGCATAAAGCAAAGGCTTAGATAGAATAGGGCGAAGGGGGCGCAAAAATGCCCCAAAATAATTTTTTATGATTGTTTCCTTTTTTTTTTTTTTAGGGTCCGAACATAAAATTTATTTTATTGAATTGAAGTCGAACATACCTTTCAATAATGTATATAATAAGCAGATACTGTAATTATGGCGATGGGTAGAGGGGAGGGCAGAACCGGTACTAGGATTTTTGCCGGGAGGGAAAGAGGGGGAACAAGCTTAATTTTGCTCTCTCTTTTGCAACCCCCCTCCAATAAAAGCCAATAATTTTATAACTCAGTCGAAATAAATATCATATCATTAGCATTAACTCATTTTTTGACTGAATTAAGGTAAAAATTATCGACAATGAGATACATATACTATTTACTTGATCTAATAATAGCCTTATACTCAGAATTTACCACCCTCTAAATGTCCTCTTTGTCTCCATAGTTTGGCCCTAGGGAGGCAAATGTCCCCCTTTATCCCCTTTGTTTCGACCCAGAGGGTGGAAATCTTGAAGTTTGCCCCGAGCGCCAACCTTTGGCCTAGCTGCCAAAAACCCCATAAAAAAAAAAAATAAGTGTTCGTGAACCGAATATGGTAAAAATATTAATCTCCAAACTGTGAGAAATAGGCTCCGTAAAGTTCGCTAAAAAGGAAAACAAATATAATAATTCACCTATTCCAGTAGCTCAAAGCACCTATCAAAGCAGCCCCAAACCAAGACGTTATCCCCACCATGTTTTACACTTCCGTTTAAATCGTTGGGTTCGAAGGCTTTACTGTTCTGCCTCCAAGCAAATCCTACCTAAAACTGTTGAATTTGCTTTCATCGAAGAAAAAAAATATAGCATGAAAGTCCTTTATTGATCAGCTTCTGGACAAACTATAATATTTTTTAACTTTTTAACCTTTTTTGTTTGATATAATATATTTAAACCTTGGTGCGAATCAACATGTATTTGATCTCTTGTCTTAATTAAATTCATAATTCATAAATGTTTTATAATACTAATTCCTATCACATTTAATTTAATATGTATAATATACTCTAACTGTATTTTAAATTGTTTATTTTTGCATTTTCGTGTGTTTTTAGAACTGAAGATGAATGTATAACATTCGAAACTAGTCTTCGATATAAACAAAATTATAGAAGTGGCAAATAATTTATCAATCCTTAATTAGATTGATCCTTCTATACAATCATGCGTACGTCAACTGGCTATCTATCAGTTTGTTATCGTACTCAGGGGCGGATCTAGAGGGAGGCGGGGAAGACGAAGGGGGTGACCGCCCAGTGTCTCGCGCTGTAGAAACATAAAATAAATTCCCCCTTCATTTTGGGGAGGTATTCCATACCTCTCAAACCCCTAGGCAGTCCTACGTCCTAACAAAAGGAGCCCCCTCAAGATCTAGATTCGCTCCCGATGCTACTAATCGCATGGAATATTCATTTATGCGATTTAGCTGTGTATTGTAGTCCTCCTGATTGATTGAAAAAAAAAAAAACAGGTCGGATATAAAGGCTTTCAAAGTTAAATGCGCTGTTGAGCGATATCTTAAGTAAATCCGAATCAATTATAAGCGTCTCTTGAAATTCTCTTTGCTCTGTATTTTATTTTAATCTTTGTCTACGCTTAAATGATATGATTTTAATTTCTGCAGATTAAAGAAAAGTAATTACAGTCGAACCTCTGTATGCCGAACTTCCATATCGCACCCGTCGCGGGATACTGTAACATCTCAAAAAAGTAGTTTGTATTTTGGGAAATTGAGTTCCCATGGTCTTCCACGGACGCATCTGGCGTAATACCTCCCATCCAAAATTGTAACTACCCCTACCTTTTGACTAACCAATGAACTATATTTAGTATGGTCTTTTCCACACAATTTCCAATCAAAAAGAGCCTTTAGTTTACGTACATAACAATGGGTAATACTTAAACTAGAAAAAAAATGTTCCACTGGTTTGCAAAGCAATGGAAATTCAGGGAAGATCTTGTTTCAGAAGAAGCACAGGAGTACCTAAATTCTCTGACTATCTTTCCCAACATAGAATAAAATTTTCGTTTTAAATTCAGGTTAACTTTGCCTTTCTTGTTGTGAACATTGCTCCTGAACATAACTTCCGTGATGAACTATACACAAATAGACATTAGAAGCTATTTTGCGTGAAAACAAAAATAAATTAATTTTTATGTATGTTTGTAAAAAACCTTCAATCACAGGTGTGGTCTGTACAATTTTTCAAATAAGTGCCATTGATCGTTCACTTTTGTTTTTCTTGAACCCTAAAAAATTACCTTTTTTGCATCATTAATCCCCAAAAATTGCCTTTGATACTTCTTTAGCCCTAATAATAGCTAGCCTGAAAAGGGTGAAAAATTTCGATCTTTCTATTATATATATATATATATATATATATAAGGGGCCGGGGTGGCCGAGTGGGTTAAAGCACCTGCAAAAATGCAAAAATGCACCAGCCTACAAACCCAAAGGTTGTGGGTTCGAATCCCGGTCCCGGGATTCCACAGGCAATAATAAAATAATTAAAAATAAAAAAGACATTAATTAATTAATTAATTAATTATGGAGGAAAATAACGGTACCCGATTACTCAGGCCAATACGGCGCGGGTTCGATTCCCGCATAGGGACAGTAATGTCCTTACCCTGAGAGTCACAGGGAGGTGAGCGACCCCTGTGTCTGACATAGCTCCTGGCCCTCCAGGTTGGGGGTTGGGCATAGGGCTAATAACCCTATCCCGTCAAAAAACAAATATTACGAAACCTAAAACTAGCCTCGGAAAATCTGACTGTCTTAACATGGTAACGACCCCGGCTTTGTATAACGGACTCCATCTTGGATCATGGAATGTTCGGAGCTTATACAGAACAGGGGCCGCCCAAACGGTAGTGAATGAAGTAAAAAGGTACAACATACCGTTAACAGCCATACAAGAGGTGAGATGGCCAGAAGGTGGTGAAACCACTATTGATGGCCACACACTGTTCTACACCGGGAGAAATGCCAAAAACGGAACAGCTGGCACTGGATTTATAGTTAGTCCAGCTGCAAGGAAATCAGTTATAAACTTCACCCCGATTAACGAGAGGATAAGTGTATTACGAATTAGAGGTCGCTGGTTTAATACCACGATTATTAACGTATATGCACCAACTGAAGACAAAGATGATGAGGTGAAGGATGATTTCTACGATCAGCTAGAAAAAGTAGTGGACCAAGCTCAAAAATATGACATCAAATTAGTCATAGGTGACTTCAATGCCAAAATAGGCAGAGAACCCCAATTCAGGCCCATTATCGGAGGCCAAAGCCTTCACGAAACGAGCAATGACAATGGAGTGAGATGTATTAGTCTTGCAGCAGCTAAGGGTCTAGTGGTCAGTAGCACGATGTTCCCGCACAGAGACATCCACAAGTACACCTGGGTAAGCCCTAAAGGTGCTAAAAACCAAATTGACCACGTGCTGATAGATAAGAGACATCAGAGCTCCATCCAAGACATAAGAAGCTACCGTGGAGCAGACTGTGATTCGGACCACACTCTGATTAGGATCAAATTCTGTCAGAGGCTGAAGCGAATCAACAAAGTAGGGGACCATGTGGAAAGAAACAGGTACGAAGTCCATAATCTGAAAAATCCTGAATTAAAAGCTAAATTCCAAGTTGAACTGAAGAATAAATTCGAACCCTTGGACTCAGAGGACCTCACGGTTGATCAACACTGGGAGGCATTAGAGACCGGGTTAAAAGAAACAGCTAAGGAAGTAATAGGTATTCAGGAGAAACGAAAAGCCAAGAAGTGGTTCACAGAAGCATGTGAAAAGGCAGTGGAGGAAAGAAGAAAAATTAAAGTTCTCTCCGTAGCCAAAGCTGATCATGACACGCTGGAAAAATACGCCGCCGCCAGGACAAAGACAAACAGAATAATAAGAAAAGCAAAAAGAGAATTCCTCAAAGAAAGACTGCAAACTATTGAGGACAACTGGCAGGCCGGAAATATATGAGAATTCTACGCAGACATCAGGAAAGAAAGGGTAGGATATAAAGCGAGAAACACGCAAATGCGAGGAAAAGATGGCAAACTGACGGCATCAAAAGAAAAGGTATTAAGCATCTGGAAAGAACATTTCCAGCAGCTTCTCAACCAAGGGAACCCCACAAACGAAGAAGACATGGACCACGCTGAAGACCTCGACCCGCAAGAGGTTGAAAAACCAGACATTCTGGATGTGGAAATAGCTATCGACAGGCTTAAAAGAAGAAAGGCTCCAGGGTTGGACAGCATACCATCAGAGCTGTTTAAAGATGGAGGCGAAATTCTAAGAACCAAGCTATTAGAACTAATCCAGAAAATATGGGAGGAGGAAAGGATACCGGAGGCTTGGAACACAGGTCTAATATGCCCTATACTAAAGAAGGGGTCCATGTATGAATGTGGTAACTACAGAGGCATAGCACTCCTTCCGGTCGCTTATAAGATAATGACTAATATCCTGCTAAACCGGATATATCCCCACTATGAAAATATAATAGGCGACCACCAAGCAGGATTCAGAAGAGGAAGGAGCACGCTAGACCAGATCTTTATCCTAAAACATGTACTCGAAAAACGTTGGGAAGTAGAGCAGGATGTACACGCCTTATTTGTCGATTTCAAAGCAGCCTATGATTCCGTGGACAGAAACTGCCTATGGAAAATCATGACTGAGCTGGGTATTCCCGGGAAATTGGTGAGATTGACGAAGGCGTGTACAAACGACCCCAAATGCAGAGTCCTGATACAAGGAGATGTGTCTGAAGGCTTTGAAGTTAGAACAGGTCTGAGGCAGGGGGATGGACTCTCGCCGATGCTGTTTAACTTAGCCCTTGAGAAGGTGATTAGAACAACTTCATTGGAAAATGGAGGGGTGCACGTCGGAATGAAACACAAAATCCTAGCGTATGCGGACGACATAGCTGTCCTTGGAATCAATGAAGAGGACATTGAGAGACTTGCTAAGACTCTGTTACGAGAAGCCGAGCAAATCGGCTTGAAAATAAATGAAGACAAAACAAAATACATGATAGTTAGCCGAAAAATCCACCCCAACAATAGTATCTGCGTGGATGGCAGAACATTCCCGAAAGTAGACAGCTTTAAATACCTCGGCTCCACAATAACCTCAGTCAATGACCAGCATACAGAGATAGACCAGCGTATAACAAGCGCAAATAGAGCTTTCTTCTCTCTGTCAAGAGTACTGAAATCCCGAAAAATCTCCAGAAATCTCAAATTAAGGGTGTACAATGCTGTGATAAAACCAGTTCTGATGTACGGCTGCGAGACCTGGGCTCTAACCGGCACCCAAGAAAGCAGAATCGAGAGATTTGAAAGGAAAGTCCTCCGCACGATAACCGGAGCGATATGGGATCAGAATCTAAAATCCTGGAGAAGAAAGACCAATAAAGAACTACTTACAGAAACTGGTCAGTCAATATCTCATGATATGAAGGCAAGGAAGTTAAGATGGGCGGGGCATGTAGCTCGAAGCAATCCATCAGGACGCCTTTTCACAACGATGAATGCCACAATAGTTGGCAAGAGACCACGTGGAAGGCCAAAAACCAGATGGATAGACAGGATCAACAAAGATGCGAAAGAGCTGCATGCAGCAAACTGGAAAGCAATGGCCCAAGATAGGCAGAGGTGGAGAAGGCTGGTTCAGGCGGCCAAAGATCTACAAGGTCTGTAGAGCCAACCGAAAAAAAAAAAAAATAAAAAAAAAAAATAAATATATATATATATATATATATATATATATATATATATATATATCTCGAAATTTCCATATATCGAATTTTTTTTAAGGAACCTTCATGCTCGATATATAGACGTTCGACTCTATTACAAATCGATACTTGATAACTAAATTCTAACATTCAAGTTAAACCATAAAAAAAATCTAGTGCTGTGCGCCAGCTTTAAACAACTTTCCCTTATCACTCTATAATATAATTTTGATAATGACCCAATAAGCCTAATAGTATCATTATTTATTTATTTATTTTTTTTTTTGATCGCATGAATTTTCTCACAATATATTATCTTAGTTCAGAGTTATAGCTTTTATAATATTAATGTTTTCGGTTTTAGCTGCTAGCCCAGTTACTTTGACTGGGTCGTTTCAAAGTGGAAAAATATAAAAATCTATACCAAACATTATATCAGTGTTGATATGAGAATAAGATCGTAAAATATTAAAAATATGTTGACATTTTAATTAATTTATTATCGGAAGATTGCTGACAAAGCCTTTTTGTCTCTTTTAATTACTAATTGTTCAACGTTTAGCCAATTCAATTTATCTGAAGACCACAATTCATATTGATGCAGATTAGAGATAACACATCCCACTTCAACAGTCTAGTGCTGACTAAACAAACAGAGATATTTATTATTCGTACTTATATTGTATATGTTTAGTTGGTCACGCCAGTGGTAGCTGCACTATGTTGAAGTGAGATGTACTATCTCTAGTCCGTATTAATTTGATCTTTTTCAGTCCTGATGATCGTTGAATTCCTTAAATGTTGATGAATGACTTATTACTACCTCCTACGTTTTATTTAGAACCGTTAGTACGTAATTGGTAGGCACCCAGCCACGAGGCAATGAGATAGGATGTATTTGGATTGACCGAAGTGTTTGCATTTCAAATATGTTTCAAACATTTCAAACGATAGGTATTTTGTTTACTTGAGTAGCAAAACAAGTTGATCCCCTGATGTCGAAATACGATTCCATCAAAAAGAAAAATAGAAAGATCAACAAAACACTTCTGGATTGGTAACTTTCCAGAAACTGGCTATAGATAATATTAATATTTAATAATTACACCAGTGGACAAATTTAAAGCATCACTTTCTTTATTTCACAATTACCCAATATCTATTGTTTTTTATTTCCTCGTACGCACTAAAGGAAGTATTGTAATCGCGAAAATTTTCGGTTTTCAGATTTCAACGGAAATATTCATTTTGACTAGTTTAATCATGAGGTCTGTACGTACGTTCGTTCGTATCTCGCTTAACTCAAAAACAGTTAGCCGTAGGAAGTTGTAATTTTATATTTGAGATTGTTGTAACATCTAGTTGTGCACCTCCCTTTTTGATCACTACACGATCACCAGAAGTAGTACTTTACTTGAAGGCCATAATAGATATTCATCAAAAAGTATATTAAACTATAATACAAAACTTCTCAAATTTGGTATTTAGGACTTATACATTAATACGAATAACACAATAGATTTTGGTTAAAATTTTCAAACCAGAAGTGGTACTTTACTTGAAGGTCATAATAGACTTTTATCGATAATTATATTAAATTATATATAATTATATTATCTCAAATTTGGTATATAAGAGTTTTATGTCATTGCAAATAACATACTAGATTTTGAATAAAGTTGGCCAACCTGAAGATGTTTACAGTTTCTTTTTTCTTTTTTGAAAAAGTGTCTTCTTTTTTTATTAATAAATACTTCAAATTAGTTTTAGAAAATTAAATTATGCGTGTACCACATCAAGTATTTTTAAATTAGGACTTTCTACTTTTTACAGAATACACCCAAATATATAAAAAATAATAAGTATGATTACTAAAGAAAAAATCTCTAATTTTAAAATGATTCCTATCCTACCTTACCATATGGCGGGAGATAAAAAGCAGTTTAGAGTTTAAAGTGAATTCTTATTTACGGATTTTTACCTATATCTAAAATTTTATGTTATTCCATTGATGTATGACTGTTAAATACTAAATTTAAAAAGAATTCGTTTATTTTTAATTATATCGACGTGGTTTTTTGAAAAAGTGCCAACAATTCGAAATTTAGGTTTCAATTGATTTTGGGACGTAAACACCAACTCTACCGATTCCTGCTCACGATATATCGAGAAAAAAAAATTGTAAATGGTCTAAAATCGAATATTGATGACGTAAGCACCAAATTCTAACGACTTTCAGTCGTCACTCTGGCCTTAACCTGTTCAAGAATCCTTTAAAAAATATTGCAATTCTAAAGGTTTTGCAAGATTAATAAACTCCTACTCTATAAAAAAAATATATGTATTGTTATTTGGGGAAAAATTGTTTCATGTGTTTCCTGTAGAGTTCGCTGAATCACACTTACGTCTTTTTCAAAAAATAACGTCGATATACTTTTACTAAAATCAGTTTAGAGCCTTAAGTAAAGTGCCACTTCCGGTTTATTATTTGTAGCCGAAATTTAATATTTTCCTCTCATTGACATAGAAATATTACATGCCAAATTTGAATTCGATTATATTTAAATATGTTTTGTGACCAAAATCTATAAAATGTTTTATATTTTATTTTTTATCACCAAAATAGGGATTCAGGATTACTTTTCGTGCCACTGATTTATAATTTAATAGGCTCACAAGGTGTATAGTATCAAGTGATTTCAACATCATATATTCTTTAAAGTAAATTAGAAGGTTATAACAATGGAAGTTTAAGTTTAGTTCGATCGGATTATGAATAATCTCTGGTTTATGTTTTATCTCCGTTTAATCCTTGCAGTCACTATAATGTCAATGTCTGCGTCAGAAGATTTCTTCACCACCAGTCTTAATTTGGTCTTCTGCAGAAATAGTGGATCTCTTCTCTCGTAGCAGTGTTTTTAAAAAAAAAAATATTTCAATGACTATGAACAGATACTCAATTTATTAAAATTCTGTAAGAGCTCTTACACTGTATTAAAAGCCGGTGCGAGATTGTCTGTAAGCTCCTTAATTCATCTAGCAATAATTCATCAGACTCTTTGGAAGGCAAGGTGTTCTTTCTATGTTATAAAATGAGAATTAATATTATATTAGCTGTGTTCGTGAAATCTGGACTAATCCCTACAATACAAAATATCCTTTTGAATAATAACCTGTAATATGTCGTTCAGCCTTATTAGTTGTCGATATTTTCAAGGAACAGAGTCAAAACTACAATAATTTTTTACAAACGGTAATAAAGTTGCACTTAAATATGTTTAACGCTTTCACACGATAATTTCACACTTATTAAAAAATTAATTCAAGGAGAAGTTGGTCGGGGAGTTCGGTCAATGAAGAAAAACACTTTAATTAGTAGAATTTTTTTTTTTTTTTTGTGTGCCAACGATTCGTTTCATCGTAAAAACATAAAAATATGTAAGTAAAAATAGGTGGACAAATATATTATACCAGCTTATTAATTAAAAAGTTAAAAAATTAAACATTTTATGTATGCAGTTGACATTATAAAGTCGGGTATGTAATTGTAATGACAGCGAAACCTAAGCAAGTTTGACACTTTTTTTTCTTATCAATTTATTTTTTAGTTTTTAATTTGTTTTGCATTTATAAAAAAAAAAAGTGTTATTTTAAGTTATAAAGAGAGATAAGGAATAGATTAGAAAGTAATATTAGGTTTATAGCAAACAAAAGGAACAGATATAATATGGATAATGTAGTGATAATAATGATGTGTGTTAAAGCTAAAATGAAAGTAAAAAAAAATGTTAGGTATATTATGTCTAGCAATAGATTGATAAGTACGATGTGTATGCAGCAACCAAACCTCCGAGAAGTTGGCCTCTCAAATGTTAGGTATATTATGTCTAGCAATAGATTGATAAGTACGATGTGTATGCAGCAACCAAACCTCCGAGAAGTTGGCCTCTCAAATGTTAGGTATATTATGTCTAGCAATAGATTGATAAGTACGATGTGTATGCAGCAACCAAACCTCCGAGAAGTTGGCCTCTCAAATGTTAGGTATATTATGTCTAGCAATAGATTGATAAGTACGATGTGTATGCAGCAACCAAACCTCCGAGAAGTTGGCCTCTCAAATGTTAGGTATATTATGTCTAGCAATAGATTGATAAGTACGATGTGTATGCAGCAACCAAACCTCCGAGAAGTTGGCCTCTCAAATGTTAGGTATATTATGTCTAGCAATAGATTGATAAGTACGATGTGTATGCAGCAACCAAACCTCCGAGAAGTTGGCCTCTCAAATGTTAGGTATATTATGTCTAGCAATAGATTGATAAGTACGATGTGTATGCAGCAACCAAACCTCCGAGAAGTTGGCCTCTCAAATGTTAGGTATATTATGTCTAGCAATAGATTGATAAGTACGATGTGTATGCAGCAACCAAACCTCCGAGAAGTTGGCCTCTCAAATGTTAGGTATATTATGTCTAGCAATAGATTGATAAGTACGATGTGTATGCAGCAACCAAACCTCCGAGAAGTTGGCCTCTCAAATGTTAGGTATATTACGTCTAGCAATAGATTGATAAGTACGATGTGTATGCAGCAACCAAACCTCCGAGAAGTTGGCCTCTCAAATGTTAGGTATATTATGTCTAGCAATAGATTGATAAGTACGATGTGTATGCAGCAACCAAACCTCCGAGAAGTTGGCCTCTCAAATGTTAGGTATATTATGTCTAGCAATAGATTGATAAGTACGATGTGTATGCAGCAACCAAACCTCCGAGAAGTTGGCCTCTCAAATGTTAGGTATATTACGTCTAGCAATAGATTGATAAGTACGATGTGTATGCAGCAACCAAACCTCCGAGAAGTTGGCCTCTCAAATGTTAGGTATATTATGTCTAGCAATAGATTGATAAGTACGATGTGTATGCAGCAACCAAACCTCCGAGAAGTTGGCCTCTCAAATGTTAGGTATATTATGTCTAGCAATAGATTGATAAGTACGATGTGTATGCAGCAACCAAACCTCCGAGAAGTTGGCCTCTCAAATGTTAGGTATATTATGTCTAGCAATAGATTGATAAGTACGATGTGTATGCAGCAACCAAACCTCCGAGAAGTTGGCCTCTCAAATGTTAGGTATATTATGTCTAGCAATAGATTGATAAGTACGATGTGTATGCAGCAACCAAACCTCCGAGAAGTTGGCCTCTCAAATGTTAGGTATATTATGTCTAGCAATAGATTGATAAGTACGATGTGTATGCAGCAACCAAACCTCCGAGAAGTTGGCCTCTCAAATGTTAGGTATATTATGTCTAGCAATAGATTGATAAGTACGATGTGTATGCAGCAACCAAACCTCCGAGAAGTTGGCCTCTCAAATGTTAGGTATATTACGTCTAGCAATAGATTGATAAGTACGATGTGTATGCAGCAACCAAACCTCCGAGAAGTTGGCCTCTCAAATGTTAGGTATATTATGTCTAGCAATAGATTGATAAGTACGATGTGTATGCAGCAACCAAACCTCCGAGAAGTTGGCCTCTCAAATGTTAGGTATATTATGTCTAGCAATAGATTGATAAGTACGATGTGTATGCAGCAACCAAACCTCCGAGAAGTTGGCCTCTCAAATGTTAGGTATATTATGTCTAGCAATAGATTGATAAGTACGATGTGTATGCAGCAACCAAACCTCCGAGAAGTTGGCCTCTCAAATGTTAGGTATATTATGTCTAGCAATAGATTGATAAGTACGATGTGTATGCAGCAACCAAACCTCCGAGAAGTTGGCCTCTCAAATGTTAGGTATATTATGTCTAGCAATAGATTGATAAGTACGATGTGTATGCAGCAACCAAACCTCCGAGAAGTTGGCCTCTCAAATGTTAGGTATATTATGTCTAGCAATAGATTGATAAGTACGATGTGTATGCAGCAACCAAACCTCCGAGAAGTTGGCCTCTCAAATGTTAGGTATATTATGTCTAGCAATAGATTGATAAGTACGATGTGTATGCAGCAACCAAACCTCCGAGAAGTTGGCCTCTCAAATGTTAGGTATATTATGTCTAGCAATAGATTGATAAGTACGATGTATATGCAGCAACCAAACCTCCGAGAAGTTGGCCTCTCAAATGTTAGGTATATTATGTCTAGCAATAGATTGATAAGTACGATGTGTATGCAGCAACCAAACCTCCGAGAAGTTGGCCTCTCAAATGTTAGGTATATTATGTCTAGCAATAGATTGATAAGTACGATGTGTATGCAGCAACCAAACCTCCGAGAAGTTGGCCTCTCAAATGTTAGGTATATTATGTCTAGCAATAGATTGATAAGTACGATGTGTATGCAGCAACCAAACCTCCGAGAAGTTGGCCTCTCAAATGTTAGGTATATTATGTCTAGCAATAGATTGATAAGTACGATGTGTATGCAGCAACCAAACCTCCGAGAAGTTGGCCTCTCAAATGTTAGGTATATATATATATATTACGTCTAGCAATAGATTGATAAGTACGATGTGTATGCAGCAACCAAACCTCCGAGAAGTTGGCCTCTCAAATGTTAGGTATATTATGTCTAGCAATAGATTGATAAGTACGATGTGTATGCAGCAACCAAACCTCCGAGAAGTTGGCCTCTCAAATGTTAGGTATATTATGTCTAGCAATAGATTGATAAGTACGATGTGTATGCAGCAACCAAACCTCCGAGAAGTTGGCCTCTCAAATGTTAGGTATATTATGTCTAGCAATAGATTGATAAGTACGATGTGTATGCAGCAACCAAACCTCCGAGAAGTTGGCCTCTCAAATGTTAGGTATATTATGTCTAGCAATAGATTGATAAGTACGATGTGTATGCAGCAACCAAACCTCCGAGAAGTTGGCCTCTCAAATGTTAGGTATATTATGTCTAGCAATAGATTGATAAGTACGATGTGTATGCAGCAACCAAACCTCCGAGAAGTTGGCCTCTCAAATGTTAGGTATATTATGTCTAGCAATAGATTGATAAGTACGATGTGTATGCAGCAACCAAACCTCCGAGAAGTTGGCCTCTCAAAGTCAAAACATTTTTTTTAGAGTTCTGATAACCCCCCTAAAAGTTGTAGAGTACTCAATAATTTTTAGAAATAGTTCTGTTGTTTAAACTACAAAAAATAACGAATATAAGATACGGGGGAGGGGAGAGCAACATCGCATTTCTCGCCACTTTGATGTCCTATAACGTTTTTTCAATCAGTTATGGTTGGTCAGAATAATTGATAGAACTCTTAAAGAAGCTACCAGAACTCAAAAAAAAAAACGGAAACGAAAAAGTTTTGGTCAAAAAATAAGGTTGGCCCCAAAGTCTTTTTTTTTTTTTTTAGTTTTTCTTAGAATTCTGATAACTCCCTAAAGAGCTCTAGAGTTCTATATAATTTTAGTGATAGTTCTGTTGATAAAACAAAAATAAAATAGCAACTAAGGATACGAGAGGCCAACTTCATGCTTCTCACAACTTTGCAGCCTTATAACTCCTCTGCTATCAGTATTAGATAGCAGAGTACTTTTTAGAACTCTTAAGGGGGCCAACAGAACTCGCAAGAAAAACAGATGTTACAGTCGCAAGTTTTTGCCAAAATTTTGACTATAATATTACAAGTCCAGAGGAGTGAAAAATTTTCAGAGTTACAGGTTGTTTTTCTGAATTATAGTAGCCCCCCTAAGTGTCCTATCAATTATACAGATTAACCAAAGTGCTATAGTTGATAGCAATAAAGTTATAGGGCTTCAAAATTGCGAGAAGTGTGAAGTTGACCTCCCGAATCTTTAGTCGTTATTTTTCGAGGTTTAAACAACAGAACTATTTCTAAAAAAATATCCAGAAATCTAGAAGTAGTACAACTTTACAAGAGGGGTGCGTTAGCACTTGTTTCTCCGGATCTTACCAGAAGGTCGCTGGACCAGCACACTCTAGCGCCATTTGTGCTAATTAATTGCTTTGCATTCAATTGTAGCATTGGTATTCATTGAAATTATTACTGCTTTAATTATATATTACTTAAAATTATTATGATATCGACTTCCGGTCATTACGATCGCCCAAAAAAATAAACAAAAAAGCAACGTATCGTTTTCAGTTGAGGTCAGGGTCTTACCGTAATTTCAATTATTACTGCTTTAAATAGATCAAAGCTGACGATTTCCGCTCGCTGCGCTCGCTCGAGGGATAAACAAACCTCAAAAGTTTCTTTTCAGTTGAGGTCGGTTCCTTACCGTAATTTAAATTACACTCCTTTAAATTATTACTACAATTTCTCCAGATCACCGGAATTCGACAGCCCTAACAATTTTAAACAATATGTAATTAAGGAAGTAATAATATTAATAATTGCAATGAATACGAATGTTACAATTGAATGCAATGCAGTTAGTTAGCACAAATGGCACTAGAGTATGCTAGTCCGGCGACCTTCGGGTAAGATCGGGAGGAACAAGTGATAACGCGCCCCTCTTGTAAAGTTGTACCCTACAACTCTTAATGGGGCTATCAGAACTCTGAAAAAATTTTGACTTTGAGGGACCAACTTCACAGAGGTAGCAATCCTAGAGATTTGGGCAGCATTGCTGTAAATAAAGCATTCCTCTTTACTGCTGCGTTCTTATGGGTCATATCGTGATGCTATAAACCCCAAAGCTCTTCCTCAAGAAATGACCCATCTAACGCAAAATGAATTTTTAAATCGGACTGGTAGTTCCTGAAATTAGCGCGTTCGAACTTACAAACTCTTAAGCTTTATACAATATAATAATATAGATTTTAAAATTCAATAAAGCCGTAGTTGGAAAATTTTCATTTAGTCTGATGTTATCGATTCGGCTTAAAAATGGAGGTTGTAATGTATATATCGGTAAAATATATATAAGTTTTTATAATAAAAGAAAATTATAAATGCGACCACACAAGATTTGGCGAACTGACAACGGCCAAGCGATTAGTTAAATGACGCGGGGTGGTCTGGGACCACCATCCTGGGAGGATGTCACACTTACACGTCTCATAGACACCTCATGCATGAAAATCTCCAACCGAAATGTCTCTACTGCTCATCTGATCTAACAACAATGATGAATAAACTCACTGAGTGGACGGGCCTCTTGGAGCGCAGGGATGAAATCAAGAGAGAACTGAGTTATAGAAACCGTCAGCCGAAAATATTTTTTTTTTTTTTTAAATTACGATATTTAATATTTTTAATTTAGTAAAATATCCATTTTTACTTCCTTGTACGAAGTAGAGGAAGTATTGTAATCGCGAAAATTTTCGGTTTACAGATTTCAACAGAAATATCCATTTTGACTAATTTCACCGTGACGTCTGTACGTACGTTCGTAGAAAGTTAAAATTTTGTATTTAGGATTGCTGAAAAATCTAGTTGTGAACCTCCCTTTTTGGTCACTACATGATAACCGGACGTAGTACTTTACTTGAAGGTCATAATTAATTCCCTTCAAAAATTATACTAAAATATAATGCAAAAATTAGGTATACTCGTATAAGACTTATATATTAATATAAATAATATAATAAATTTTAGTTAACATTGGCTGACCGGAAGTGGTACTTTACTTGAAGGTCATATTAGACTTTCATCAAACATTATATTAAAATATAATGTAAAACATCTCAAATTTGGTAAATAGGTCTTTTATATCGATATGAATGTATTTACTATATTTTGGATAAAATTGGTGAGCCGAAAAGGGTACTTTACTTGAAGGTCATAATAAACTTACATCAAAAACTATATTAAAATTAAATATAGAAATCATATGGTTCGGTAATAAAGGTTACAAACGCGATTTTGTTTCCTCTCCAATTAAACATGTTTATTGCTTGTTTTAAGTGTTAAAATTGAGTGTGAAATACTGGTTTTCCTCTCCATTTGTAAGATGAACAAGTCTGCAGCAGGAGAATAAGATATTAGTTAAGCGGTTTCTTCCACTTAAAATGTCGAAACTGTCGATTTCCGATGCTTTATCTAGTGATATTAACAATTGTTGTCGCTGAACAAGAAGAAATCTCTTGGAAACTATTTACCTACTGAAAGAAAACGACCTATAATAATGAAATGAGACCTCCAGAAACAAGAGTATGTGTGTGTCAATATATGGATGTCGCGACACCGAGTGTCGTTTTTGAGATACTACAATCTTCGGAAACTAGTAAGGATCACTTTTTGAGCGACCGATTTATAGCTTAAAAGACGAACAAGGAAGTCATGTGTTGTCCACATCAGATATTTTGTTTTAATAAATAATGTATTAATTGTAGCATAACTATGCTACTTATTAAAAAAAAGTAAACAAAAAGTTATTAAATTTGGTTTTACTGGAGAGCCTCCTGGTAAACTATGTTATGTGTCTGTTCCCCTGGGGCATTGAAGAACAGACTATGGATCCTCTGACCCACTGAATTCTGAAAAAAAACGGTAAAGATAAAGTATAATTACTTGATTCTAAGGTAACCTAGGAGGTAAATTAGATGGTATAAATTTAGGACGTAAACGTACGTGGGTCTCGACCCAACCCTTGCCGCTACATGGGAGGTGAGGATGCATTGGACCCTATCTCGGGTTTTTCACTAATAGCTCGAAAACTATGAGTCGTGCAGAAAAATATGCTCTATTCAATCGTAAAGCTGGTGATATTTTCATTTCATTTCATTTTCTTTTTATCTGTTATAGTTTTCGAGATAATCGCTATTAATTGCCGAGTTACACGAGTATATAATCAAGTCTTAAACAACAAAGTCGAGCTTTTAGAAGTCTATGTGTGTCGTATCTAATCTCCCTCAGGTACTCTACGCTGTGTTATGCGTAGGAAGTTCGTACCAACTAACTAACGACTGATCACTAATTAATACTGGGCCTATTGGTCTCATTTTTTGATAAATAAGATAAAAATAAAAATCAAACGTTAATACGTTCGCCATATTAATTCAAGATTGCGGACTACAGTTTAATGTTTGTTAAAACGTGTTTACTGCTCTAAATAACAATATTTTGGTCTAAATTACTTCTGCCACATTTCCAAAAAAATAAAATAAAAATAATATCGGAAAAAATATATAAATAGATAAACTTGCGCAAATATACTGTGTGAATATGACATTAATCGATCAATTCGTTTAGAAGTTATAGGATCACTAACAGACGCACCAAACATTATAATTATAAAGATATATATATATATATATATATATATATATATATATATATATATATATATATATATATATATGAACTCGATTGCATTGGATATATTTGCCAATTTTATCCGTACATGAATAGCCCTTAATGGAAAGGACATTTAAATCTACATAGAAGATTTTCTTTTTTAGGTTCCGAAAAGAAAATTTATTTTATTACTTTCCTTTCGATAGCATATAGTTATGCTATCGAACTAATTCAATATTCCGTTAGCTACCTTAGTAGTTTCGAAAATTGCATTCAAGTACTTGAATGAGTGCCAGTATCGAGACTTTGTCCCTATCTTATTTTCCTAGAAGGGGATAATCAGGAATTGTGGGGGAGGGCGGCAGAATCGGTACCAGGATTTTTGCCGGGGGGCAAGCCTAATTTTGTCGCCTCTTCTTTTATTCTTCCCTCCAAATAAAAGCCTACAGTTTTATAACGGCACATTAGGCAATATATTTTGAAATAAATATCGTCACATAACATCAACTCATTGTTTTGATTGAATTAAGGTCAAAACTATCAAAAAGCAGAAAGAAATATTATTTATTTAATCTAATAATGACCTTTTACTCAACATTTACCTCTAAATTACTCTCTAAATTCTGCCGCCTGGGGCAAGTGTCACTTTTGCCCCCCTAGTTCCAACCCTGGGGGCGGCAATGTTTAAGTTTGCCCCTGGCGCCAGATGGCCTAGCTAAGACCACTGAACATCTTCTGATTTATCAGGTTCGTTTTGTTCCTCGACCCATGACCAGCACTAGAGGACACTCTTTGAAGATGAATACAGCTAGAATGGCTAAATTATATTAGGTTTTAAGAGAAAGGGTGGCTCAATAAGCCAAAGTAATCCTGGCGTAAGGAATATATATATATATATATATATATATATATATATATATATATATATATATATATATATATATATTGTTTTTTGTTTTTATTTATTAGATTTAACTAGTCCAATTTAATTCAAATTCAAAACCGTTCTTATCTATTATTTCGTTTAATATAAATCTTATAATCTTCCGGATTAATTCTTTGTCTCCATTACACAATAAGACAGCCCTATAATAACGTACTGATAGGTTTTTATTTTATTCTCCATTGTTGTGGCCGTTGCTATAGAGACCAGAGAATGGGGAAGCCTCTCTCTGTACCTGAGTCCAACGCTGAGATGTAATTATTTTTTCTTAGAAGAGAGAACTTATTTTATTTTTTTGTGACTAACAGACCCCCGCCCCTCCCCTCCCAACACCAACCCCCTCCTAGTTGATACTGAGTGTATTAGTCGACTGTGGTCAGTGTGGTAGAAGGATTAATTTCTCCGTAAAGGTAAATAATATCTTTCCTATTATATATTCAATAAACTCAAAAATATAATACGAGTCAAAACATTTTTTTGTTTTTTTAAAATTTAATCAAAGATCTATATGGCTTTGGAATTGTAACTAAATATATTCTCGCTATCCTGTGGTGTATTGCAGAAATTGAAGTGCATTTAAATATCTGGGGTTTACAATAACTAGAAAAAAACGAAATTCAAGAGGAAATTAAGGCGGTTAATGCTGGTTTCTTGGTTGGAAAATTACGTCCATAGCAGTTCCGTGCGTTCTTTGCAGAAAATTAAAAGTTGGAATTTACTAAACAATTTGGCTTCCTTCTATTCTTTGTGGTCGCTTAAATTAGAGTAAAGAACAACAAAGACTAAGGTATTTGTATCTAAGTAAATTATTATTACCCAATGGCTTATTATTTTCAAATAGTTATAAATCGAAAAAAAAAAAATTAAAAATTCATTTGGATTTTTTTTGTTGGTATAATGATTCCTTTACTCTTTTTGAAACGAAATGCGAATCGTAGTGCCGAGTTCCGAGGATCATCTTGAAGTACCATGTGACTTTGGTGCCAAATTTGAAAAATATCGGCCCGGGAAGAGATGCCGCTGGGCATAAATAGATAAATAAATAATTTATCTGATTATTATGCCAGCCCATTTACAAATTGTCGATAATTGTAATTGATAGTAATTAAGAGTGAAAAAAAAAATGTATGCAATCTAGTCGAGGAGGTTTCGGTTATAATAAGATATAGAAGGACAAGTAGATAAAACGATTAAAATATAAAAACAACCAACTATGGTGAAGTGCAAGGCAGGTCCTATTTTCCAAATAAGTGCTAAAATTTTTGCGATTATTTATTTTTGGAAACCCTAAAGGGGGTCACTAACGATCACTCCAATCCAATCACTCCACACCAAATGGAACATGGAACAACCGTAAGTGCAAAATCCTATGTGAGAGGTTGAAGTAGGAATTTCATCGGCCTTAAAATCCACCGCGTTATAACAAAATACAACTGATCGTGATTGTGGAAAACGGATGGAATGGAACAATGAACTGCACAGTTTTTTACACAGTTTTTAGGCTGTGCTATACTAATAATAATAAAAATTGTTTGTCACTAAATACATTGTTGTTAAAATTTACGATATTGATTGTACAATATAATATATACTTATAATTTTGTTTATTTTTTTTTACCTAATAATTATGCTAGAAAATATTTTTAAATGTTAATTATAAGTTAGTAAACATTTTTAGTAGAATTATAATATCTAATATGCATAAAATGTCCACTATTTTTGGAGAGGGGGGATCAAGATTAAGAGTCAAGATGTTTTTTCTATTGTAGAGCCACTATTTATAGCCCCATTAAAGCATATTTAAGTGAAAATAATTCACTACCTGACGGTAAAAAATGGAAGAATGGAATGGAGTGATCTTCAGTGGTACTCTTGAAACTATCTTAACTCCGAACACTCCAGATTTTCCAATTCAGTGTTCCATGTTCCATTTGGAGTGATCGTCAGTGGCCGACTTACGACGTTGTCAACTGTCGCTTTTTACAACATTATAATGAAATTTTTATTAATTCAATATTTTCTATTTTTGCAATTTATTCTATGAAATGAAATATAGTTAAATATAAAGGGATTTTTTTTTCTCGAAACGTCAATAAACGTTCTGTCAATCCATTGAATCAGTGCGTCATTGATTAGCTCGCTTGGAGAAACTGCAGCTCAAGAGATATTAAGATGCATAAGAAAAAAGGTGCAGAAGAGGTCTGTGTAAACCCCAGTGATTCCCATACTCTTAATCTCTTCCCAATCGGTAAGGGGGAAAGAACTATCCTTTAATGAGGCTAGTCGAAGCCAGAGGTTCAATACCGATATCCACGTTGCATTGCACAACTCCCTCCACCGAACATCTGAAGCAGAACGTTATCGCCTCACAGTCTGCATCTTGAATTTCTAAACCCATCAGTTCAGTGTTGATTACCTTTCTGCACGTTCGTTATCCAATACAATACTTTGCGAGAGTCAATATCAATTACGGTGATGCTTTTGCTTCAATTATATTTACAGACCCTTTGGGGGCCGTTCGGCTAGGGGCTGAAGAGGACCTACTTACCGAGAGAGAAGTCCAGGAACAATCCCCAAAAAAATGTTGGAAAATGATATGCCTGAAAATCATATTTTCTGCTTTTCTATTGTAGTTTATTTACGTTTACAATACATTTTTATATTATTTTTTATTATATCTAAACTTGATGCACACGAGAAAAAATAGTAATCAATTACAAGTCGTTTATTACTTTAAAATGAGACTGTGAAATATTTTTAGATTTAGGCAACTTAACCTGTGCTAAAGCCATCATCTAAACTCTACTGCAATACTTCGAAAAAAATAAATATTCAGGGAAAACGCAAATAAGGCAAACGTAAGCAAAACATTATTTTTTACTACGATTGAGCTTTTTTTATAATCAAAAGAAAAATGGTCCAAATGAATTATTTAGAATTTAAATCAAGAAATAGTCCTGGCTACTTACTATATTTATAATCACATTTGTATCCAACTTTTAAAAAAAAATTTTACATTAATAAAAAGAAGATAAGGTCTTGGCTTAAAGTAAATCTAAGTCGATTTTTAACTATTTTAACTTTCAAAAGATTACCTGAAAGATAAAAAATATTAAACACTTTTTTTGGGGTACCCTCGGGACCCCTTCAGTCGTTGGTCCTCGGCGATCTTGCCAGTTCCCGTCTGTATATTTATCAAGTAATGTCCGGGCAATAGTGGAAGTAGTTAACTCCACTGACGAGCACTCCAAATGGAACAATGGGCGTTGAAGTAGAGCGATTGGTTCCATCCATCCACTACCTCATTCCATTTTTGACCGACTGGTACTGATTCATTCTCCTACAGGCCCTTTTATAAACTATTCCGAACGTATAAATAGATGCTACACTTCCCGACATTAATAAGAAACATTATCTGTGATAATCATATTAAATGATTAGTGAACACGTATTTTACAATATTTACAGTCTGCAAATATTTCAATATACAGATTAATATAACTCTTGAGAATAAATGAGATATGAATAGTGTCTCTACAATAGAAATAATATTAAACAATTTTATCTTTAACATACAAAAAAAGTAAGATTTTATGCGTACCGTAAATTATTAATCCACTAAAAATGTTAATTTTCGTATAATTAATATTCATATTTTAACCTAATTAATGATTAAAATAAATTGTAAGTTATTCATATTAATATTTTGCAACATATTTTATACAATCAATATCGTAAATTTTAACTATGCTGTATTTATTCACGGTCGTTTCACGTTCCATTTGGCGTGGAGCGGTTAAAGTGGAATGATTTTAAGTGGTGATTTAGAGGATGGCATCGAATCTTGGATTCACTTAACACTTTATTAATTTTTTTTTTTCTCCGGATAATATTAAGTTAAAACTTACAAAAACCATGTCAATTTGAAGGGAAAAAATAGTAATATAGTTTTAGTTTCAAGAAGTACTAAAGAATAAACATTTAAATAGATTTTCTTTATGTTTACAAAATAAATTTAAAAATTAAATTAAATGTATTTATTTAAATAGATATCGCAATCTTCAAATGTGTTTACATATTTACAATATAACAACAGTAGTGTGGGAAGTTAAGAATAATATATATATATATATATATATATAATTTGCGAAATAGATATTTAGATATAACAAATCACGAATGGATTAAGTAATTGCAATACAGTGCTAGCGAAACACGATTACGGCTAAATTGAGTTAGACAGCGTTCGACCGTTACACCTAAAATTAAATCAAATACTAATTTACTCAACACTAGATGCAAGGAAGATCTTGCAATTCGATTTTTCCTTGTAAATAATTCTAGGATTATACTGTATATTTTATATTAAGATAATAGGAAAAAAGAATTATTTTTTTACTTATGTACATTTTATTGCATATTGATCCTCGAACACTGATAAAAATCATTTATCCTGGATTATCAATATACGTTGAAATAATTTCAGGTTTGTCTGAAAATCGCCTGTGTAAGAATTTTACTTAAATGCCATTTATTTTAAAATAAAGATATATAGAAGAAATTGTCTGCTAAATTTAATTCTAATCAATCCAAGTCTATGCTAACTTGATAGCCAAAACCCTGTACCGCTTCAAACTTATGAAGGGTATCGAGCAGGGTTTCACTTAGTGAAAAAAATTCCCTTTTTAGGAATATTTCAAGTTTCGAATAGGGAAAAAAAAGGGAAACAGTTCAAAGAGGGAAAATTTCCCTTTTTAACAAGGGAAGAATAAAAATATACAAATATGCATTTAAATAAAAATTATTAAATTAATAACAGTGCAAGATGAATGTATGTACAAAATAAGTATTTATGGTGTAATTAAATTCATTATTCTGTAATTTTAAAATAGAATATATATATATATATATATATATATATATATATATATATATATATATATATATATATATATATATATATATATATAAATGTATATATATATATATATATAAATGTATTTTTGAATAAAAGTTTATTAGTGAATAAAAATAAAACATTTTCGATTATAAAAAAATTATTAACGGATAAAAATATGGAAATAAATTGAAGACACCAGTGGATGTAGGTACAATGTAACAAATTTTCGGATAGTGATTTTTTCTTATGGATGAAGTTATTCTTTTTCTCAAAATTTTAAATTTGTAATATCACACCTTCAATCGTCCGTGTCTATATATATATATATATATTACATAAATACTATGAAATAACTTATAAATTTACGATTCGTTATTAATAAATTACGTATTATATATTGCCAATTTGCTTCTTATTTTTTATTCGTTTTTCCGAAATAAAATTTATCTGAGTAAATGAATATCTAATATTATTGAAGTGATAAATGAGGTGGTTTATAATAATTGTATTAATTAACCAAATAATATACTTGAAAATAAAATGAGTAAATTAGTGTTATAAAAATCAAATAGGTAACTGTTTATAACTAACTTATTTACCTGTAATATTACTGTTGAATGCTTGGCTGGCTGCTGAGTTGAGTATTTTCGGACATCTTGATACATAACAATTAACACTAAATCTAAAATTTCATTTAAAAAAAAAAAAAAAATCTGATTAAAAACGTCAAGACTATTAAGTCTACTATTCAAGTAAGTTCGAAATATAAAACAAAATTTTGAATAAATACAGTAAAAAATTGGCAAATAAGACACAATTCACTGAGCACACTAAGTTGTAATAAGTTCAGAGAGATCTTTCTGTAGCTTGGAAGAAATTGGCCGCCAATTCGCTACTATAGATGGCAATGGAATTTAATTCACCATTAAATTATCAATATTCCCAATCGCGATTATTATCTTTTTTAATAAATTATAATTTTTTTTTATTCCCATTTTTTTTTTTAACTTCTATTTGCTTTTGTTTTTTAAGAAAAACAAAACTTAGTAAATCAATACAGATTTACTAACGCTCTGGTAATACGGCGGTTGGTAGTACTCTTCAAATCGATTGTTTTAAAAAAAAAAAAAATTCATTTTATATAGAATATATATCATGAAAAATAAACGGAACAGATTTTATTTTATTTCAGAAACATTATCAGTATTGATTAAAAATTTGATATGAAATATTATAAGTGATTTTTAAATGTAACAAACAATAAATGATTATTCATTTAAAGAGTTGCAAAATATAGTTTAGATGAGTATTATATGGTGAATATCTCATTTTTATTTATTCATCTTGATATTGATTAATAATTCGTTTTTATAAATCACATTTTAAACTGTTTACCATTGACTAATTAGCTAATTGGTATATAATGGACTCAAAATAAGAAATTTTTCTGTATTTATCATATTTTTTTTCAATCTAATGAGATATTAAATATATATGAGTTGATTATCAAGTGAAACCCTTAGAAATTTAATATTTGTAAATTTGTTGTACCATTTTTTTTTACTCCATAAGTTACATATATTTCATTTTTTAAATGAAATCCAGGTCAAACACCTACATGCTGTACAATATCTAAATAAAGGTACGACTGATAATATTTTAAGGTAAATTCCTTTGATCCTCTTATCATTATCCCCCTCCCCCCCCCCCCCCCCCCCGGAGTTCCTTTTTTGGTATGTGTTCCTTTAATGTCTCCATATCAATTGATTTGAATTAGTGTTTTGTCATCACTGTAATCTCTATTACTGAAATATTTTCTTTAGTTATGCTGACTGCTCATAGGTTTAATTTGAGCTTGAGTTTTATGTAATATGTAATTATTAATTTAGTTTATACTATTTTAATTTTTTTTTTTTTTTAAACTTAAGATAAAACAACTTAGAATTTCAATTGCTGGTTTACAGTTTGCATTGTCAATAAAATTACCTCGAACTTTATTCATTGAATTCATATTATAACAATAATATAGGCATCGGAATGAATTCAGCATCAGAATATCATTTCGTTTTAAGTTATTATATTTAAAAAAGATAATTATTGTTTTTGATAACTTGAAAATTGTACGATTACAATACTAGAAAACAAAAAAGAAGTTTAATAAAAGAGTTTGCAGTTGAGAAAACTTTAGGATAAGAGACATTGATTTTCACATAACAATGTCCCTTAACCTTCAGTTCAATGCCCTGAACTATCCCTATTCATTCAGTTTACTACAGATACAAAGTAAAAAAAGTGTCATGCTGGATAAACTCATGTCTATAGTCTTAAATATCACCAAGCAACGTTTTTATTACTGGTAAGTGATTACATGAGTACATATGTGGTATTATGGTTGATTTTGTTATATAATTTTTATAACTTTTAGAAAATTATGATTTTTTAAGTTCTACTTTCTGTTTTTGATGTCATAATTCAGCTCATACTTGATGTTGAATATTAGTATTGAAAAACTTGAGTGAACTATTTTATACTTAAAAAACCAAACTTTTTTTTTTAATTTGCCGCATACATCAAATATTTTCATATCAGCATCTGCCATAAAGCTTCATATATTACTTCAATATTTCAAAAATAAACAGTAATAAATAATCAGTTTTATCTTTTTGTAATTATCTGTTTGTATCACGCGATCTGTTAATTTTTCATCATATCGTTAATAAAGCATGAATGGATGTGATCTGATTTTATTAAGTAATCGAAATGTTCTTATTGACATCTGTACAATTCTTTTAATGATCAAGTTTTCGATTCTCTGTTTAAAAAAAAAATTAGAGACTGGAAGAAAGAGGCAATTGGTTGCTGATTGGTCTGTTGGTGCTGAAGAAAATGAATTTTTAAAACTTGGAGTATACTGGCACCTCTAAAACTGATATTTTATGCAACATAACCAGTTAGATACGAGATGAAATATTTTTTCAGTGTCGTGAAATCAATTTAGAAGTACCTATTCTGAAGATTAGTTCTTTTGGTTCTGAAGTTTAATTAATTAATTAAGTCATTAGCTGACGATTGTGAAGTGCTTTGTGCAGGCTGATATTTCTCTCAACTTTCGCATTATCTTTAAAGTGAATAACATAATAAAAAATATGCCAAAGGTTTTTTACTTATTATTAAGAATTTTAACTTTATTAGTGTTTAACTTCCTTTCCTACAGTTTTAACTTTATAAATCATTAGTTATATATATATATATATATATATATATATATATATATATATATATATATATATATATATATGTGTGTGTGTGTGTGTGTGTGTATATATATATTTTTTTTTTAATCTATCTCTTTTCTTAGGTGAAAAACAAGCGTTCCTTGGACCAGAACCAGTAAGACTGACACCAGCCTGGGAGGAGACCAATTTACCAAATGATGAACTGAATTTCAAAGGTGTTACAATGGAACATCATCTCGAAGCACACCCTCCATCGGATAGGTAAGTTAGCTGTATAAAAAAAAAAAAGTTATCTGGGATTGTTTTTAATATTGTATCTATATGAAACATATAACACAATAATTAGCATAAACATAAATCGCTTAGAAATATAATTGTTTGGAAATTATTCGAAGATTCCTCAACAAGTCTCTTAGATATCAGTCTAATTAAAAAATCAATGCAATCCAATTCAGACATCAAGACAGAAAAAGCGAAGATCGCATAAATGAAAACCAGCAAAGCACTCCTCACATATCCTGGCATAAATCTTCAAACAGTCTGGATTGTATTGGGCCTGATTTAATAAAGTTTATTATTTTAACAAGTTTATAAAAAGTATATAAACGTTACTGACATATTTTTACCGCCAGAGCCTCTCTATGAATACAACGATGCATTTTGTATATTTGTTGTGCGACAGCAATCAACTTATCTCATAGTCCCATTTTATGGCCGGAAATGGCACCATCAGTTGCAATTAGAACACATTGATCCCATTAAATACTATATTCTGAAAGAAACTGACTGAATGGCATTGAAAATGTTTTTACTTTTTGTATGCATCAGCTCAAAATAAAATAAAAAATCTTCATAAAACTGGTACTCCCAAATAAATCTGACAAAAACTAACATTGTAGCTGTCTTTGACATATCAATTGCTTTTGTTAATTTGTAAAACTAATATGCCACTCATGGGTAATTTCAAAAATAAATTTTCTTTAATATTTCCATAACACTGCCATAGACGAATCCCCTAGACACAGGATATTTTTCCTTACAACTTACCAGCCCACAAAATCATTTCTTTAATGTACCTCTCATGGCGAATAATGTAATTCAATTAAGAACCTACAGTTTTGAATTGATTTTAATAGATGCCAGTAGTATCAAAGAACCAAAATATAAAAATCACCAAAATGGCACATAAGATATTTTCACGTGATAACGATATACTCTATTAATGTCTATAATTATGAGATCTTTTTTTGTGTCGTATTGATTCTCAAGTTCAAGGAACATTGGCTGATTAGCAATTTATTTTTTTATTTAGTTATTTGAGAAAATTTGTTTTGGAATGTTCTAATAATGTTCCAACAGTAATTTTTGTATCTTTTTTTGATTTTTTTTTTTTTTTTTAAACAAGAGTTAATGAAAAAATGTATAATGCAATATTAGTAAGAAATATGTATGTATTTACTAATTCATTTTTTGTTTTTCAGGTATAACATAGTCTATTTGATTATGTTCCTCCATGGAATGGGTACACTTCTACCGTGGAACATGTTTATTAATGCTAAAAGTGTAAGTATAACTTTATCATTTATTTTAATTTTGTAAAAATATTTTCGGTTTGGAAGAAGAGTGCCATAATACGAAAAAGTGGAATTTTACAGGAGAAACGTTTGAAATTAACTATTAAGGTTTATTGCTGTCCCTCGACTCACTGATAAAACATCAAGTCAGACATTTTCTTAGTCGATAGTACTATAATATTTTTGTTTAAAAAAAAGTTAATCTTCATTTTTTGATCATTTAATCATGAATCATGAATCAAATTCTGGCAGTTTTTTATTTAAAATGGTTCAAGCTCCTTTTGAGTTTATGGATGGATAATCAAGACTTTTTGATAAAAAAAAAAAAATTATAAAACAATAAATTGAATTTGGAACTAAAAATCAAATCAAAATATTTAATTGAATGTATTAAAGTACAAATAAATATTTTTAACATAAGTAATGATGTTTTTAATAATTATACAGAAACAATATATTGATATTTTTGTTCACTTATGTATTTAGCAAAAGAATAATATTATTACAACTTTAAAAGTAATTTATTATTACTTTTATCAAGATAGTCTTATAAAGTTACTCTCTAATTAAAGTCTGAAGGAAGTCATTATGTTTGGCTAGTAAACTTGTAATATCTAAACTAACAATAATTTGTTATTGCGGCAAGCAAAGTATTGAAACTAAAAATCTGGCGGATTTCTCAAAGAAATATATGTCACTGGAAGCTTTCCAAGCAAAAAAAAATGATTTTTTTTTTTTTTTCGTATTGTGGCAATCTTCTTCCAAATGGAAGATATAATGTACTTCTTTCTCCTACATATCGACATCGTTTTTCGAAAAAGGCATAAGCGCCATGAAGACAGGAAACACATGAAACGTTTTTTCCCCAAATAACATTATATTTTTTAAAATTTGTATTCTGTATCATATAGATTAGGAGTTTATGAAGATGGTAAAACTTTTATAACTAGAATATTTTTTTAAGACTTCTAGCCCTAGCCAAGGACAGAATGATAACAGAGTCCTCAGCATTTGATATTTATGTTATCAATAGTCGATTTTTAGACCATTTCCAATTTGTTTTCGATATATCGTGAGCGGGAATCAATGGAGGTGGTGTTTAGGTTCCATAATAAATTAAAATCTAAATTTTGAATTTTTGGCCTTAAGCCTTTTTCAAAAAACGATGTCGATATGTTCTAATTCCCAGAAAATGATTCGTAAAGTTGAAAATTTTAATTTTTTTATATCTTCATACTACAATTGTTTCTTACTTAACCCATGATTTGGAAGTAAAATTTTTCACCCTACAATTTTAGTGGATCTGATTCATTTTAATCATAAACTGAGTTAGCAATATACTGGAAGAGGTACAGATACACACACACTTATATAGGAAATGCAGGCTATTTCCATTAGTCTGTGTGGTAAGCACAATATGAGACCTAAGGGATCTATAAATTGCTCCATAAGATTCATTTTTTTTGATTTCCTAGATGCTCTCACATAAGTAAGGGCGATTTTAAGCTAGTTTCAGACGCCAATACCTCTCTGGTATCTTACTATTATACCAGTCCTTAAGATGTAAAAAATCTTCCTTTATTGATGATCTTCTCACGTTTTGTTTCTCCATCAACTTCTTGAATAAAATATATCAAGATTCAAAAGAATTTTAATTTTTATTATATGCATGAATTTTTATATGCAGTAAATGAGAGATATATGAAAAGGGATATGTTTATTTAAAATTTTCTCATTTTCTTTTTCTTTTGCACAATTATCATAGCCAGACTGGTGTACCATTCATGAAATATCATGTATAATATGGTATGTACAGATTAACAGTGCATTCAAGTTATTCCTATAAACCATAGGAATACTGGTACAATAATTTATTGGAGGGAGAGAGGTAGTAAAACCTGGAATTTCCCCTCCGTATTTTCCAGCAATAATTTTATTTTCTATTAAAACAACGTTGTATTGATAAAATACCAATTTCTTAACTTAAAAGGTATTGGTTTCGGTTTTAATTTTTAGTAATTCTTTGAGTATTATATTTTTCCACAAATTTTGCAGTTTGAAGTAGGTTCTCAAATCTTAAATTTCCCAACTTTTGGGACTTTCAAATTATGGTGGGGGGAGGGACACCCACTTACCCCTCCCATAGCAGTGTTCCTGTTTCTATAGGATTAAATATCCTAGAATAAAGATAATTTTTCTTTTCATTTCATACCGGTTCGCATTTGAGACTCCCATATCCACTATAGCCGCCAATGAGGAAAAACCACTTGATTACGGGTATTATCAATTAATGATTAAAACTATATTAATATTTGAAAAGATAAAATGTTTTGATAAAATATATTAAATTGAACAATATTTATATTTATCTAAACGTTGAAAACACTAATTTGAAAACATGTACCTACTTAAAAATTAATTAAAATTCTTAGAAATCTTGTTTTAAAAACCCTTTATTCTTTTTTTATATTGCTTTTACATATACGGTTTTATAATAAAACAGCAGAACTGTTTACAATACATCAAATGGTTTGTAAGTTAATTATAATTTGCTTGTATTCATTTATGAATACAATAAATGTTATCATTTATGAATGTAATGAAGTAAAATAAATTTATTGTTAAATTTTAACTATTCATAGTTATTAATTATGATTTCTTAATTTATAAATTTTTATCGTTTTTTAATTAACATTAATTGAATAGCTATGTGTAAGAAAATGTTATGTCACAAAAATTTGAAAGAAATTGGATTTAATGATTTTTTACTCCTATTTTAGAATGGGCCAGTCAATTTTCAATTTCTGAAAACTACCACAATTCAAGGTTTAGAAAAATTAACCCCTTGTCGAAAGGAATATTTAGAATATTCTTTCAAGAGAAAATCCATTTTTGTCCTAAAATATCACATAACATGTTCTTCCTGTTAATTCTTTAACTATTTGGAAATACTTGATGAAATAGAACTTACTTAGTATTTGTATATGTATTATGTGTAATTCTTTATTGTTAAAAAGAACTCAATGACATTTTTCAGCAAATTTTGAATCTATTACCATCTTCCAGCTGGTGAAATTGTTTTTCAATGTTTTTTTTTTTTTTTTTGTTTCATTTATCTTTTTAACTACTGTATCCTATGTATATTTGTATTTATTTAATTAAAGTATTTTTTTTTCAGTATTTTGTTGATTATAAGCTGAGTTATAATTATACTGGAATTGAGACTGAATATGCTGCTAATTTTCTTCCTTACCTCGGAATAGCCGCTCAGGGCCCAAGTCTTATTTTCAATTGGATTAATGTATTCATTACGATTGGGTAAGTTTTATATATTAAACAAATTTACGAAATAATAATTTTAAGGCATCATATCGCACATCCAGAATGAAAGAGGCATAACTCAAAATATCTAACGTCAGAAATTATAATAGTTAGACCGCTATCATTCCAAAGTGCATCCCGATGTCAAATATCAGGCCAAACGAATAGACACAACAGCTGATCTACCAGCAACGTGTGTTAGAGGAAACACTGTGGGAGCTTCTATGTAGAACGTAAACTGTGTCTAATGTTCTTTCTTACTAAAAATTTTTTATTTGAGCTGTTTCGTTTTCATTCTGAATGTGCGATCTACCATGACCTTCATGCTTGAAATAAATTTTGAGAATGTATTGTTATTGCTGGAAAAATTGACATAAAGATTTTTAAAGAAGTTGGTCAGAGGATATGATCAATGAAGAACACACTGATGAGTGTAACTTATTTTATTGTCTGCCAATGTTTCAGCATAAGTTTTAGGCCATAAATTTCTCTCCTATTTTTTTTTTTTTATTAATATTATATTTAACATATAATTCATAATCTTCCTTTCTTTCTTTTTGCATTATTTTAATTTCAGTTAATTTTTAACACTATTTCTATTTTCATTAACCACTTTTCTACATTTTAACATCGTTGTCATCTTTTATATAACTTATAATATCATAATCATCTTCATACTAGTAGTTATTTTAATTAATAATTTTCATGTATTTTATTATTTCATGTAATTCATTATCTTCAATTATTTCATGTAATAATCTTTTTTTCACTTTTTTCACATTATTTTGATTTTAATTATTTACAATATATATATATATATATATATATATATATATATATATATATATATATATATATATATATATATATATATATATATTGACATTTTTTTTCTTTATACCTACTTCATATTTTTATTTTTTTTATCATACTAGTCATTTCTGTTTATTACCATATTTTATTACCATCTGTTATTGGTACTGTCATCAATGTAGTTAGTTACCTTGTTTTTTCTTAGCCCTTATGATGGCCTTACGAAAACTTAGACCGAAATGTTGCCAAAAAATAAAATAAGGCACAATTATTATTGTGTTCTTGATTGAACACACTCGTACCCTCCCAACCAACATCTTAAAATTACATCTCTGGTCAGCTAAACTCAGACCGACAAAGATTTCTATAAGCCTAAGAAAAACATCTTTTTTTGTGATTCGCATTGTTGTGTTTGTATGTAAATAAATTGCAAAATTTTAGTTGAATTTTTTTAGCCCTCAGATTCAAAAAAAAAATAATAATTATTATATCTCTTTCAAACTTAATGAGGAGTCTATTCAAATTAATTAAAATTATGGCAACCAGACTTTCTTCATTTATTTGATTAGTCACTTACTACTATTGCGTAATTTTAAGTAGTATGTTTCGTGGCTCCTTCCCCATCTTCAAAATTAAAATTTAATTCAATATATTATAAGTTTTGCTATTATGTTTATTATTTATTATCTTACTATTAAATCATTACTCCTTTTGTCAAATTGATATCTTACATAATAAAATTTTATCAAAATAAAAGTTTTCTTTTAATTATTTTTTTGCTAATGATTAAACAATTGCAATATTAATTAAAAATATATTATTTTATTTTTTTAGAGGAAAGCTGAGCACCCGAATAGTTTGGAGCATTGTTGTTGAAATGTTGATCTTCGTTATAACTGCTGCTCTTGCCATGATAGATTCAAAGGATTGGCCGGCTATATTTTTCTATGTCACTATGTTATCTGTAGTTTTAATAAACAGTAAGTAATAGATGTTAGATTTAAAATTGTCTTTTCTGCATACACTGAGAGGCAATGAAAGTGGTCACACTTTCCTTGAAAATATTTCAATCCAAAGTTTGAGTAATAATGATAAGTCCAATATTTTCTGAGTCGCTTCAAGAATTAAGGATTGTTCTGATGGAACGCTATGAAAATACCGGATTCGAAATTTATTTCAAGCCTTATTATCCAATGCCACTTCAATTTCAACGAGGGAATACTCCCTGTTCAAATTCAATTTTTTGAACAAATAAGTATTTTACTCTAAAAATGCAATTACAAATATTGAAAAAAAAAATTAATTAAATGCTGATTTTTTTAAGTTCTTAATAATATTTCTATTCAGTTCAAAATGATCTCTGATATTATTGTAAACACATATATATGTTTTTAATCAGTTGATTCGAAACCTGAACCAATAATAAAGGATGTTCACTTTTTTGCCTTTCAGTGAATTTAGTCCGAATTTTATGTTTTACAAATAATTAGGGTCTATCAGAAACCATTTATTTATTTTAAATAATGATATTACTAATTATTCTGCCCTCATAAGTTAAAAGGCCCTAACTCCAAATGATTTTTCTAAATGCAATAAGTAAATTATCCGAATTGGTCAAAAAACTACACTATGACATTAGAAAGCCCTAAAATCGAAGATTTGGATATAGGACTTTCTAATGTCATAAACCGGTGTAATATTTTCTGACCAATTCGGGTACACTTCAAAAATGCACACCGTGCATATGCACATCTACAAGTAATTTGAGGCTATCTGAATGTTCTATTTACTCTCCTGTGAAAATTCAAAAATGTTGCTTACATCAGTTTAGCTCTGAAGTACAGAGTTGACATTTTGAAAAGTATCTGAAGTTAAAAAACTGACTATTGGAACAGTTAATAATAAAACACTATGAAGCCACGTATGACTGAGAGTGTTGGGATAGCACCTTAGCATTCTCGGGTCTGAAGTGGTCCTGGTTCTGTTCTGTCGTAAATCCTAAAAATAAATATTATCTATAATACTGTTATAAAGCTGAAGAGTTTGTGTGTTTGAATGCTCTAATTTCAGAAACTACCAGTCCAATTTGAAAAATTCTTTAATAGTAAAACGTTGGGGCACAGCTCTAATATATAATAGAAAAAATATAATGTTTTTATTTACTCTTTTGCCACCTGTCAGTTACATCTTGTTTCTTTTTTCATATTATTGTGCCTTAAATTAACATTTAAAAAAATAACAGTTTATTCATACACTGTATGTTGAATTTCAAATTCCCTGAGTCAGTTATTCATTTTTATTGTTTTTTATAAACTAAAGAAACTTTTTGATTCTTATTTTTAAAAGTTATTAATATTTATATGCTTTTAATTTTTTATTAAAATTATTTATTCAACGATTCATTTTTTGTTATATTATAATTTAGAGTTTTTTTTTTTCATAAGACGTTAGAAAAAACAATTATGTATATACTTGAGCTGTTTCATATTTTTTGGCATAGTTCAGTTCTTTTTTACTGCATAAAAATCAGGTATCTGGCTTTTTATAATTCCGATTATATATAATTGATTACTGCTTAAGATCTTAGAAATGAATGATGTTTTCTTAGACAAAATAATTAAATATAAAAGAGCAAAAACTCAAAAAAGAGACTTTAATTAATTGGTAAAAAGTAATTAGAATATTTCTAACCCAAAGCCTTGAGTCTCTAAAATAGTGGTAAACAACTAACCAGTCAACGTTTTGCCAATTCAGGCATCATCAGGACAGAAAAAAACAAGATCACAAATAGGCAGATAAAATACCAGCACATCTCACATCAACAATTTAAAAAAAGTAGACATCCGCCTGTTGGTATAAAAGGATCAATCTAATTACGGATTGATAAATTATTTGGCACTTCTATAAATTTAATATATAGATTTTTTTTTCTATCAAAATATAGATTTTGAATTGCTTATTTTTGAATTTGTGTGCTTTTAGAACTGAGGATGAATGTATAACATTCGAAACTAGTTTTCAATAAAACAAATTTATAGAAGTGGCAAATAGTTTATCGATCCCTAATTAATTTAAAAACAACTAGAGACCATTTGTACATCACCCCAAGGCTTGATACTGTAGGATACTGTAGGATCTAGAGCAGAGGTTCTCAGATTTGTTGTCACTATGTACCACTTCTACTTTTCCAATAATTGGGCGTACTATTACCTCATCATATGATATTAGTACGAAAGATTTGTCTTCATAAAAAAAAATCACAAAATGACTTACAAAAGTTTATATTTTACGAACATAACTATATATATATATATATATATATATATATATATATATATATATATATAACAGCAAATTTGATTAAGAAAATAATAAATTGAAAATAGCCTTCAAAAATCAAAATGTTATCAATTTTTCTTAACAACAGCAACAGTAATATTCACATAGCAATGCCATATATTCTTCAAATAAAAGTGAATCCATCAAAAGTGAGAAATTTGGAGATTATGAATAAAAGTATCAATATTTTTCAGTTGTTATTTATTTACAATGGGAACATCAACGTTAGATCTGATAGAGCTCATCTTAAATCCTCTTCAACACTGAGTACTTTGGTATTTATTGCGGTAACCATTCTGAATTATTTTTCTTAATTGTGAATCGTGTTTTATCATCATCTTATAATTGATACATTAATTGATAATTTATAAAAATTATTATTCCTCATTGAACGTTTTAAAGAGATGATTTTATCTATGACTTTTATTTGCATATTTTTTTACCATCTGGAGCATCCTTGCGTACCACCAGTGATATGCGCACCACGACCTGGAAACCTCTGATCTAGAGTATATATTTAGATGTCTTGGAGTGATGTACTGTCTCTAATTGATCTGTCTTTTTTGTACTGTTGATGTGAGACCTACTGTATTTTATCTGCATTTATGTGATCTTGTTTTTTCTGTCCCGATGATGCCTGAATTGGCTAGTTATTTACTGCTATTTGAGAGACTTGAGCCTTTGTTTTGGAATCTTCCATTTATATCCTAGAAAAAATAAGTTTATAATTATCAGTTGCACCTAAATAATATTATTATATGTATTTAACTACGCTTTAGTCTTGTTAATAAAATGACAATTTATTAATGTTTTCAGTGGCTAATGGTATTTACCAAAATACTATATATGGAATGGCTGCAAAGTTACCTCCAAAATACACTGGCGCTATCATCCTAGGATCTGTAAGTTACTGACATTAATGAAATTTAAGATATTTAATTTAAACAATAATTGTACATTTTAGTGGTTTTATTTTTATTTATCTTTTTTTTTAATTCTATTTTTCTATTTTATGTTTGCTTTATCATACTTTGTGGAGTAAAAAAAAAAGAAAAAGATTGATCTTGATTTAAATTTTCAACTATGCTTAATTCAAAATAATATCTCATTCATTTAAAAGAGTGGTTTCCAACTGGTGGTCAGTGAGAGCCCTGGAAGTGTTCCGACAGCACCATCCTTTATCTTTTTTGTGGGGCTTATTGTTAGAACTATTTTATTGTTTACCTTTCTTGAAGTTTTAGTGTTAGCTGAAAAGTTTTAGCAGGTAAATGCACTATAAATGTCCCAAAATGCGCTTTTAAGCATACTAATCCCGAAGTGGTGGAAGGAGATAGTCCACACATGGTTTAATTTCTGGCTTAGTGGTTCACGGGCTTCTACGGGTTGGGAACCACTGATTTAATATTCGGATCATCAATTGTTGACTGTATTTTCAAAATCTGGTCACCAGAAGCACTCTCTCTTGAAGTTCGCACCTTGAGGTAAAAAAAACCTCGGGGATTGCCTCCCTCCCACGCACACTACCCATTTAGGCTTAAGGAATGCAATAATTCCAAATGGCACTTTGAGGTGGTGCCAGGATCTCCTATGGGGTTCGCCTGGTGTTGACGTAATGATTTTGGTTAATGAGGCCAATTGGAGTGGGTCTGTATTAGGCCAAACACTTCGATTGGATTCATGCCAGATAGCAGTCATCTCCCACACCTCATCCTGGCTCAAGATGGGAAGGCAGTTAAGGGCAATGTACGCCTTTCTTTGTTCCTGTCTCACCTCCACATGCTCCCTGTATTTTCAAAATGGTTGCTATCTGGTTGTAATTTTAGTGGTGCATTCCAAATCCCAAGCTAGAAATTTTATATCAGTTATTAACAATTTTTTTTTTCTTTTCTAGAATGTTAGTGGAACCTTTTCATCATTAATCAGCATAGCATCACTGATCGTAGCTCCTAACGCTAAAACGGCTGCAATTTACTACTTCATCACTGCTCTTTTTGTCTTATCCCTATGCTTTGACACCTACTTTGCTTTACCTCTGAACGTAAGTATATATAAATAGATTTTTTCTCTGTTACTTATACCAAAACAAATATTCTCAAACCGAATAAGTTCATAATCCATTTAATGCTCAGTTGTACCTTTGTGAAATAAGCTACTAATTTCACTATTGTCTATTTGAACATATCCACTGTCTTCTTTTACAATGAATAACTGTAATTAAAAAAAAAAAATGAATATAATAGGAATATAAAGCCTGGAATAGAATTTCATTTAAAAAATTATATATAAAATAATCTGTTAATCAATATTTTTTTATTTCTCTTTCAGAGGTTCTATAAATATAATGAACTGATGCATCAGAAAGAGATTCAGAAGAAGACGAAAGAAACGACATCATCACCAAACGAAAAGGCCAATATCCCTCATTTGAAAGTGTTATCGCAGAACTATCCTCAACTTTTTAATATATTTTTCATCTTCTTTGTGTCTTTAGCACTTTTCCCGTCGGTGCAATCTGGTTTGTACTCTTATAGAATATTCCCTGTAGAATATTTTTTTTTAAGAATATAAATTACACCCTTTTTTTTTCTGTTTTAGATATTAAGAAGTCCGATGAAAACTTTTTCATTAGTGACAAATTCTATGTCGAAATAATGTGCTTCTTAGCGTTCAACGTCAGCGCTATGTTAGGAAGTTATATAGCCACATTTTTTCAGTGGGTAAGTTTGTAATATTTTAATACTCTTATTCGGTAAATTTGCATTTTAACAATGGTAATTATTGTGTACAATAACATCCTCCATACTTTGGGGTATCTTCTATAATAATAACTGTGCAAGTATTAACTGGGACAATCATGATCTTTGACATTAAAAATGTTCATTTTTTTTTAATTTTCTATAATCAATTTTTCAGTAACCCGTTGGTATAAGAATGTTTTTTAAAACTTACTGCATGCTATTAAACAGTATATTAATGTTTTATAGGACCCTGGTACAATTGTACCAGAGCCAAATACGTCTATTAGAATTTTGCAAATAGTTTCATTGGGAAATAATAGATGGCAGCAAGGCTAGAAAAATATATAAAGGACTCTACCACCACAGAAATTACCGATAGAGAAAGATTGGTACAACGTCTGCCCTAAAACTACGATGGTCTGCATTGTTGCTATCACAAAATTAAAACTCAGTCGTATTAAATCATTTTAATTCTTTTACTTTATTTTTAAATATTTTTCTGAGCTATTTTTCTCATCGGATTTATCGACAGGATAATATTTCAATATTATCTGGGAAATTGACACTGTTTGGTGATAAAAAAAAAACTTAAGTGAATCTTGATAATTTTTTTTATTTCAATTTCCTTTTTTTGTCACTCCAAAGTAATCTAATGCAATTAATTAATTATTATAATCAATAATTTCAACATGGATATATTCTACTTGTAATTGAGCTCAAAGATGTTCAATACATTATTAAAGTTATAAATAATAAATAATATTTATTTTCAAAAACAAGAAATGCGGAATTTAAAACTCATCTACACAGTTGTGGTACACCAAATGTACCTGTGACCTCGTAACATTACATTTCTGCAAAAAGAGCACTAGTACATATGTTGTACCAGCCTATTATTTCCTAGTAAAGATTTGTTTTTCATAAAAAACACAAGAACTAAATATTAGATACCTAAAAGATTAAATATATTGGTAAAAAATTTTAAGGGTTAAAGAATAGTCACGTTATTTGAATGAGGCGAAAAATAAGAAATTAAATTTTAAAAATTAAAGTTAATGACAATATTAACTTGCCCAAACATGCATTCATTCGTACTAGTAGCTTGTTACAAAAGTCCTTGTGCATTAGCATATCTTTATTTCAGATTACATATCTTAAACATTAGTGAATACTACTCTTCAAAGTAAAGTGCATTGTTTTCAACTACTTTCACCCATCTTTCTGCCAGTAATTGGATTTGATCCCGGTACTACTCGTTTGGTTTTGAGGCAAAGAACTCTTCACATCCAATTTTTATGTCCTCGTAATTATCAAAGATCAAACCTTTCAAAAAATGAGCCATTGATCTAAACAAACCATAATCTGATGGTACAATATCTGGGCTACACGCAGCATGAGGCAAAACGTTTACTCCTTGCAGTTCCGATAATTTTTCCTTGGTCAAAGAAGAACGGCATTGTCATGTTGCAAAACGGCTTGGTTCCTTTTGACCAAAGCGGGGTACTTCGCTCTCAAAACTGCATAAACTCTGTCTAACTGTTCACAATAAAGGTTTGAGCCCCTTCTACGGCTGATAAATCACGAGTAGTTGCATGTGGATCCTGATTCACACATTCAAGAAGAACGTCATCATTAACGACCGATGGGCGTCCTGATCTGGGGTGTGTGGCAGTATTTCGATGGATAATTGACTCTCCTTCTATGGCACAAATTTCTTCAACGGCTGCCTTTGCACTTAAACCTTTTTACCAGTAATGTCTCAAAAGACCGCGGATCACGATTTTTCTTCTGACATTGCAAGTGCATTTTAAAAATGTAAATGATCCCATAAAGCCGACTCAAGTCACAAGGAATTAAAGGATTAGTCAAAGTAAACATTGACATAAATAGTAGGAACAAAAACATTCTCACAAGATTAATTATGAGAGTTGGAATTAAGGGTTGTGTGTGTTCATGCATAAGGACTTTTGTAACAACCTAGTGTATACATTCCCTGTTCTATTTAGATATTTTAAAATTTCTGGCAATCAGTAGAATTATAAGCTTTTTTGAAATCATTGTGAAGCTGGTGAATTACACCTTCGTAATATTTCCTAACTTCTGTGATATTTAGCAGAGGAAAAATACTTAGTGAATAGTTGATTGCTTCCATCTGGAAGCATATTGACATTCTCCTATAATTTCCTCGGTGTATTGTGATATTTATCTAGGTTAAAAATACTTTATGACGTATTGTCAATAGTTTTGTAAAAAAATAATTTTTTAGTATTAAAAATTGTAATTCATAGTTAGTAACACTTAAGATAATGTCTAGATAAAATAAAGTTAAAATTTCTAATAGAAAAAAAATTATATTTCAGCCTAAACCTAAATATCTCTGGATTCCTGTCATCTTGAGAGGCCTAATATTCATCCCTTTATTCGTGCTGTGCAACTATCAGCCAATGAAAATCGACAGGATACTACAGGTCTATATTACCAATGACTTTGTCTACCTTGCCATCGGTATCTCTATGGCCTTCACTAGTGGCTACTTCAGCTCATTGGCGATGATGTATAATCCTGGGTATGTTACACTTATTATTCATTTGGCCTATGATAAAAAATAATTTCTAGCCACTATGTTTGCATAAACTTTAATAATAATAATTTCCCGCAATGGAGATATTCCTTGGTCTTCGCTTTCTTATCCACGCCCTCAAACAACTCATTCGGGTCAAGACTGAAGCAATACCCGTCAATATGCTGTGAGAGGTCATGCAAAACTTCTAATAGGGTATATGCATGGAAAATATCATTTAATTTTTTTTTTTTTTTTTTTGAATCTTTATTGTTCTTGATTAAAATCTAAATACTTTTTTCTTTCCAAATATTTGCTAAATAATAAATTTTAACTAAACAAAAATTCAATAAATACATGCGAAATTTAAAATATCTAAACACAATGCTATTGGTTAGGCCTCAGTGTGAAGTCAAATTTCCTATCAGCGTAACTACTTCATATGATTGCTGGATACTTTTTTTAAGTGATCGACGATAAATTGAATTATATCACGGTTTCTTTCATTAAGTCCTGCATGAAATCATTAATTAAAATGACTGAAAGAGGATTTGTTAAAGAGCAGCCGAATAATCTTCCGAGAATAGATGTGGTTGTGATGCCGTGTTTTTTTCTTTCTTCAAATCCAGATTTTATGTCTACTGAATTTAAAGGAGTAAAAGCTACAAGATAATTTTGTAATGATTAATTCAGTTTTGAAGCTCTTTTAATAAATAATTTCCCATATTATTTTGGAAAACTAAACATAACCATGATAAAAAACTAAACAAACATGATAAACAGTTGACATCCGCATGATGGTATAGAAGGATCAATCAAATTTTGTTTTATTGAAAACTAGTTTCGAATGTTATACATTCATCTTCAGTTCTAAAAACACACAAAAATAGGCAATTAAAAATACAGTTTGGTATTATTATACATATTAAATTAAATGTAATATAAATTAGTATTATAAAACATTATAAAACATTTATGAATTATGAATTTAATTAAGACAAGAAATCAAATACATGTTGAGTACATGGCGATGTACTTATAGATCGCATGTACATGATAATAATGTACTTATGTATGTCTGTTTGGTTAGTCAGCATTGCGCGTTTGAATGAATAGTCAAAATATCTTGCCCAAAGGAATTTTGTATTTAATTTAATAAAAATTTTTTATGAATGGTCTAATGTTTTATGTTACTTTTGAAAAGAAAATAATTTATTTAATGTATTTTCAAAAATCATGCAAATACTCTATTATGACTCCAACAATACAAAAATTTCAATGAAGGACATTTGGCAAACGTAGTGTTTAGAACATTTTTTTTTTTATTGTACACTAAATTATTTTTCTCGTACTTTATATTTATATATAATAAATTAATAAAAAATTAATTCGTTAATCATCCCGTTTCACTGCCAGGCCCTGTGATTGCATATTTTTAATTGAATTATATTTTTGTTTTAAATCAGATTAAAATGAATTTTCAATCTATTTGAAGGATTTGAAGAAACGCTTACCTAATACAGGACAGTTTTTTTATTTTAACATTTTTTTTTTACTACTTAAATAAAATATATATATTAAGGAAATACTTTCATCATAATGATTTTATACTCTCTCTTTTGTGTAACAGGTGCGTGGATAGCGAATACAGTCATATAGCTGGCATGTACGGAGCTGCTTCGTTGGTCACCGGGATCTGCTGTGGACTGATAGCCTCCTTGATATTCCCCTGGCTGGTCTCAAACGTAGTTCTACCTTTTTAAGTCACTTACCATCCTAGACACCTCTTATCAGCTTGTCGGATTTAAGAAGTCCCGATATATCATGATACAGAGGGTTGACGTTTCATTTTTTCTATCTATTCCCTCCTCCTCCTCCCACACCTCCAATGTAAGAGATTAGAACGTATTTTTTTTTTTTTTTAAATGATAACTTGGATAGAGATTCCCTCTAACAAGAACAAAACAGGGTTCCTCAAAAAAACAAAACAAAAAAAAAACATTAAAAAAACAAATAAATTCATTCATGTAGATTTTTATAACTTTTTTGAAATCTTTTATTCTGATAACAACACAGTCGTGACTTTTAAATGTATTTTGTAAAAAGTAGTTTTAATACTTCATTCCTTTAATAAACAAAACTCTTTAAATTTTTCATTTAATTAGAATGAAGATAAATTGTACCATAAGTCTCTAAAATGACTTTTATCTGATTCAGTACTTATTAGGAATTTAAAAAAAAAAAAAATCCTTTTTATCCATCCTTTTGTTGTACCTATAATCTAAAAAATACTAATTCGCCCAAAGCTTTATGAGTAATTTTTTTCTCTACAAATTTTCGACAATAATTTTTTTATTGTGTATTAAGATCTGAATTAAGACATTCTACGCTTTAAGAAATATTATTTGGGAATTTCATAAATATTCTAAATATTTCACATAATTATTCAATATGTTCGTTATGATATCATGTGAATTCCTGCGAAAACCTATCAACATATGGCCGTTGGAGTTGAGCATGAATATTAAACTTTCAACAAATTCGAAGAATTTTTTTTTAGTATTATATAATGGAAAAAAAAGTTCCAATTTTGTGAAGTCCGAATCAATTTTTGTCCAATGGTGTAATATAGCTTATTGAAGTCATTTTATATTGGTTAGAAATAAACAATCATAAACTGTATTGTATCTTAGTTGTAAGGCAGACGTTAAATACTCATTTTTTATATTGCTATGAAATATAATGTAATAATCATTATATGTTTAAAAGATAAAACAAAAATTAAAAAAATATTTACTCAACATTATCGTTTAATGTTTATACTTAAAATTACTGTAGCTGATATGTTTCTAAGCATATATATATTTATATGATTGTACATTTATTTATTTTTGTGTATTATTTGTCTTGTATTTTAGTTTTTGTTATGCAAACCGGGCTTCTCAGATTAGTGTTATGTGGGTTTAGTGCAGATGTGATGAGAAATTGAAAAAAAAAAAAAAAACTTTTTTATAGTTCTTCCTTTGACTACAAAAAATAAATTTATAGAAGAGATTATATTGAATACATATTTTAGTTTTTAAAAGCCAAAGTAAACATTTATTTATTTTAAGCTCACGTTGCGCATATTTGTATAAATAAATTTGGAGAAATGAGGAGGAAAAAAAAAAAGTATTAATCAGATGTAGCTTTAGCACCATAAATTCTCTATTTTAGTTATGTTAAGGTAATTATACACTTGCGAGAGCGAAACCGTTAGAGTTATTCAAGAACTCTTCATTGGAATTATATAAGCTAATTTTAAAAGATTAGAAAATAAATGTATTTAACCTAAAATTAAATTTTAATACGAAAGCTATTATAAAATAATTTTTGATACATCGTAATAATACAAAAAATATTTATTAAAAACTTATGAAATGCTATGATGCAAAAGTTATTTTCCTATAAAACGATCAATACAAACATCTGTTTGCGATTGAGGATCTCGTAAATGGTTTGGCTCACAAGTATATAAGCACCTTTATATAGACTGACATTTCGCTTATTCGGTTTTCATTAACATACTTCTCAACTGTAAGTACCTTCTTCAGAATCGTGTGCTGTTCTCATAATTGTAAAATGTTCATCATTATCAATAGAGTTTTATATCCGTTTCAAACTACCAACTCAGGAATAAATTTGTCTTTAATGGTTTGTTGATGACAATATTTAGTAAGTGGAGATAATATACCAGTTTCTGTCTGGCCGAAAGCATAAATTCAAGTTTAAAGTCTGTGTTATAGGTAATTGAAAGTACGCAGGGATTTGATTTCAGAATCAGCCACACATGGTTTGAAATCGCACACATTTTCAAGATTGAATGATTTCATAATTTTATTCCCTGTTTTTTTTCTAGGTCATTCTAAATACTTTCTAATCATTATGAAACGTGAATTATTCCTTAGAAGAAACAGAAAATAGAGTTTAATTGAGTAATAAGACTATATTCCACTGATAAAGTAGAAAATTATTTGAAATCCTATGAACTAAAATTATTTATCGTAAATATTCTATTCACATATGCAATGATCTGACAGTTTTGAGCTCTTTTTTTTTCTCATAATTTTAAAAACTTTTTACATTAATTTTGCACTTTGTATTAGGGAGTGAGGAAACAGTAAAAATATAAAATAATTCAATCCCATTTTTATTAGAGTAAATTTAATTTTATCAATTATAAGAATGCATGAGAAACACTCATTTGTATTAAACCGAAAACAATTATTGTACAAAATTCAATCTGATTCAAATATAATTTTTATAAATTTGACATTTGTAATTTACACAGCATTTTCATTTCTTTTTTTTAAAATCTTTTGCTGTTCCAATCATACCAGGTGGGTGCACAATTAAATTATAAATTCTTGATGTTTCATCTTATATTGTTTTTCCAGTTATTGGAATTTTTTAATAAAATAATTCTCGTCAGTAGATACATGAATATCGTTATCAGCATCAGAATCTCTGTTTATTCTTTCTGACACAAATGTTTTTGTTAATGGAATCTTTATTGTCAAAATATTTTCAAAATTTGGTATCAGTAAAATCTTGAAGATTTATTAACACACTTGCACAGAAAGAAAAAAAAAATCAATAAATTAACTTGTTAAAAGATGAAAACATTCATATTGTTTCTTTTATTCCTTGTAACGAGACAGAAAGTTATTCAGGTATTCGACTAGAAAATCAAATTATTGAACTAAACTTAGGCTGTATCTTTTTGATCAGTTTCGTGTCTTGAAGGTTTATTAATATTAAATGAATTAATTTTGGTAAACTGAAAGAAAAAAAAATGTTTAATTAAATATTTAATGAGGAGCTGTTCTCGAGAATGCTTTATTTAAAAAACAGGGAATTGTATTGAAAAATAATAGTCAAAGAAGGTTTTGGGTATAATAACCACTCGCGATAAACCATGGAAAAGATGTTGGTGTTTATACTTAGGAATTTTGTGCTCCATGTAAACACTTGAGTTATGATCATGTAGCCGTAGCCTAAGAAATATGGAACATGTTTTTATGGCTGAATATGAGTCTTATTTTTCGTCTAATAAGACGAGAAATAACGTTCATTATTTGGATATTCTTTATGTATTGCCATTAAAAACCATTAAGTTTAAGTACATTAGTAATAATATGTGTCTTAATTATGTACCTGTAAGAAATATGTATGTAATATACATTACTACCATTAACTATAAACTTATGTAATTACTGTTAACTGTCATTGCCAATAAAAATAATAGGCGCTTTTGTTTAACTTATTCAGGCTAAGCTAAACGATTGAATTGAACTGGTTGCTAATTTTTTTATTAATATGAAGAAAATAAATGTCAAAATTTAGAAATAACATCGCTTATAATTGTCGGTTAAGAATAATAATTGTAGTTTTGGGGAAAATTTAAGATCAGGAACAGCGTTGTAAGAATTGGTGCAGTTTTGCTGAGTTATTAAATAAAATAAGCAGCAAGCGACTGAAATGGAGGGAAATATAGACAAGACTGAGAAATAATTCTGCAGTTTTTATAATTAAAAATTATAAATATTTTTTGCATTAAGTAAAGCTTTGTTAGTTGTATAATTTTTTTGGAGATGAGATTTGTCTTCTTTTTTTTTCTGTTAAGTTTTATTAAAAATTTACTGTAAAGATTTTTGTTGTAAATTAAGCTCATATTTAAATTAGACTATATATATATTGGCATAAATATAAGCCATGTATACATTTGTATATAAAGTAGAACAAGGTTGTTAAATTTGTTTTTAAAACATAATAGTACATATACATATCATCTATTTATATATATGTGTGTTGTTATGATTTATTTATTAAATCATTTTTTCTCTTACTGATATGTCTATTGTTGAAAAATCATAATTAGATGAGGGAGAAGATTGTCAGATGAAATATGTCAAAGGAACATGATTGCTATATTTTGTTTGAAATAGTTCAAATAAAGTTAAAAATGTTTGCAAGTTCGTGAAGCCAAAGACATTCAGCTGTTCCTGCCTCTTCGCATTTATGTTATGTATGTAATTTATTTTAATTTATTGTTGAGTTAATGTACTATTTTTTTCTTCTTTATTTTGTATTTTTTAAAAATACGGAAATAACAATTTTACAACCATCTGTTTAGTTTGATTATTTCAACCTTTTTTAAATTCAAATTTACAATTCTATTTTACTAAAGGCTCCATTACATCGAGCTAGTTTACGTGGTGACAGAGAGAGTTACATGGCCTTGTGAGAGAGTGATGACATAAAATAATTTAATAAAGGATATAAATAATTTTTTAAAGGAAATAAACGAAATTCATACCTCAATTAAATTCACAGTAGAACTGTAAAAAAATAAAACCATAAACTTTTTAGATTTAGAAATCTCAGTAAAAAACAAACATCATGAATTTGGAATTTACCGGAAACCCACCCACACGGATGTCGTTATAAACAATGGTGCTAGGAGACCGATAGCACATAAACTCGCAGCCTTTAATAGCATGATTTACCGTCTTTTGAACATACTATTAAATAAAAAGAACTATAATAAAGAAATTGAAATAATATATTCCATAGCAAAAAATAACGGGTATAATAAAACCACTATCAATCATATTTTTAAAAAACAAATACAAAAAAAGACAATTAATGATATCTATTCAACAATGCCCGAAGATAGGCCCATCCCGAAACATTATGTTTTGATTCCATATTACGGCCCTATATCCACCAAAGTCGGAAATGAATTGAAAAAATTTGGATTAAACCCTGAATTTAAAATAGAAAAAACCCTATCCTCATATTTCTCTTGTCCTAAAGACAAAATAGACCCTTTCCAAAAAAGCGGAGTATATGAACTAAATTTTAATGATTGTGCAGCCAAATACACGGAAAAACTGGAAGATCGCTAAATCAGAGATTAAAGGAACATATACGTGCATATAATAATAAGACAGATAATTCCAACTTTGCAATTCATTTAAATGAAAATAATCATAAATTCATCAAAGACTCAGGAGTTAAATTAATACATCACGTTGAAAACAGTCTCAAATTAAATTTATATGAAGCACTTGAAATAATAAAATCCTTCAAATCCAATCCAGATTTTTGCTTAAATGGCCAAATAAATATCTCCAATAGACCAATCTTAAATTTATTCCCATCTATAACAGAAAAAACAATTACTCACCGGCATTACTGGAAAAACCCTGACCCTTAAACTGTTCACCTAAAAACATCCTACCTACCTCTCGTTCATTGTTAGTACAATGCGAGAAGAAACCAGTACAAACTTTTCTGTTTGATATAATCCATTTAAACCTTGGTGAGTACCAACATGTATTTGATTTCTTGTCTTAATTAAATTCATAATTCATAAATGTTTTATAATACTGATTTATATATGATCTAATTTAATATGCATAATAATACCAAACTATATTTTGAATTGCTCATTTTTGAATTTGAGATAAGAAAGTTGAAATTCGTAATCAGCACCCCAAAAAACATAAATGAGCAAATTTTTAGAACTTCTCCAAAACTTTCCAGGTAAAAGTACCATATGGACTAATGATTTCCTTATCTCAAGTTGCATTCATGAGTATTGAATATATATTAACTAGATCCATCAGGTAATTTATAATTCATACACCTCTTTAAACCTCATAGGTTACAAAATAAAAATAAAAGAAACATAAATTTAAATAGTTTTATTATTCAAAAAATGTCAGATTACATACAAAAAATAAAGTCAAAATGGTAAAAATTCAAGTCTTGGTACATATACATAAACACATGCACACATGTGTATACATATATATCTTCAATACATGAATTAACTACATAAAAAAATGGTTCCTCAACATTAAGCAACTCCTGACAAACAGCAATCCTTCGGTATTGTACAATCGCTAAGGCATAATCTAAAATTAATTGTTTTCATTTGTAAAGGTTTTAACTTACAACTTTAAAAATACAAAACTTAGCGCTCGGCTGGGAGAAGCTTTTGGCGAAATTCTGTAAGTGAAGTATGACTTAATCAACACAAAATAAAGCACTTCTACCATTTAACGATTTCAGAAGCTTTATAATATAATCAACAAAAAAAAACTTATTAATGTATACATCATAAAAAATTATATACAAATAATTGACAGAAAACACAATATATAATAGATAACCAGTGCATTATGATTTTTTTTTTTAATGTATAAATTAACTGCTGGACAATAGTTTAATAAACAAATTATGATAACTTATTTTTTATTGATTTATTGTTGGATTTTGGTACACAATGATGCTACAAAAGATAATATATATCGAACAAAGAAAATAAATACTCCAGTATATCATATTTAGATATGTAACACAAAATCTTAAATTCACTAGTACATTTGGATTACGTAATGCCATTTATAATATTTTTACATGTGTGCATGAAGTATTATTTTTTTTGGGACATTGCATCTATTCAAACTGAACGGACAATGACCTCATCAGGTGTTTCTTTATCTCTTGAGGAAGCAAATGTTTATGGCTGTTATCTTCCTCAATTTGTAAAAATGACTAAAATCAGTAATCAAAATAATGAAGATATATAATGCTGAAAAAAATATTTGCATTGTTACATCACAACCATTAACTTCTATTTGCTCGAGAGATTAACAAATGACCCAGGTCTTTGTCAGTTTGGTGGTGGATAGTGTGGATAAATATTTTCCTCTCGAACAAAAGGCACATAAAATATCGAATGCATTCAGCAGCTTATATCAATTGCTGGTGAACCGTTTATCGGGAGTCTAAATATGCAATGCTGAAGTATTATTTAAACACATAATCTGGGTTGTTCTTTAGCTTAGTCTAAAGATATATTAGAAAATATATTGTACATTGTTTATGATATCTAATAATTCTACCGATAAAATATTCCTCAATAGATATTATTTTCTTTAATTTTATCTTTATGACATCAAATTGTAAAAAAAAAAAAACAATGAAAATAATTAATAATTTCAGTTTTTCAACATTTTTTAATTGGATTTAATTCTTTTGTCCAGTAGTTTAGTTTAATAAATAAAAACTACATCTGAGATTGCTACAATAAAAACAGGAAATATGGTACAAACAATAATAATTATAGTACATTGGTTACTGCTTGTCTTTTCATTACAATGTGGTATATCCTAGACGTCTGACGCTTTCTGCGGCTAAGGGGGCGTCTAAGGCGGTGAAGTAGAAAATTTGATAGTTTTTTTAAAACTAGAGTTAATATACTTCAATTTTTTTTTTTTTTTAATTGATCTTTATATTTTAATTAGTTTTGTATTTAGGAATCTATTTACGAAACGGATCATGCTTGTCTTAAAAACATATTTTTATTATTCAACTTTGAAAATTACAGAAGTCGAGATCTGCTGGATAAGAGAGGAGTACAATAAAGAAACATTATCCTATGATTGCTACAAATTAACTACATTCATTGATTTGTTAGTAGCGGTGCAAATGCAGCTAAAATATACAGGATAAAATGGCGACTGTCTAAGCGATGCCTAGCCATATTTACAAACTAATGGGATTAGTTAAAAGAGATCTTCGAGGACTAAGACAAGATATATATCACCTTAGCCACCACTGTGATCACACATCACTACTTTCGGTCTTACAACACCTTTTTTCTAAATATTTTATTTTATCTTTAAATAGAACAGAAATGAGCACAAGCCTAAAATCAGGCATTATTGAATAAATTTTCACGACTGATGTGGGTCTAAGGCGCCCGCCTAACTAGACAACTTCCTGAGGCAACCCTAATTATTCGTAACAAAATTGAAAGAACTGGTTTTAAATGGCTAATTGTTTCTCACAGATGTGCCTGAAAATAAAGTAAAAAGAAGCTCAAAAAAGAAATGCCAAATTACTTATTGAGAATAGTAATATTTCTAATAACATTGACATAAAAAAATCAATAAACCATCTTATCGATCAATCAACATATCCTTTATTAAAACCAAATTAATCTCTCTAAATGAATTAGAAACGTTCCAGCTATGGTCATTATGACAACAATGGTAGCCAAGGCAACATTACATAGATCTTTTACAAAGCTATAGTTATTGTTAATAAAAAGATTTTTATTAAAATTTTACCTCAAAAGATTTTATCTAGTCAATAAATATCTTACAGACATGTTAGTCAACGTCAACAGTGATACTCAATGGATTGCTGTGATATTACAGAATAATAATAGTACAATTTTTTCTCCTTATTTTGGAGTGAATATGTCATATTTACATTAAAATGTTTACATAAATTTCTAACAAAAAATAAAAATAAAAATATACAAATATTGCTCCACTTTCAAATAGTATTAGGGTACGTTAATAACCTCTTTAGTACCCTTAGCTGAATTTAAATATATTTTGCCACATTGTGGTTTATCAATAAAAAATAGATATTAATAAATCTCAATAATCATTTGGGATATATCGATTGAAATATTAAAATTTTTAAATCAGTCTCAAATCTAAATTTTATTTTGGACAAAAAAAAATGAAAAAGTGAAACTGTATTAATTAAAAAGGAAATCATGAAAATCAGATGACATTAAATAAACATAGAAACAAGGGATATGATCTTTATATCATTGTTTCATATGAATTCATAATGAAAATTAATTTTGAGTTCTTAAATAAAAGATTTTTATAACTAAAATAATTTTGATTAAATCTTTAATAGACTCCCCCTTTTAGAGACTATGTTTTAAGTGGCATTTAAAAAAAATATAACTAAAACTAAACAAAGAAAAATAGAGACAGATTGATGTAAAAATCTTAAAATTACTAAAAGTACACAATCAGCGAACGAAGTCAACAGATAACTTTGTTACATTACGAAAACTTTCTCCGCTTTTTGATAAGGAAAGATCTCCTTCGTCCTAGGGCAGATGATCTGTCCATTATTTTCAGCAGCCATTTGTAAAAGGGACTGTACAAACAATAAACATATTAAATTATATACTTAATAAAAAAAAAATAATTAAACCTAATTAACACAACAAACCCATGAAGGGTCCTAGGTTCAGTACTTTGTAGGGACCTTACTGTTTCTAGACATTATTCATGATTCTCATCAAAACCTAAATCCCCAAAATAAGACTTGACACAATCCACAGTTGAGCCGTTGGAACAACAATGATTACATTTTTTATTGAATCGTTTGTTATCCATTTCAAGAACTTTATTTGCCCTTTTCTTCACAACAATGTTATTACTTGAGTCGAAACTCTATACATCGAACATGATAGTTCATTGAAAAAAATTTGATATTTAGAAAGATTGCAATTTTTCATCCTTATAATTTTAAAAATAATGACAATTATTTTTTAGGTACTAAGAAAGAATAATCAAAGGAAATTTTTTTGGGTTCAAGAAGTATCAAAGGCAATTTTTGGAGGTAAAAAAAAAGAAAAACATTTATTTGAAAGATATTAAAAAATTACAAATGTGATTGCATATTTAATGTATAATTATAATGAGAACGTATTTAATATGGACATGTATTTAAAATTAATTAAATATAATTTTCTCACAAGTAGTTTCTAATGTCTTCCAGTGTATAAATCATTATTGAAGTCATGATTAGGGGTGGTTATTTAAAAAAATATATATTTATAAATAAATACAAAACCAGGACCACTACAACATATGAAGCGTCTTTGGTTGAGTACTTGGTAAGCATCGTAATGTTTTTAAGCCAACGCCAACGGTTGTGCAAGGAGATGATTTGCCCAAGATCACGCTCAACTGCCAGGCTTTTCCTCAAATAAAGAGTACCCACTCTATAGAGGCTGGGTGATCCCTAGAAGGATCTCCTGAATCAGAGTCGTTCCATGGCTGATGTAACAGAAAAAAATAATTATCTGCCACAGCTAGACTCGAACCCTGTTCACAACAGGAATGGTAATTTTGAGAACAGCAATCAATGTTCACAACAAGAAAGGCAAAGTTCAACTGAATTTAAAGGAAAATTTCACTTAATGCTAGGAGATTGAGTCTCTGAGCGAGAATCTCACGTCTGTAGGTACCGTAATTGCTTCTTCGTAAACAAGATCCTCTCCGAATTTCCATTTCTTTGTGAAACAGTGGAACATGTTTTGATTTTTTCTTAATTAATCTTCACCCATTCACATGAATATAAAGTAAGGGCCATTTTTGATGACAATTACATTTTTTTTTTTAATGCAACTTTTTGTTCAATATATAGAAATTATATTCTGATGAAAATTCAAGGTTCCTAAAATAAGTTGGATCCTTTTTAATTTTGCAGAGGAAAAAGCTGCAAGCCGTCCAGTTCCAAAAGAGTTTCCTTAATTAAAATCAAAATTTATAAATATATACTAAAATGTAGATTTTGTACTTTTTTAATTATTATTAATTTTTTTTATTATATTAATATTAGAAGTGTTTAGGTTTTTATTTAAAGATGTTTCTTTTATTTTTTCATTATCTGTTAATTCCTTTGTTCATATTTCTTTTACTCTAAGATTCTGAAGCCCAACTATCATTGCTAGCAATATAATTCTAAAGAGACTTGTCCTGGAATAAATAAAGGGCTTATTATTATTATTATAATGTTGTATCACCTAAATTATCTCGAGTCTCCTAAAACAATTAACCATCAATCATTTTTAAGCCTTTTAATCTCTATAAAATAGCTATACAATAATAAATATATATACATAGTATAATAATTACCTGCTGCCCATAGACGTAACTGTTCGGCAAAACCATCGGTTGGTTATGCTCATTGAGAGGAAGACCTGAAATATGGCAAATCAATCTTGAGTGTGAACAGTGAGCGAAAGGGAGGGGATCTGCCAACATGTTAAGCCAGTCCTGGCAAACCGGGCACGACTTGTTCTTCTGTTCGTAACTGCCGTAACACTGAGTGCGATGACAGATGTTAAGGAATAATCTTTAATCAAAATTTGACAAAAAATTATAGATTAAATTTTTGTTTGTTTTATTTTTCTTCAGAGATATGCTCATCCTGGAGCATTGTTATTTCTTACTGGAATAATTGCTCATAAATTCGTTTTCTAAGAAGTAAATTACAATTAACATCAAAGTTTAAATATTTACCATTTAATTTGGCATTAAATAACACAGACTATATTATATTAAATGGCAGTATTACTACATAAGCAAAATTCAAAAAGTAGTCAGTCGATTTTGATGCGGTATTTACTATCATTTAGAGAATATCTTCTGAAAGGTCTATATTTTTTTTAATATATATATATATATATATATATATATATATATATATATAAATATATAATAAATAATAATAATTTTTCGAAACTCTCTCATCAAAACTCGTTATTCTTTTCACGGGCAACATCGAGCGGGTACATATAGTAAATTATAAATAACCAATAGTTGAAAAACTAAAAACATTAAAATAAAATTTAATTTAATAAAAAATCAAATCTCCGACGATGGAAATAACCTAATCTGTCTTACGGTTCAGAATATACTTGTATATCAACTTAAACACATTACTGAGTTGTTAGTGAAGTTGGCTTCTATGAATACTGATACATGCTGTAGTAGTCGGGTACCTTTCACTATACGTAACGGCTTCTTGTATGTATATCCCGTTCCATGCAACTGTAATCTTTAAATAAGCTCTTTGCATCTGTGAGTATAAACAGACAAAAAATAAATTCATATACAGTCGAACCTCTATTTATCAAACTTGAAGGCCCCTTGAAAAAAGTTCGTTATATAAAAATATTGCAATTTTTTACCCTTTTCAGGCTAAAAACAATTACAGCTATTCTTTATGGTTAAAGAAGTACCAAAGGCAATTTTGGGGGTTAATGATTTAACAAAGGCAATATTTTAGGGTTAAGGAAAAACAAAACTGAACGATCAATAGCACTTATTTGAAAATTTTTACAAATTATATCTGTGATTGCAGATTTTTTACAAATATACATTTATAATTTAATAAGGACAAGTATTAAAAATATGCAAATATACATAAAAATGAATTTATTTTTGTTTTCACGCAAGATAGCTTCTAATGTCTATTTGTGTATAATTCATCACCAAAGTCATGTTTAGGAGCAATGTTCACAACAAGAAAGGTAAAATTAAACTGAATTTAAAATGAAAATTTCATTCTATGTTAGGAAAGAGATGCAGAGAATTAATAATAGGAGTACTTACAGGAGTGTGCTCCTTCTGAAACAAGATCTTCCCCGAATTTCCATTGCTATGCAAACCAGTGGAACATTTTTTTTTTCTTATTTAATTATTACCCATTCTTATGTACGTAAACTAAGGGCTCTTTTTGATGACAATCAAATTTTATAGTTTTTTAAATTGGTATATTTTTTTTTCTAATAAAAATTCAAGGTTCTTAGAAAAAGTTTGATATATAGAGATTTTCGATGTATGGAAGTTCGACTGTATTATCAGAAGTCTTCAGTTTCATTCGGATATGGAAGGCACCCGTTTACTACACCAAGTTTCAATATCCATAGACATCAACTTCACTAACAAACAATGTTTTTAAGTAGATATGCAAGAACATTCCATCTGTTAGGACGGATAAGGATATTTCCGTAGTCGGGGTTTTGAATTTTTATTAAAATAAATTTTTAAAGTATCTAGTAATAAAATTGATTGAATTATATTTTATCTTAATAAAAGTAAAACCGTAATCAAATGAGTTATAACTTAGGAATATCATAATATGATTGCAAGAAAAGGATATGGCGTCTTTAATGCTGAGAGGCCGGCCTGGAGGGCGACAGTGAAGGTGCTTTGAGAAGCGAGCTGAAACAACTTATAGTTCTCCTGTCTGAACTGCTCGACCAAACGGAGCCATCTGTCTTCATCGAGCAGCTCCTTATAGGCTGGGATTTCTAAAAAAGAAAGTGAATTCAAAATAAAATTTAATTAACAATTTTAAAGACTAAATAATCAACTTCATTAACAACACAACGTGTTTAAATGTTGTATATATAAGCATATGCAAGAATATTCATGCATCATAATAAATAATTATGATGGTATAATAATTAAGGATCACCAACATTTGCATTTATCAATATGTCTCTGTGGTATTGATAATACTCAAGGACATATTGAAGCGAATCATGAATTTTAATTTAATAATAAATTTGATTAGAAGTAAATAATTGTTTTTAATGCTCGAGTTTCAACATTGGGAATTGATTCATTATATATATATATATATATATATATATATATATATATATATATATATATATATATAGTTTTTCTTTTCATTCATTACAATTATATCCTTTCACTAGAAAAATCTCTTTTTAATGTATTTAAAAATCTCGCTTATGAATTTTCGTTGAAAGTAATAGGTTGTTACTTTTGTAATTAGGTTAATAAAAAAGTCCTTATGCATTAGTATAGCTTTAATTCAGATTACATACTTTAAACATTATTGAATACTCTACTCTTCAAAGTAAAGTCCATTATTTTCAACTACTATCACCCATCTTTCTGCCGGTGATTGGATTTGATGCCGGTACCACTCCTTTGTTTTTGAGGCAAAAAAGAACTCTTCATATCCAATTTTTACGTCCTTGTAATCATCAAAGAACCGATCTAAACAAATCATAATCTGATGGTGCAATATCTTGGCTATACGCAGGATGAGGCAAAACGTTCAATCAATGTAGTTCCGGTAATTTTTCCTTGGTCAAACGAGAACGATGTGCAGGGGGATTGTCATGTTGCAAACCTTAAACCTTCTAAGTTCAAAGAACAAAATCGACAGAGGGAGAAGGGAAGGATTTTAATAAGATATGAGAGGAGCCTAAGTGATTTCTATGAAAACCATCGAGACGAGGAACACAAAATATAATTACTTAAAAAAAAAAAAAGAAGTCTAATTTCTTTAATGTGATGAGGTGTTGTTGTCAGTTGACATCCGCATGATGGTATAGAAGGATCAATCTAATTAGGGATTGATAAATTATTTGCGACTTCTATAAATTTGTTTTATTGAAAACTAGTTTCGAATGTTATACATTCATCCTCAGTTCAAGGTTTAAATGGATTATATCAAACAGAAAAGTTTGTACTGGCTTCTTCTCGCATTAAACTAACAATAGCTTAGTACGATAAGAAACCAGTACAAACTTTTCTGTTTGATATAATCCATTTAAACCTTGAACTGAGGATGAATGTATAACATTCGAAACTAGTTTTCAATAAAACAAATTTATAGAAGTCGCAAATAATTTATCAATCCCTAATTAGAGGTGTTATTGCTTTAGGTTTCAATCAATGAAATAGTTGTTGTCTTATTTAATAATAAAAAAGAATAACACCAAGATATGTATGTACTTCAATGTACATATCTATTTATATCGGTACGAAAATCATTAAATAAAGTTTTCTTAATTTTCAATATTTTGTAAGAATCCATAATTTCCAGACCAGGACATATGAAAATTGTCTGTTAGGAGAGGTTTCACTGTATATGCTTGCTACTCACAAGAGATCCAGTCCAAGAACAATGTTATGTATTTATCTATCTAACAACGACAAGGACACAGACCATTAAATTTAAAAATAAGCTATATCGATAATTTTATTCAATTTTCATTCCACAACAAAAATCTAATACATAGCGTTCCTATATCACATAGCTAAGCCTTGGGTTTTTTGGGGAAATGAAAATTCTTGTAAGAATGATTGATATAGCTTATAAAACAGAACTTCAGAGAATTTTAGTTGGTTCCGTATTGTATATCAGGTTTAATTATGTTTATAATAAATACCTACTATTTCTTTAATTAATTTTTTTTTTTTCATTTCTTGAAGTAACGCTCTACCCCAGCTCATGTACTAAGGCTTCATGTGAAAATATTAATAAAACTGGTCGGCTAATCCAATTTGGGAAAAACTTTAATTGTGATGTGATTTAAATGACAAAATGCAGCCAATCCAAACCTTGTCCCATTCAAAAAGAGGTTGTTGAGCCATGCTCTTAATTTACTTTTTAATCAACCAGGTCATTTAATTTCAGATCATAAAGGATAACAATGAATCAAAATGGCTTAGTAACTAAATATGTGAGAGTGCTTAATATAACCCTTTCCACTTATTAAACAACATCCCTTTCCTTAATTTTTTTCATTAGAAACAATTCATAAAGTGTATGAAGTACCACAAAATTTTGTTACCAGTGTTCGATGGGAAAGCTAAAAGAGCCATACAATGTTGTATTGATGGGAGCTGATCTTCTTCATAGGTTGAAAAATACTTCCTTGCATGACTGAAATCGATAATACAACATTAATTCATGATTAATTCCTTAAGTATTTAAAAGTAAAGCTAAAAATCGAGGTCTATTACCGGACAGCATCAAGCCGCCTGTCAGCTTTTACCAGCTCCACGAATTCTTGTACCCTCAGATTGAACTCCATCGTTGAATGCAGTTTACGAAGTTTTGATCTGTTGTCATGGCACCAAGCAAGGCACTTAGAAGTCTCACGCTCCATTAATGATTTTTCAACTTCTCGGGACACCATAAAAACCTCTAAAACATAATAAAAATATATTTGAAATCTGGGCTATTATAATTTCTTTAATTATAGAATAAATGGAATCCATGCAAAAACATTAAAAAAAAAAAAATTAGTATCATTACAATTGAACAGCGAAAACCTAAGATACTGCTATGGATCTATATTGTTCATAGTTATCTGGCTGTAGCATATGAAATAAATAGACGGACAACTTAAAGAAGGATCTAATGGGCGGAGCTTAGGCCAGGAGATTATGTTACGAGTGGAAAGCATTCCCTCTCTAAATATCTTCAGACAGCTGGCTTATTAAATGGGCCATTTGTTTTAAATCCTTTTAATCGCATTCACTAATTCCTAAGTTGACTGTCATTAAAATAAAATTAAAAAAGACAAAAACTAGAAAAGTATCGGACTGAATCGCAAAAAAAAAAAAAACAAAGAAACAAAACTGCCACAAGACTGAAGTGGGAGGTTATTTTTACATGCCAATCACAGTAACTAAAATGGTTATAAATTGATTTTCACAAATTAAGTTCAAAATATTTCTCCTCTACAAGACTATGAAACTTAGAGGGGATAATGCTTTTTTCCCTCAAACTAAAATATGCACATTAAAAGGACCTTCCTTAAGTTGTTTACGTATAGTTAGTTATATGGATGACAATAATAAAATATTCTTAACTACAAGAACAATTAATACGTAAATTAGTTCTAAATTTGTAATTATACCAGAACTTTAATTTATTTTTTTAGTGTAACCATGTGCCAGTTCTTCAATATAATTAATTATTATTCCACCATTTTGAGATTGAGCATGCATAAACTCTGAAGCTTAAAATTTGAAGTGTACCTATCAAACTAATTACCTGATTTCAAGACCTTGGATTATTTTCTGAAAAACCCGCGTGTTTAAAACAAATACAAAATATCATCCAGAAATATATTTCCTCCCGAAGCTTGAGCTTTTATGAAGAGAGAATCGCGCTAACCCAATGATTGGAAGCCTAGAGATATATTTTGACTTGTTAATAAAGTCAGGTGCTTTATTGTGCTTAAGATTAGTATTTATTCATGTTTAATTAATGCTATCTTAAAAAATTAATATCTCATATGATGAATCTGACAGGTGTATGTTTATGTTAACATATACTTCGCAACCAATTAGATTATAAAATCTATTTCAAGCTATGACCATCTGCACCAAACTCACTCTCTAAATGTTTCAGTGATGTAAATAGCAATTAATTAAAATGATAATCCATACTACTAATTTTTATTTATTTTTTTTTACAAAATCTGTACAACTACATTAGGAATTAGAGAAAAATCAAAATGTTTATAAACAATATATAATGAATCTTAAAACTGATTTACATAAAAAGATTAAATAAAAACTATTACCAATGTTGGTCAAATCCGTAAGGTCAGAGGTTTGTGCCAGTCTTGAAGCAGCACTGTAATAACCCTTCCGCAGGAAATACTCGACCAACATCCGATCAAGACGTTTTCTACACCACTGGGAAGTACTCGTATGCTCTTTTAAATGTTCCAATCTCCGTTTACAGACATAGCCAGCTTGAAGCTCCTCACAAATGCTCTCTTCAGCCTAAAACAAATATATATAAAATTCTGCCATTAATCATGAAGCCAATTTAAAATAATAATTGTAAAAGTTATAGTTTGTATTATATGACATCAGAAATTTTAGAAAGTCTCCTATCCCAAAATTAAAGTAGGTCAGTATCTCTGATTTAAAATCAATACTTACACATGGACATTAATTCCTAAACAAATATGCTTATTTAAATGAGAAATCTACACTAGATAATGTCAATGATATTTGTTATTACATACTAAGTAATTATTGACAAAATATAATTATTCAACTATGTTACTCATCAAGATCAATGCACAATATATGTAGAAATGTAGAGAACAGAACCAATACAAATAAACTATAAATTGAAAGTAAGTCAATTTTAAGAAATATTTTTCAAATTTAGTAGTAAAAAGTTTGATAGACTACCTTCCTTTTGAGAACTTGAAGTTTTTCAACCATTCCTCCAAGAAGTCTACTAATGTCACCAGCTCCAACTTTTTCACCAAAAAGTCCTTTTTCTAATTCAAGCGCAGCAGCTTGGACATGGGAAACCTCTCTGTCTAATTGTTTTTGGGCAGCACGAAATTTTTTATTCAAAAGTTCATAAGGCACCTGAAGGAGAGACACAAAGTGACCAGTTAAGGAACTCAGACAAGAATGTGACAGAAAATAAATGAAGCAGTTGTGGACTGCAGGGTAAATCTAAATCTAGCAAGGTATAAAAAGAAAACGAATCCAACTCACCTTCAATGTAGGGTGTTCAAGGGCTTTGATATCTGCCATTGTAAGGTAAATTTCATTGATAGAATCAACCAAGAGACACAAAATCGTATAAGGTAACAAAGTCTTTCTATTGTTGTCAACTAACATCTGATTCCTTGATGACGTAATGGGATACAGGCGGGGCAGGGAGCCAGTCAAATGGAACTGCTACTCTTGCAAAATTATTAATTAAAACAACTCTTTTCGAAATTAAAATAAAATTTAATGATTTTTTTTATTTCACAGAAATTTTATTTCATTTTATATAAATAATTTATATTTAAAAATCGGGAATTCGAACTATAACAATCCAGCGTGTATAGCAACAGGTAAACACAATACCAGCCCTAAATTTTTAAAAATATTTTCGCAACTTGTTTATTTCTTACGAAACAGTCCAGTACATATTTAAAATATTTATACGAATATCGAAAAACAACGACAACAAAATCATGAAACAGAAGCATAAACCACATTTCAGTTTATACTTAGTTTTTGCTAGTGAATCTGAATTCTGTCGTTCTTATTCAGATTTTAAATTCTGATAGTCGAATTTGAATTGTCTATCCAAATTCCTGTTCAAAACATGTAATAAACTCATATAATTAAAGTAAAATATACAAAACAATTTAAATCGTAAAAAAAAAAAAAAAATCGCCATTCCCTTAATAAAAATTTCCCATTTACATAAGTATATGAATTTCAAATAAATAAAATAATATTTTTATAGAAAGTTTTCATTATGAATTTTGAGCAAAGAAAGGTTTTCAGTCAAGTACGAAAAATAACAGGAGAATATGAATGGTGTGAAAAAACTAATAACATTATTTATAGTTTTCGAACCATATTAAGGTTATATTTAAGAAGTAAATATGATCAATAAAAACAAATTCATTTTAAAAAGTACTAAATATGTGATATGTTTCGCGAAAGTATAATAATAATTGAAGGGCCAGTGAGAAAAAAAAAAGGTATCCAAAAAAATTTATATTCTCTCTTTTTTTATTTATTTATTTATTTTTTTTTATGTTTACATTCTATAGTTTAACATATTGTGAAAAATAGTTTTAGAGAATCGTGATGCTTGTAATAAAGCTAATTAAAACATGGAATTCAGTAATTTTATCGCACGACCCTTCATTAGGATTTTAATAGTTTCTGCTGAAAAGTTAGACTATATTTCTCAAACAATAGTTTTTACAATATTTAAATTATTAATGAAAAACGTAATATTTTATATGAATCAATCTCAGGGATTCATAAAAATGTATGTATGTATGCACGGATTTAATAGGTGGTTACATTTTCAAATGATTTGTAAATGCCCTAAGTAATTTTTATTTAATTATTTTAATAAATATACGAAATAATCTCAAAATAAGAACTATGAATTAAGCAGCTGAGAGAATTGTGAGAGGACGAAGGAGAGGGAATGGGTTTGATGAGGAGCCGCGTGGTAGCGCTGGAGTCGGGAGTATGGCGGACGGGGCAGGGTTCTCGCGAAATCACGCCAACTCCACAGCCTACACGAGAACACGTCGGCCATCTTCCATCGTTAACTCTCTCCATTGACTCTTCACTCTTTGCGCTTGTTTTATGTGTTTTATAGGGTTATTCAAGTGTGAGAAAAGTGGTTCGCGACTGTTATAAGTGCCGTATTAAAGGGTGTTGATTTTCGAGTAGTTTTAGTGTTAATAAACAGTGTTTTAACAATTGTGAGTTGTCGACTGTTAAGAGCAACTGAACTTGGGGACCAGCGTGGCTGACCATTCTTTGTTTCTTGCAGTTTACAAGGTGAGTTTTTCAAATTAATCACGAGGCAGTGTTATTCCCGCTATCATCCGTTAATTATGTCACTTTTTCAAGGCAATATTTACCTTTCGAGACGTGAACTGGTGCTGTGGGTTTGTTATACGCTCATGTTTCACACAGGTTTATGAAGCTTGAATAGAGTAGCTTGACTTTCCACGCGTTCAAAATTGACTTATTTGTCTGTTTTGATTGAAAATTCTGTTACATTCTGTCAGAATATGTTTATTTTAAAAGAAATGTTGGTGTTTCTTCTGCATTCATGAGATGCACTTTCTATAACCGCTGGACTGTAGTTGCGTGACCTAATAAGTGAATCGCCTACCATTGCTGTTGTTTCTTAATCCCCACCTTGTTTGTATGTTTTATTAAAAGTTTCCTCAGTTTTTATTGAATTTTACCGGTCGAAATGTGTTTGTTTTTTTATTAATTTTAGAACGGTTTTAAGTTGTTTTTCATCAACATAACTCAAATTTACTAAGTGATGTATCAAAACAAAATGCTTTGACCTTTTTTTTTTTTTAATATTGACATTTTTAATTTTCAAAATTCGTTTGATCAGGGATCCGTTCTGCACAGCTGATCTGTTTAGCGGCCATTTACTTTTTTTTAAGAATTTTTTTTTCGGTAGTTATTTTTAGGCGTTTAATTGTGGCAAATTGATGGTGAATTATGGGCTCGAGTTTGAAGGTTATGGGCCTTTTACCGGTTGAAAATGCCATTACATAATACAGATGCTGTGCTTACGTCGCCAGTTTAGATAGTACTCTCAAAGAATAGCTTATGTTTTCTAATTCAAGAGTAGTGTTTTTTTTTCCCAAGTGGACGAATTTTGGCGGTTTGAACATATCCCCCCTCTCCCTCTGGCCTGGACAACTGCAAGGCGTCCCTTGGCCAACCAGCCAGCCATCTATCCATCTGCACCACGTGCACTGCTAATTATTGCAATTATCTTAACCCCATCGTAATTAACCAGTTAGGCCACAATTTTAGATTAGATTTGATTTTAATTGTGTTATGGATTAACATCAGGCCATGGCCACATCCAATTGAGGAATTGATGGCTACCTCAACAATGGTGCCAAAGTACAAGCATTACAACTCCAAAAGTTAAAATTGTGTATGTCTGTTATAGCATATTTTTAATTTATTGTTTTCGAAAGTATTAAAACAAATATATATATATATATATATATATATATATATATATATATATATATATATCAAAAGATTACCTAATTAAATAACCATTGCCTAAAACAATTTATTAAATATTTTTTATTGTTTAATAATAATTTTTAATTTTGGTAGGTGTTTAGGTAAACCCTATAGTAATAATCTATACACATAAAGTCAATTAAAAGTAATTCATATATTTATACCTCTATAGCTATGCAGTAATCATCAATATTTAGTTAAGAAGGTTACGTTAAAATTTATATTCTTTAACCCTAAAGCATATATTTACTATTTGAAAAGTACTTAAGTCATAAATTAAACTACAAAATGAATTGAGAAAATATATTACACCAAAATGTTTGTTATAAATAATAATAATAATAAGAGTGTATTCAACACTATAATAATCCATTTATTTTTTTATTATTTGAACTCACCGTTTGTGGATTTAAAAAAATATATATATATATATATATATATATGTATTTGAGTGGATCGAGAAGCTAATGCTAATAATTGAGTCATGATTGCTGCACACCTTTGAACCTTTGATGCATTTCATTATTTTTATAATGTGATTTTTTTTTTTTTGCATATTGTATCATTAATCTTGAATAAATAAAAAAAAGATTGATTTGTTTATTTTTTTTTTGATTTTAACAGATTATTATTAAGGTGAGCACCCATCATTCCAAACAATTATTAATAAATGTCCGTATTGTATTATTATTCCAAACTATAAATTAATTAAATGATATGAAGATATTTATAAAATAAATGTTCGGAATTATTGGTCCCAACTTAAATAATCTTACGATTATAAGCATATGAAGACAATAAAAAAAATGCTCAATCTGGTTAGAAATTAAAATTACAAAATTTGACTGTATGAATTTTTCTTTAAAATATAAAAATGGTAGTTTCAAATTTGTATATTTATGACAGAAATTTTTCTAGAATAGTTTTAATATTTAAATCTAAAAAACATCATTACAGAATACAATTTTAATCTTTGACAAATCTTTAAAATCATCTGAATTAACAGACCATACTTTTTTGAGAAATTATCGAGTTTATTTTTATTATTTGTTTTTCCTAATCGTCAAAACTAGGAAGTAACAATTGTATTGTTAATGTTTGTTATATATTCGGATAAGCATAACTGATTGAAGTTATGAAGACTGTATGAATTTTTCTTTAAAATAAAAAAATGGTAGTTTCAAATTTGTATATTTATGACAGAAATTTTTCTAGAATAGTTTTAATATTTAAATCTAAAAAACATCATTACAGAATACAATTTTAATCTTTGACAAATCTTTAAAATCATCTGAATTAACAGACCATACTTTTTTGAGAAATTATCGAGTTTATTTTTATTATTTGTTTTTCCTAATCGTCAAAACTAGGAAGTTACAATTGTATTGTTAATGTTTGTTATATATTCGGATAAGCATAACTGATTGAAGTTACAATAATAATGAAATAAAGTGGTATATTCATATGTAGTTGAAATATACAAAATTGTTTTTTATAAAGATTGTCAATTTGTATACAGCTATAAGGAATGTCCTAGCTGAAATATAATATTTATTTCTATAGAAATATTTTTAAATTAAACGAAAGAAAGAAAGAAATCAAGATAATTTCTTATAATGAATTTAGTATTGCGAAGATAATGAGCTGGATGTGACATTAAGAACAATGTTTCCCACAACACTGTTATGTGAAACAGGAAGATGGCAAAAGGATTCTTATTCTTTTTCTTCTAAGGTTTCTACGGATATTTAACATTCAGCTACTGTTTTTTTATTTTTCAATCCGTTTATCTTATTTGATTATTCGAAATCTGTGTGTTAGAATTGATCACTTAATATATGTTAATAAAATTAAATTTCAAATCTGTGCAACCAATTTGTATGCACTGTTTCAAAGAATTAATAAAATTTCTATTTCATGTATTTTTGAGTTTATATATATATATATATATATATATATATATATATATATATATATATATATATATATATATATATATATATATATAGATTTATTAGTCCAAGAAGTGTTATGTATAGTTTTATTTGAAATAGTACAAATTTGTTTTATTTCTAATTTTTTGTTTAAAAATTTGTGCTTCAAAGTTAAATAAAGTTGTGTTCTACTAATTTCCTTACATATATAGTAGGTATGCGAATACATACAAATAAGTACTCAGCTATTTTTATTATTTTCTTGATGTATTTACAACTTTATTTTAAAATATAAAAAATGTGTTCGATATGTAAAATTTTAGAGTGGATCATTTTATTTTTTTAATATCAATTTTAAGATTTTAGGTGGAGGGCAGTTGTTAACCTTAGATACATTTTAAAAATATGTATTAGATAGAAGATGTAATGTATGAGTAATAATTATATTAAATTTTTAATAATTCTATACGCCAGTCAGAGGTTAACAGTCAGAAGTTAAATTTTATTTTATGATAGCATTTACATTATTCTGGCCATATTTTTTCGATTACAAGTATCGTAAGTAAGCTAAATGTATAATAAAATATGCAACATTTTAAATAGAAAGATTAACTAGCGATACGATCTGAAGCTATTGACAATGTAACTTTGACTGTTTAGCTTTGAGGTAGAGAATTATGATCTTAATTCAAGTCGTTGTGAATTAATAGCCATTTTAGTACTCTGACGAATTTTAAATTAAGTAGACATTTTTATTGCTTGTTAATTTGTTGGTTTATTTCTTCTTGTTCGAAATGTGTTTTTTTTTTTTTTTTTTTTTTTTTTTTTTTGTCATCCCCCGTGCAGCTCGTAGTGCGATATTTGTCATTCCCCGTGCAGCTCGAAGTGTGATATAAATGAAGGCCGTTTTGGAGGCGCAGTTCTATTTATATTTCCTTCATATTTTTGACTAATAATTTTTCTTTACTAACAAATGTTACCTTGCAATAATTCACTGCTAAAACCGACTCAAAATAAGTGTAGGTGCTATTTTTAGTTCGATGTTATAGGCAATGAAGAGGAGGTCCATCTTGTATTGGCAGCAATTTATGCTAACTAGAAAGGACTATCGTGATCAAATATCACAACTACCGTTATCTTTTTTATCGATGTATGTTTTATTTATAGGATTGTGCTATGAATATGAAACCATTGCTTACAATGTCTGCACGTGCATACGCACACAGCAAATGTGGGAAACTGTTTATTTCAGTCTTCTATTATGATAATTAGATGTTAGAAAAATGGTTAGAGATAACAGTTAGGTAGTGGTATATCATAAAATAAGAAATCCTATTTCTCATTTTATAGTGTAAATTACATTTCAATTAAATTTTTGAATTATATTGATAATAATTTGTTGAGATTGAGACCGTTCTTATTGTTTATTCTTAAATCACTTGATTTTTACTAGTATTATGATTATTCAAAACTAAGCTAATCTACTATAGAGATGTTTATTCAAAGTATCTATATGTCTCTATTTAGTTTGTTGATATAAGAAATAAATATTGTGTTTAGGAAATAAATGAATGATTACGTTTGTTATTGCTAACTTTATAACTTAAACCAACACCAATATTTTATTACCAAGATTGGTTAAGCAAGGATTATATTTTAAATTGCCGAATATTTCTCATTCTTAATGAGTTAATTAAAGTGTCTGAAGTTAATTAAAACAGTTCGACGCTCCCAAACTTACAGCTATTTTATATTTACTTGGGACCTTTAGTTTGGACCACAGTTGTTACAATATAGCTTATAACTTACAACACATAACATACAATGCTTGTGCTTTCGTTTCTTATAAGCTCTCTGTTTTATCTTCTACTGTAATTTGTCTTTTAATAAGTTGCGTTAGTTAGAAAGTAGTGTGTTTTGTATTTTTTTTTTTTTTTTTTTTGCAAGTTTTTATAATTTTTATAACTTCTGTGAGATTAGGCACGATATTTCCATTTCATAAATAATTACATTTAAATTACGATACACCCCAACCTCTACTGAAAAGGGTCCGTTGGGGGTTTGTAGCGAGCGGTAGTCGACAGCTGTAATATGTTGTCAGAAGTAATAATTTTAATAATCCCAATTAATACGAAAATTTAACGCCGTCACACAAGTTTAGTAAAGGGATGATTTTGAAGTGTTTGTGTGATCTCGATCGGTGCAAATTCTCGAAGTCAAAAGAGCAAATTTTCATGACTCCATTCCCCTCCACCTACTCTTCATCGTTAACCGATGCACCTGCAGATATTTAAAAGTAACGACAAATTAATTTTATAAATTCACGTTTTTCTAATAATGACTATCTTTTTCCAAATGATATTGGAAATACCGTGAATTCACATAATCGTTTTCGTATGCGCAAATGTTACCTTATAATTTTTATAAATAAACATTGGAACAATGCCTGTTTAATTGCTGAATATTATTATTCTTTAGAATCATTCAAAAGCATAAAAAAAAAAAAAAAAAAAAAAATTGATCCGAAAAGTAATTATATTCTTAATCCGCAACTTCTTTAATTATAATTAAACAAAAGTTGGTTATCTTAAAGGGAAAAAAAAAACGTAGGAAAGAGTAGGAGGGGTTTATAAATCCGAAATATTCAGACTGTTTCTTTCCAATTAAAAAAAAAAGTCTATTTAGCATTAAGAGAGTCAAATAAAAAGTTTTCTGTTTACGCCAGAAGTTGTGTTGGACTCCTCCCCCTCCCCATCTAAGAGGAAAGTTAACTTTTCTCAGCCGAGCGAGCAAAAGTTGGACTCGAGAAGAAAAACTCTTCTATTTCCTCTCCCTTCTTCTTCTTCTTCTTCTACTTGTTCTTTCTTCGCTTCCCTTTTGTTCGTTAAAGTAGTTGTTTTATTTTTGAACGAACAAGATCTTCCAGCCATGGCGTACGTCTGTTATTTGATGCAATGAATTCGAACTGCTCTTTTATTTTTATTTTAATAATAAGTCTTTGTCGTGGTTTAATAGTATTATTATTGTATATTATATTATTGGAAGATTACAAATGGAGCCTCAAGTCTCTCAAATACAATTAAATAACTAACCAGTCAACGTTTCGCCCAGCTTAAGAATCATCAAGATAGAAAAGGATAAGATGAAATAAACGCAGACTAGAGACAGCATATCTCACATCATCAGTCTAAAGGAGACTCACTAAACAGATATAGGACGTCATTCCAAGGCAGTTCAAAGTATAATGGTGGTATGGAGTCTTGTACTATATTTAGTTTGTCTCTTTTTGATTGTTGACGTGAGATGTATTGTCTCCGCTCTGCCTTTGAGGAAATTTTCGGTTTTCAGATTTCAACGGACAAATCCGTTTTGACCAGTTTCATCGTGACGCTCACTAGATTTTGGTTAAAATTGGCAAACCGGAAGTAGTACTTTATTACTTGAAGATTATAATTGACTTTCATCAAAAATTATATTGAATGCAATAATTCTCAAATTGTTGTATTAGACTTTTACATCATTATAAATAACATACTAGACTTTTCATTTTCACAATAGAATTTTTAAATATATCTGTATGAATTTTAGAAATATCAGTATCCACCAGTTTATATCGGCGACTATTAAGACTCAGACGGGCACAGTACGTTACTTTGGACTAACATTCGATCGAAGGATGACCTGCGACCCGCGCGTCAATATGAAAAGAATCATTAAAAACTAACTGAAATTACTGTTTTCTCCTTTTTCCAAATCGTCAAAACTGAAAATTAGACAGAAACTAAATAAATACCTACTAAAACCCATATGGACTTGCGCATCACAGATTTACGGTTCAGCAAGTAAGACTCTTTTACAACAACTGTAATCTTTTCAATTCAAAATTTAAAGACTAATAACCGAAGCCCGACGCAAGGACCAACATATAGGTGCCCTTGATTTCAGTTTCATAATAACCTTAACGGAGATCACAACAGTCTCTGAGAGGATTTGGCTGCGGCAGACAGAACTCTTACGAGAAGGCTAAAAAGGAGCTGGATGAGAGATCTCCTTTCCTGAATTAAAGGACTAATTCAAGACCGACAAGAGGTGCTGCTTGGTACTGTCCTTGCTCATACCAATCGTGTCACGTATATCTTTTATCTTCATCACATCTGCTTATTTCCACTCTTCTGTTAGACTGGTACGAATAAATAGTTGAAAGATTTAAAACACCGGTTTATATTTTAATAGACGCACGAGGAAGTGATGTGCCCACATCAGATTTTTTTTTTTTAATCACTAAATTATTGTTTTATTATTAGGTTTCAACGCTCTTAAAGAACACCAACCTCGACAGGAAGGTCGTGTTATCCCAATGTTTACTAAAAGTTATTCTAGCCTCAGTGAGGAGATAAAGATTTATTCTTTAGGTCAGTCCCAAGCCGGATTTGAACCGCTTCAGATTCCTGAGTGCTGAAGTGTTACACCAACACCCTTATTCTTATTTAAATTGGTGATATTATGCACCCTCAAAAATTAAAAAAGAAAAAATTATATTTATTGCTAGATTTAAAAATCTGGAACATGAATGCAGATTAAAGTTTCCCAATTTAATGTGATCTTGAAAAGTAATTTAAGCTAATATTTCAAAGAAGAAAGTTAGGGCGGAAATATTCTCGCAATATAAAAAAAGGAGCTTTTTTTAAAGCAGTAGGTTTATACCGAAACGACTAAATATTATTCGGTTCTTAAAAACATATCAAAACTGTCCTAGTCACCTGAGGTTGATTTTGGTTTACTAAAGCTAACATCACTACTATATATTATTACGGTAGTATAGGTCCCTTTTCCGGCTCTCAGGAGCGATGGATTTTGACGGGTGAGATATCAAAAGAAAGGGAATTTCACAGAGAAGTGACGAATCCCGATTTTGTTTCTTAAATTCTTACTAGGGCTTAAATAAAAGTGATGAAAAAATTGGAAGGTTTCAAAACTTTGACCACTGAGAGTCGGCGGATCGAGACGGGATAAGTTGGGTTTTAGAGATTTTGACGCGGGCATCAAGATCATATACGCTCCCTTGGAGCGTATTGGTCCAGCGTTTTAAAGCTTAAAAACCTACCGTTTTCGAGAAAACGCATGATATAGGTCCGCACCGGCCTCATGCCATCTTGCTTTAAGTGTCGTTGTCATGGCAACTTTATACCTTTTAAAGCCAGTTGAGACTGTTAACAAAAACGTATTAATGACTGTGAAAACGTTTTGTAATAAAATATTGTTTTTATGTTTCCATGAATGATAGAATACTACAAACAGAAAGTGGTAAAGCAGAGTCTTATTGCTTAAATGTTAAACTGAGGGGGTACTTTCCAGTAGGGCAAATTAATTACTTATTAAGTATTAACTATTACTTGAACATAGTCATTATAAACTATTACAAAGCTTCACCAAATGTGTGTTTTTAATAAATTTTCTTGATAATATTATATTGTTTATCGCTTATACTTCGATTTAATTAAGGATTCATTAAGATATGTAATGCGAGAGTTCTCGCTAGGGTATACTAGTCATATAATTAATTAGATTCTGGCCTAACTCCATTATAGAAGTTTTTTTCTCGAAATCACTTCATTTCTCATGGCAACTTGATAGTTTCAGAATAGTATGGTGACTTCAATTCTATCGATGGCCCTTTCTAAACTTGACTCACCTTGAAATAGAGAGAAAAAGAAGAATCCATGTTTTATTTAAACATTTATTTAATGATTAAGAATACGTTCCATTGTTTAAAACGTCACTAAAAATATTCTTTTGTTCCGCCAAACGTGTTTAGTGTTCTTATTATTTTATTGCTCCGTTAATTCTCTCTTGTCGATTGCCTTTGTAATGTCAGTCCTGCCATTATATTTACGTCTAGTGTTATATACAACCGTCCTAGGTTCTGATATTATGCGGGCTGCTTGGTATCGGCCAGCGGGGGTATTATGCACACCCCTATAATAAAACCTCCCTCCTTCCCCAGTGAATATTATAGTGCGCATTGCCGAGATTTATCGCACTATTGTAGCCTCCCCCCCTTCTCTATCCCAGTTCCCGTGTGAAGCAGTACTCTAGGTGGCGCAAGGAGGGGGGCCTTGAGGATTCCTTCCTTTCACCGAGCTCCTGCTGGCTTCCATGTTATTGTAATAACTATCCCTTCCTCATTATTGTATACCGAGCTATTGTATAATAAATACTATATCTCTTAGTCCATTTTGAATATTTCTGCAGGGATAAATGCGATGAGAGTTGCGTGCTCCAAGGTTTAGTTACCAACACTAATGATGAATCATATTCTTGGCTTGTTCCCATTTACTCAGTATCATAGAGGCAGCTCAGCTGAAGAAATTATTGACAAAGCATTTAAAAAGAGAAACAAAAATTCTCAAAAATAAATACGACGGAGTCCCCTTTACCCGAACATCAACTATTTATTCCTCTGTAATATTGGACCCCTCTGCTGCAATAGCTATTAACTATGCAACCGGGATTAATTTATAATTATTATGGCCATTTTTTTCTATACGGGGATCATCCTAGAGCGATCTTCGACTTGAGTGTTAAATCTAAAAAAAAAAATAGGTTCAGTATTCTCGGGGAAAAGCCGGATTACCGGACGGGTTGATTATTTAAAGTCGATTTTTCGATTCTACCTATCTTCAAACTAAAAACCTTACCTATATATTTAACAATTTAAATATTTTCTTCTTGTTCGATTGCAAAGGTTTATATTAAAAATAGTAATTAAAAACAGAAGTAATAAATAAAAAAAAACAAAAGAATAGAATACAAGGTATTCCCCTTTATCCGGGCATCTCATATTTATTCCTCCCATCTTGTAATACTGAACACCTCTACCGCAAGAGCTATTAACTATGAAACCCGGATTAATATATAATTAATTCAGTTATTCATAATTAATAATTGCCATTTAGCATCAATAACAATTAAATCTCATCTCCATCTAGTTCATATAACCGTTAATATTGAAACAACAGGTCCTCGATCCTTAACTCTCTTCATAGCTTGCAATTCGACAAAACATTGTTGCTTATCATATCACGATTTTAATGTTAGTCCACTATCTATAACTCTACCGATCTGCTTCTCAATACAAAAATATAAAATTAAATATAACTAACCTTGTTTATTTTTTAATTATTTTTTTTTCATTTGATTATTTTATTTTATTTTTTATAAAAATTAATTTTAAAATATTTTTAATTTTTTTTTAACGGTAATTTTGGTTTTTGTAATGTAAATTTTTATAACCATGAAAACTAGTTTATGGTGCATTTATAGTGGAAGGCTTTGTCAAATTTCACGACTCCGTGAATGCAATAATACAGATATAAAAAGTTATTTTTAAATTATGCTGTGTACTCCTAATATTGTATTATTAACACCTTCTTCATGAACACATCTTCGAGCAGCTCTTGTGATAGCAAATGATGTTAAATAGTCCAAATTATCTATAGCCCGGCCCGCCTCGGGTTCGACCGAGATTCTTCGTAGATTATATTAATATAATAATGAATAGTTACTCTGAAAATTGATAATAAATTCTTTATAACGTTTAAAACTATGGTAAATAAATACGAATTCATTTTAATTTATCGACTGGTGATCCTTACTAATACATAATAATATCGTCACTGAAATGACCAATGGGCGTAACTCTCAAAATGAAAATTTCGTGGCATTTTCTTGAACTGATTTTTTATGTTTTATGTAATAAAAAACATTGTGGGCTACCACCCAAATTTACGTCCATTTGCCATTAAAATGAGGAAATCGACTGGAACCGTTTTGAACAAAAAAATTTTCCTCTTTTTTTTATTTATTTATTTTTTTTTATTATACTTTGAACAATTATTTGTAAAATCTAGGCATACAATCGCAATTATCGTCTTAAGGTTCTGTACGATGTAAAAATAAATTAAAAACACTACAAATTATTACTCTGGGGTATTTTTAATTTTTTGGGGCATTTGTATTTGGCATAATTATTTTTAAAAAACTAATCGGCCGCCAATTTTAAACAAAATGGTGAATGATAATTTAGTCATGACGGGTGCCAAATGTACTCTGAACAATCGGTCCAGTGAAACATAATATTTCGAATGGGGGCAAATAAAGTTTTTCTTAGTCGATTTCAGAGGTTCATTATTTAAAATAATAAACCAAAAGTGTTTCGAATTGTTACTATAAGTATTTTGTTGTGTGGGGCTATTGTCTGCTAACAAATAAAATAATACTATTTACTTTCAACTAATTTAAAACACCATGGGAACATTAAGTTGATAAAAAAAGAAAGAAATACAAACTATACAGAGTAGCATAGAAATTAAAGATAATAATTAACATTTTTTTTTTTTTAATATTGATTATAGTGTGGGAAATGTTTATATTTCTTTTAATTTACGATCGGTCTGTGATGCTCTGTTTAAAAAAAAAAAAAATTATTGAAAACAAAATTCAATTCTTTTAATGTTTATTCAAAGCTAGCAAATAAAGGAATGAATATTAACAATCTTGAGAACTCGTTTTGAGTCGAGTCTTAACTTCTCTTGGATCGGGCCCCGAGTCCATTTGAATGTTAAAACTGGAAGTTGAGAAGCTCAACTTTCTGTTTGTAAAATTATTATAGAATTAGCAAACTTCCATTATATTTAATGAATTGAACATTTTACGGTGTTCTGTTGGAAAATAAAGTTTTCTAATAAACTTTTTGCTAGTCGTTAAATGCTGTAAATACTAATTCCTGTATCTTAATGTTATTAAATTAATTAGAATATATAATAAAATAAATTATACTTAACGAAAACGGTTTGATACATTATTTTTTGAAATATTATAGTTATAATGAATTTTTAGTGATTAAAATGTTAGTAATAAAAAAATAGTGTATAAGATCGTTATAAACGAGGTGTGCCCTGCGGTTAAATTTGGACTAACCCTTGAAATACAAAATAAACTCAAAAATAATGACTTGTGATGTGTTGTTCTGTTTCATTTGTTGCAGACATTTTCAAGGAATTGGGAAAAGACGACTTTATAGTTTCACGTTTTCACAACTTTTTTTCCCCTTTTTATTAACAAAATAACGTTTACACGCAATAATTTCAGACTCATTAAAAATTGTGTGTAGTCAACTTGCTTCCGCAGGTAAGCCAGACGTATGCAAGTTAGTGTAGGGCCCCCTGTTTTCATATATCGTGCGTTATCGCGAAAACTGTAAGTTTTAGGGCTTTAAAACCTGGGGTCCCTAAAATCCGTGGGAACATCGTGCGGTACTTGGTGTTCGCGTCGAAATATTTAATTCTTAGAAGTTGTGAGACATCAATTATTATGGGTTTTTTTTTTTCAGACTATATTCTAATGTTCCCCTTTAATATGAATTGTTATAAATAAATATGCATTGTTAACAATTTCATTATTTGGTATGAGCAATCAAACCTTAGCAAATCAAACATATATAATTAAACATAAGACTTAGCTTGCCTGTGTTGGGGACCGAGCCGGATGGCTAGTGTTGCATCCACAGGTTGTTGTGTTCATATAAATTATATATTTATATCCTGTTATTTTATATTGTTTCTTTTTAATATAGAAATAATTTAAACCGAAATTAACAGGCAACAAAAGTTAGTCAGACGGAGCAGTAGCCATTAGCGTGTGGATAGGTTAAAAAATTCCCTTGATATTCCCTTTCTTTTGATACCTCGCTTGTAAAAATAAATCGTTCCTGAGAGCTGCAAGAGGGATCTATAAAACGAAATTAATATATAGTGATTACTGATATAAAATAATGAAATTATAAACGATGTATATTTTTTTTTAATAATGATGTCTAAGCATTTGTAATAATTAAAATTCAGTCTAAATTGTTTGTTTCTTATTCAAAGAATATTGTTGAATCATCGACTGTTCATTTCGAAATATCACTTTGTAATAGGTAGTCTATTTTATTTATGTAATATTTCGCTTCATTACGGTATTACTTTAAATCGAAATTTCATTTATATATCTTTGAGTGTGTGGATGTTTATATATTTTATTAATCATTTTCCTTTCGTTCTGCGTTATTTTTGTTTTGCTTATTAAGAGAATTTATTTAATTTTTTTACTTTGCCATGTACGATTTTATTCTTTATTATGCGAAGACTTTCTTCATTCTTAATTAATGTTTATTTACATAGGTATAATATTTTGTCTTAGTGTATTATTGATACGTTATGCATCTAGCACAATTTTTGTAGTTTGAAATATTTAAACTTTCTGCTGTACTATATGTCTTGTTATTCATGAAAGATCTGGTGTTCCATCATTAAGTTTTTTTGTTTTGTTTTTCTATTCTACTCTAAATGTGCTTGGTCTTTATTTTCAATTTATCATAATTCAGAATTACGGAGATGATTCGAGACAAGTTGATGACAGGAACCATCATAGCGTATTAAACACATCCAGTCCAATCTGTTATTATTATAAGATATTTATTAGTTAAAATGTCATAGAATGACAATGGTATGTGAAGTCTAGTTGAGATGGTACGGCGGGGGGGGGGGGGGGGGGGGAGGGAGGGGGCCGCAACGAATCGTAGAGCCGTGTCCACCGCCAATGGCTCTTATTGTGAGGGGTTATTGCTCCTCCCAGGTCTCCACGGTTCTAGCTTTAGTTTGTTCTTGGGAGTGTGGGATGTATAAGTGGCTTGGTGTAGAGATGGAGGTGGAAGAAGGGTTGATATTACCATTTTTTATGCAGAATAAAAAAACAAAACAAAAAAATCAATTATTTGGCCATTAGTACATCTGCTTAAGGATCTCTGTGTAAGGAAGAGAGCTTGGATGATTTAAACCATGAGGTATATGGGTCCATGATTTGCTCTTTTTCCCGGCTCGGCGAATCTTACATGTTTTACTGACGTTGTCCAGGAAAATCGGGAAAAGTCGGAAAATTTTTTAATTCTGGAAAAATCTGGGAATCCAAGAAAGAAAGAAAAAACAGCCGCGGTGAGAAAATTCGCGGTTAAAATCCTTAATCTATAATGTAGATCGTATACGGCATCGGATTTCAAAGACCATTATTTAGGATTTGGTATAAAGATTCTAAAACACTTAAAGAAATAAATGAATAATTTAAGATGAAATAAATAATCGGGACGCAGTCAACAAAGTATATTTTTTATTGTACAAGTCGACATTTCGGCTCAATCGTGTGAACCATCATCAGGGCTATCTTAGTTCCAAGTGGTGACAAAACTGATTAATTGAGCCAAGACGTCGGTTTGTGCAATAAAACATATGTTTACTGCATTCCGGTTATTTGTTTCATCACAGTCGATCAAAAAACATCAATAATAAATAATCCAAGTTTTAATTATATACTGTATGTACAGGTGTGTACAGGCCATGTAGTCTCGGAAATAAGCCCCGGATTGCGGATGGATGGTTTTTATTTTTGTTAGAGTTTTGGATTTTGCTCGTATGTAGTAAAATCTCAAATTTTGATGAGGGGGAAAGGCTAAATTTTGTTCATCTTTGTCGATTGCAAAGTTCCATTGTTGAAAATAATAAACTTAAAGCATTTACTTAAATAGATTTTTCAAATTGATTATTTATTTTCAGAAAATAATTGGATACACGCCATCATTTATTTATTTTTTAAACACCTTTTTTCACACTACATTTCGGACTTGCCTGCCTCAAGTATTCTTTATAAAAAGAAATGAAGTATCATGGGTATCGAATTATTTTCTGAAAATAAATAATGAATTTATTGAACATAACCCGTCCAAACGAAAAATTTAAAAAATAAAAATAGATTTTTTTTTTTTGAGGCCTCTATTTTTTACTTTTATCCGGAAACGTAAAACCTCAAATTTTGATGAGAAGAGTAGGATGTTTTTTTTCCTTTTTTTTTATAACAAATTTTGCTATTTTTGTTTAGAGAAAACTTGTTTAAAATATGGAAAATTCAGGAAGTTTTTTATGTTACTTTCCTTGATACATTGTTTTTTTAAAAAAAAAAAAGATATAACACGAAAGTTTATTTTTAAATTTAAATAATGGTTTTTATTTTCTAAATATCCAATTTATTCTCAGAGCGTCTCTGACCCGTCGTAGAAATATCGTTCTAAAACGTTCTGGAGAGTTTTATAATACAATCTTCTGTCATCTCAATATCGTTAATTTTAATGAGGAGCTGCGTAAATTACTAACTAGGGCGAATATTGATCCGTTAGGAAATTAATTCGGTCTTCCGATGGCTTGGTGTGAAATAGAGCGAGCCTCAGCTGAAATGGAAAGGAATGATGGGGGGAGGGGTGGTGTACGGCAGTCGTTTGGCTTTTATAATCGAGAGTAGAATAATCGATTTCGATTTGACAACAAAAGAGTTGTGAAAGGGGGTGGGGTTGTATTGGGTGCCAATCACAGGTATTCTCTCAGCCCTATAAAAGTGTGGTTTTTTATCAAGTCACCTGGTCCCATATATTCTAAGCTATTAGCCATTAAATATTGAAAAAGCTTAAGTATGGTTGTTTGTTTTTTAAAATTACTAATTATATTTTAATTCAATGTTATACGGTCACCATCTTCAATAAATATATACGTGTGTGTGTGTGTGTGTGTGTGTGTGTGTGTATATATATATATATATATATATATATATATATATATATATATATATATATATATATATATATACGCGTGTTTACTTTTTTTTGCGACTCATTTTCAAAAATATCTTATACTTACTAACAATTATGCTCTATTACGAAATGCGTTTTAGTATATGAAGAGCGCAGATAAAAAATTTTATATTACCAGCATTGTGTGTATAAAATAATATAAAGCCCTAGAAGCCGTTTAAGTATATAATATAATAAATACAAAGATCCTCAACCATCAAAATTATCAATTTTTTTTCTTGAATATTATTTTCATAAGTTTAATTTAACTTAAAACGGATGTGATATATATATATATATATATATATATATATATATATATATATATATATATATATATATATACACACACACACACACACACACGTATATATTTATTGAAGATGGTGACCGTATAACATTGAATTAAAATATGATTAGTAATTTTCACATCCGTTAATTTTTAAGTTAAATTAAACTTATGAAAATAATATTCAAGTTAAGAAAAAAAATTGATAATTTTGATGGTTAAGGATCTTTGTATTTATTATATTATATACTTAAACGGCTTCTAGGGCTTTATATTATTTTATAAATAAGTATATATGTATATAATAACTGATTTGATAAGGCGTAGGGGAGGTAACTTAATGGAACCCAAGAGAAGTCCCACGCTCATTTCGTTATCTCGGAGGATATCCGCTATGCTACTATTCGATCTTAGATCTTTGTGGAGGGGGGAGGGGACTCCTAGAGTTCGTATCATATAGCCGTGAGTAAAACCAAAACGTATTAATATCCAATACAAAGCTATCTTAGTCTTTACTCTGCTCCTTTGGTTTCTGAATTCGTTGGATCATCTTCAATAGTGTTTTCTTTCTTCCCGTTCAGTTTACAGTCGTACAAATATCACAAATAGAATGAATGTTATATTATATTTTTAATAGGTATATAATTGGTTCTATATAGAGATACCTTTTATTCTGTATAAATATAATCTGGTGAAATAAATAGTTAAGGATTCATTTATTTTTTTTTTTTTAAATATTTTCCTTTTCGGAACTGAATTCAATGGAAATTCGTTGGATCATCTTCAATAAAACGTAATTTCCAAATCAGAATTGAAAAATAATTTTTGGAGGAATAATTTGCAATTTTCATAGTTTTATTTTTAAAATAGAAATAATATAATATTGATCGTTTTAAGCAGCGTTCATTAATGTTTTTGAAGAATAGGTTACATTTGTTTTGTTAGAAATTAAATTACAAAAAATTATTGGTTGACTATGTCTTAGCTCAACTAATAATTTGTTGAGGAGAGACCCGATGTTGGTTCTTTTATTTATGTATATTTTTTTTTATTCATTGTGACACACTGATATAATATCTTTTAAATAATTCATCCGCGGTCACAAGCGTTGATTCTCATTATCCTCACCTTGGAAGCTATGTGGGGAGGGAAGTAAAATAAAAAAAAAACCTGAATACCTGGAAAAAGTTTAATACTATTCACAAATTGTTAGCTACTCGCAGTACCATCATGGACGCTTTTCAGAATCGATGGAAGCGGAGCAGTGCTATCTAGATCTAGCCGTGCCATTGTTGGACAGGAAGACGAGGCCTCTTGGATTTATGAAGCCGATCGGAGAGAGCGGAAGCGGCCATCTTGTCGTCCCCTCCCCCCACCGCCTGGGGGACAATCGAACACCTGGTCATCCTCCACGTGTCCCATTCCAGCGCTGCCACCTTCTCTTCCAGCTGTTGGGGGTTCGGCTGGCGTTGGAACTGGATTTTCTACATTTTAAATTACTACTAAATTAAAAATTTACAAATCGTAAAAAAATTAAAGTGTTAAAGATAAATCAGGCTACCACATAAGCACAACATAAATGCAAATGTCTCATTGTGAGGGAGAGAGAGGTCTGGGTTGCTCAACGGTGTCCTGCATTATTAAAGAAGGCCTGCCTAAAGTCGACCTGTGTATAACGGTCTCTCATATAACAGTTATATATTATTATTGTTATCAGGCTCTGTCTGACATATGAAGGATTATCGCCTTTAATATATGCATATAATAAATCGTGCCTGCCTTAATTCTTTATTTTGCTTAGAATTATCATACTATAGACATTATTTAAATGCTAAATGACCCCCTAAATTAGCATGGACGAGAATCGCATTTTTCATGCATTAACAACCAGGCTTTGGTTATATACGTAAGTATTAAGTTGCATTGCAAACTACACAATTATGATAAGATAGGGTCATTAACAACCTATCTAGCGATCGGGAAAACGGCCCAGGTGGGAAAAAGGAGTTGCAACTCAAAAATGAGTATAATATACAGTTTCGCGGCATACAGATCGTACACGACATCGAACTTAAAAGAAACTAAAATCGTTGTTTTAGTTTATTATTTTTAATATTTGTATATAATTATACAATTATTCTAATGATTTTTTGATATCCAACAAGTAAATGAATTTTAATACCCCTCAAAATTTGAGGTTTTATGTTTCAAGATGCGTAAAATCCAAAAACCTTACCGAATTTTTTAAAAAAATTACGTCTGCCGTCCCCGACTTTTTTTCGGGCACAACTCGGCCTATTTTTTATTCAGGTTTGGCACCAAAGTACTAAAGTTAGAGGTCACCACAGGATGATCCTCTGGACTAGACATTATTATTAGCCGTTTTGTTTTAAAATGGCGGCCGATTAGAGACTTGGTAAACTCATCTCAGCCATTTTAAAAAAAAGAAAAAGTTATTTGTTATAGAAACTACGATGACTTGTTCCAAATTTAGATGTTGCGTTACTTAATCACAGCTACCCTGTGACATGAAAAGTAAATTCCCAATTTGATGAACTATTCTCTATTTTTATCGACTCTTGCTGTTGAAGAGCTCTGCCATAGCCAACTTCTACATGCACATGAGGCCACTGACCAGGGACCAGGCAAATGATCCTGCCTTTAGCACAAAATATCCTGTTGTCGAACTCTCTGTTTATCTTAACCACAGTCTTTCTCGCGGGCTACCTGTTCTGCGCCATCCACTCCTGCACCCGCTAATTTCCTTTCCTCCTGGAACCTCCTAATCATGAGAGCTGGGGTCCGTAACCGGTTGCGATGTGGGCTCATGTGACACTTCGGGTTTTTTATATTCTCCCCCGGGCATAGGCATTTCAGGAAATAAATTACTGTATAATATTGAGATTGGTCGTGTTTGGATATTTTATACTATACTTGAAGTTCCTCTTCAGTTTGTTCTAATGATGATTTGTTATGCTTTCTTTACCCTGACTTACCAATGCTAGGATGTTCTGAAGGCGTACGCTACCCTCACTATACTGTGTACAGAGTCGAGGCTAAACATTCGCTTTTTTATTTATTAAGTTGGCTTATTCTAACCTGGACCGGCAGTGAGACGGGATGATATCAAAATTCAATTATATATTAAGTAATTATTTTTTCATGTATAAATATTAAGTACAAGAGCAGATAGCCTTTTATGTACAAATTACAAAAAAAAAAAATCTGAACACTACATTTGCCAAATATCCGTCATTGAAATCTAAGCATTCTTGGAGTAGTACCTCTAAGTTTTGCATAACCTCTCCAGCGTATCAATTAATAGTATTGCTTCAATATCGTTCTGTATACGTCGTTTTAGGGCTTGGATAATTGTGGATCGGTCTCTACTTGTTTTTAGGTACCCCCATAAAAAAAAATAATTTTAATTCGAAACAATTTCGATTGACTGCCCGACTCCGGATGTCAAGCACAGGAAGTTTAAAAATAGTCTCTTATATTTACTGAAAAGAACTAAAGATACATTATTATTTATAAACTAAAATAATAATTCATTATTATTTTCATTGTTGAGATATATCCAATTTATGAACGCCTGGTTAGAGACATAAAGGCACTTCTCATTAATGATATAATAGTAAAGTGGAATCCTTAATTTTTGTTGAATGCCAAGGTTGTAGTTGGCAAATCTTGCACATTTAAAATAAAAGCCGTTGTTCTTCCTCATACTTAGGTGTATACTCGTACGTACTTCACCTTTATAAAAAAAAATAAATAGATATTTGAATCTTTTTAAGCTTATTTCTTATAATATTGGTCATAATGTTTTATCTCACTACACATATTTTAGCCAACGTTTCGATTTACTTGCATAATTCGATGGTGCTGTGTTCCTTGAAATAGACTTACTTCGTGGCTTACGTCACTCTCTTTAAATTATTTTAACTAAACCGTCGTTATAGTTGAAATAATAAGAATAATTTTTATTATTATATGCATATTAATATTAATTATGACACAAAACTGTACCTATTTGTAGAGTAATCTGATCGTTTCGGAAATTAAAAAAACAATCACTCAAATCTTTTGTTTAAACTGAATTTAAAATGCGTAACTTTTTAGATTTTCAAAAATAATATTTTGATCAATATGTTCTTACGAATAAATTTTCTTTCGAAAGCTTTCGAAATTGTTCTTTCTCTCATATTTTGATTGTATGTTTGTTTCCCGAGCGTATGTGATATCTACAACATTAGAAATCCTAGAATTAGAATGTTCGGTATTGTTATTGTATTGTAATTAGAGATGGGCAAAAAGTATTCTTGAGTAACGAGTACTGAGTATTTTACTCGGGACTCATTAGTCAGAATATTTTTTGTTCATATTGTAATTGCAATTACAGGTTTAATGTATCCATATATAGAACTCGGAACAGTCATTAATGCGAATACCATGACGTATATACTTAACTTGAGTATTTCTTTTTGCCTCAGCTTGTTCTTTACGATCCCCTGACTATTGATGGTTCGAAACAGACTTGATCATTGAGACCTGGACTTCCCTCAGCCCTAGGCAGTAGTATCAGATGTAGAAAGTTTGGAGCGTGATGATGGTTCCTCGGATGAAAAGAAAAAAAAAGTGAGAAGATTTAAAAAAAAAAGGTTTTGATGAAGGGGAGGAGGTGAGGTGGGTTGCGGGCGTCACGTAGCGGGCTTCCACGCTCTGTCGCCCGCCCGTCTCCTTTATACTGCTTAAAAAGTAGTTTTCACATTGTTCCTTGAAAGCTAGTAGTCCTGCTGCCTAGTTGGTAGTCCTTAGTCGTATAGTATTTCTAGCTGATGGTTCTCGACTTTATTCATTGATACTCTTTTATATAATAAAAATCGATATGTCTTCTTTTTTTTTTTTTAATTTACTCTTGAATTGAATTAGATAAAGTTTGAGAAAATATTGTTTACCTTATCTTTAAACGTTTTTGGAACGACTAAGAAATTAATTGTTTCTTTATATATATTTGTATTAAAAATATACCTATATACCTCCTTAAAAAAAATCGATAGAAGAGTTTTTAAAAATATTAATAAATAAAAATTGTGATAACTGAAATTTTGTACTAAGTTGGTATTTCCCCAATACAAAATGCCATAATACGTGCGGTTATTACTTCCTTGTACGAAGTAAAGGAAGTATTGTAATCGCGAAAATTTTCGAATTTCAGATTTCGACGGAAATATCCATTTTGATCATCCCTGAATCCATTTTGACTAGTTTCGTCGTGGCGTCTGTACGTACGTTCGTATTTCGCATAACTCAAAAACGGTTAGCTGTAGAAAGTTACAATTTTGTATTTAGGATTATTGTAAAATATAGTTGTGAACCTCCCTTTTTGGTCACTGCTTGATTACCGGAAGTGGTACTTTACTTGAAGGTCATAATTGATTTCCATAAAAAATTATATTAAAGTATTACACAAAACTTCTCAAATTTAGTATTTATCATTTATATATTGATTTAAATAACATACTAGATTTTGGTTTACATTGGAAAACCGGAAGCGGTAGTTTACTTGAAGGTCATATTAGACTTTCATCAAAAATTATATTAAAGTATAATGTAAAACTTCTCAAATTTGGTAAATAGGACTTTTATATCGATATAAATGTATTTAATAGATTTTAGTTAAGATTCGTGAGCCGAAAAGGGTACTTTACTTGAAGGTCATAATAAGCTTACATCAAAAATTATATTTAAATTTAAAGAGAAATCATATGTTTCAGTAATAAAGGTTACTAACGCAATTTGGTTTCCAATCCAATGAAACATTTTTATTACTTGTTTTAAGTGTTAAAATAGAATGGAAAATACTGGTTTTCCTCCCCATGTTTTATTGTTGTCACGGAACATGGAGAAATATTTTGGAAACTAGTTACCTACTGAAGGAAAACGACATATAATAACGGAACGAGACCTCCAGTAACAAGAGTGTGTGGTTTTGTGTGTGTGTCAATAGATGGATGTCGGGACTCCGAATGTCAATTATCGGAGAAACTAGTAACCAAATTCAGTATCACTTTTTGAGCCACCGATTTATAGTTTAATAGGCGTACAAGGAAGTCATGTGTTGCCTACATCAGATATTTTATTAAAAAGGCTTTTAACTAATTAAGTTTAATCTAGGATTAATTACAATTAACTAGATAGATAGATAAACGTGTTTTATTTACATAAGTCTCTTATTAATCTACATTATTTACAAAACACTCAATACTGGAGTGGATATACCGTCTGCCAGCAAGTTAGTCTACGTGCATGGCCAAAAAAAAAAAAAAAAAAAAACTATAATTACTTTAAAATAAAATTTTAGATGTCTAATAATAAGTTACATAACATAAACTATTTATATTAATATTACAAAAAGAAAATTAAAATATTTATACATTTTTTCTTTTACAGGTATGTTGCCGTACCGTATTATTATACAAAATGGTTGAAGATAGAGGTATGATTAGCTGATAAGTAATATAGTAGAAATAGAAAATGCGATATTATTATATTATGCCATATTGTATACTGTGGTCTAGTTAGTAGAATGCCTCTAGGGTTAAAAGCTCCTCAAAGGAGATGATGAAGGAGATTTATACCTCGTTATTGGGGTTGGTTAGTTTACTATCTAAATCTGTAGAAGCTTTTAACTATAAAGAGTAATTCAATATGTCATGGATTCATGAAGAAATTTTTTAGGATTGATTTTTATGTAAATTATAATTATTAAATCAAAAAACCTATAAAAGAATAACCATCCATTATTAAGTATTATATCCACTCGAGAGTGCACTGTTCTCCCTCTGCTGATTTTCATGAATACCGTAACATTATAAAATAGGCACTACTTTTTAATAGGCTTGTGCCCTGTAACGATCTCCATTTTCCTTTGATCCGCGTTTCCTCTTGCTCCTCATAACATTATCAATTTATTTTTTATGATTATGGAAACGGTTTTCTTGTAATCTTTTTCTTGATAGGATTGGAGAGGAAAAAAAGAAAGAAAAAAAGCTCGACTTGTTAAGTATTCTTGTTAACTGTAAGGGTTATGAAAATGCCATCTTGTGTAGGAATTGTTACATGGGAAGGAAAAACCGTTAATATCTTCTCAGGGACTGATTAAAGCATAACAGGCTTTACTAACGGTTTGGATTGGGTGCTAGCATGTAGGGTAGGTTCACTGTGCTTCTCTACCGTCTTCTTTTCTTTTACAAATAGTATCGCTTGCTGTGCTTTAAGCCGATCGAATTTTTAATTAGTAAATTAGTCGCTAATGTAAAAAATAAATAAAAGGTTTAATGAACTCGCTTAATGATGCCGATAACACCAACAGTAATTTTCCTATCCTAAGAATATCTTTCCATATATGTTTTGCTGTTTGCTGAACCCCTTTGACGCTTGCTTTTGTTTATTTTATTAGCGCTGGAATACCCTTTTAGTGATTCTTTGGTTATCCCGACAACTTTACACGTCCAAGTGATGCTATCGCTTGGAATAATATATTTACCTGGTGCAGTTCATTCAATTCACTTTTTTGTGCCCGTCTAAATTCTCCGGTTCACCATTCCCATTTCTGTCCAAATATTTCCACGCAATATTTTCTATCCAGTAACCTTGAGGCGTTATTTATTTCGTAATGTTAGCGACCGCGTTTCGCATCTCTAAAGAACAGTCGGAAGTACTCTGCACGCGGGTCGTTGCCCATGCTGCGTGATTAAAGCGTGTGACACCGATCTAGCCTGCAGAAGCACGATTGTCGTCGTCCTCGTTTCACGTCCGCGGGCGAGTCAGTCGCTGCTATATGCTTCTAGCTTTTAGTGGACATAGCAGATGTATTTGAGGTAGGCTTAAATCCGGTCTTGATATTGACTTATGTATTCCGTTGCTGACGTTGGTTGCAGTAGTTACAGAAGTGTTAGTACCTTCCTCGTTCATTGTTTTTAATATATATATATATATATATATATATATATATATATATATATATATATATATATATATATATATATATATATTATAACAATGATTAATAATCGTCACGGTGGTATGATTGTATTTAAAGAAATATAAGGTTCAAGCTTGCTGTACAACATTTTTCCCTCTCCGGGTTCTTCTTCTTCCGCTCCCCTCTGCTCCTACGAATTGGATATTTGTATCCTACTTTGAACCAACCATCATGGCTTCACTCCATCGAACCAGTCATGCGAGGAACCGTTAGGCTGAGGACTGCACTGCACAATGCTTAAAACGGACCCAAAATGAGACGACTGCGGTTCTCACTTTTTACGACAAAAGTGATATATATTTACCTAGGCTGTGACGACCGAACCGTATCCGAACTGCCTAACAGTTTTGTAAATTATGTCAATTAATCTGTTTAAAGGAAGAAACCTGACAATTAAAGGGCTTGGGGGCTAGAATATATGACAAGCCACGTCTTTGAAGTTAATAAGTATTTTGTGCAAAACTCTATTTTGTTTCTGTATAAACTTGTTTAGCATGTTAGTTTGGGTAGATGCCATGTTGGTAGTAGACTATCTTATGGAATACGCCCAAATTAACATAATAAAGAGCTTTATAGAGATACACCGCAGGTTATTTAATGTTTCTTTGTATTCAAACGTATTCTCTCTTATTTTTATATTACTGAAATCGTCACTTTTTCTGCTACTTCCATATATAAATAAAAATAAAAATCATTAAAAATAAATGCTGTTTCCATATTAAATGTTTAGCCACAAATTTATCATCCGACGTGCTTCGTTAAATTGTGGTGATTACAACCTAAACCGCTGTTTGAAGTTACCACCAGAGCCTTCCGGCCTGTTCTCTTTCACAATAATGAACTCATAAACACGTTATCGATTATCGGCCCCTGTACTCGTGGCATTATTTGCTTTGCACGTTGAACGTTCCTTACTGGACTGTATTATATTACATTACTGTAATACAACTTCCAATATTACTTAATGCAAAGGAAGGAGGCGGCGTAGATTGAAACATTGGCTATTATTGCGACAGCCTTGCGGTGACCCGGATATTAACTATTGATGTGGCCATGCATAAGTGATCCCAGCACTGTCCTCAACTTCTCACCCCTTTAAGAATTGATATATAGTGGGCCCTATCCACTGCCTTGTCGATATCCCAACTTATAAAGCCAGAGGATATATATTTATAGTCTTTATGCTATTCTTAATCACTTCTGACTATAATGACTTGTAGGATGAGATAATCTCTTTTTTTTCTAAATTCTATTTATTATAATAATGAGCTATATAACTAAGAACGCCGGAAAATTACTGTGAACTGCTGAGGGTATTAATTACTTACTCTATGAAGTTTAATCCAATAATTACATAGATATGATTGATGGGCCATAATTTATGACTTAGTTTAAGTTTACTTTGACTGGGGGTGGTCATATATTTATACAACCTCTGTTTTATATATTTCATTCATTTCCAAGAACTTAATTCAGTAATATTATCAGTTGAAATTACTATTTTAGTTCCATGCATCAGTTATATCAATACTTATAATCAAAATGAATCTTATTCATTTTTATCTACGTATACTTATTATACTCGTATAATAAGCAGGAGAGTTTTTGTTAGTTTGCGATTACAGCCAACTAATCGCAACCAAATGTTGATTTACATATCTGAGAATTTGTATTTTTTTTTATGATACACAATTTTTTTAATCCTATCTCGTTGTTAGTTAGAGATGGTTTACTTATAATACCTGAAAAGTTGGTCAGTCTTTGATTCTGATTTACATCAACAGTATAAATAAAAAGTAACCGAATAGAGATAGTGTATGGCTCCACGAAAGTTGAAAATATTGTTAGTATACCTGCTGAACCTCCTTAGTGATGCTGGAATAGATAGGTCTCTATCAGGATTGGCAGCTATATGTTATTATAACAATTATTATTATAATAATTGTAAATGGCTTACCGAACCTGAAGAATCGATGCGGATACCACATCTCTTTTTACAAATCTCCGGCCATCGCCCAAACCAAAATCCGTAAGACCTTTTTTTACGTTTCGGTCTATCCCTCAGACATTCAGCAGTCGTATATTTCAACAGTGTTGACGACGCTATTACATCAATTATATTAACTGGGTGCATGCTCCACAATTCCGCATTATATATCCTCATGAATTTTCCAGTGGATCCTATTCCAGACCAAATATTCTAAGCAGTAACTTATTCTCGATGATATCTTAAGGTGTTGTTCTTCCTTCAAAGTTAGCGGCCAAGTTTAAACCCGTACAGAATTGTAGGAAGGATAATAGTTTTGTATTTTCAAACTTTTATGTTTCTGGACCCACTTTACAGGTCTTCTTCATGGCTGAATAATCAAGTTACAAAAATAAATTTTATATAAACGTCGGTTCCTTAATAAATAGCTTTTAATATTTGTGTTCCACTTTTTGACCGTCTCCCGGACCATCTCATTCCTTCATAAATTAATTTTAGTGCAATGATGAATGAAAGGCTGAATGTAATAATATTGATGATAACATATCATGTACTCTTGAACTCTCTCACTGAGCACTTATAATTATAATTGAACATATTAGAAATGGTTTATTTGACTATTTTAGCATTATAATTTAAATTTTCCTGAGATAACTTTTAGATTTTTCTCTTCCTCAGAGAAACTCCCTCTCCTCCCCCTTGCGGTTCTGTTTACTTGAGCGGGTGAAACTGAGGAGTTGCCTGCCTAATCAAATGGGAAACTTTCTTTTAATATGAACACGATAACTTAAGTTTTGTTCACTGATGCATCAGTTATTTAAATTCTGCGTCTAGCTCTCAACTATTTACTATATGATTATAATTTATAATGTCGATTAGACGGCTCGTATTACCGTTTCCCATTCGGCTTACTTATTGTGTGTTAATTTTACCTTAAACAGGGCTAACAATCCCGATGATTAGAGTGCTATCATTGTTTCTTTATTATAGTATCAATTTTAAAGTCTTTCGCGAATGGCTCATTGATATAATAATCTATTTCAACTGGGATCTTAACCATATTTAATTTATGTCTCTTTGTTTACTATAATCGAAGTTATTGTTTACTTTTTTAGTCGTATTTTCCCTTTTAAAAAAAAATTGCAGTGACTATTGCAGTGGGTCGAAGATCGGCGGTGAGGTGCGGGAGTGCGTTTTCTATCCGTTTCATAACCCCTAGAGCACGATTATGGAAGTTTTGGAGATGTCTGATATGTATATATATATATATATATATATATATATATATATATATATATTTTCTCGCTACTTTTGAGCACCTCCAGCGGCCCCCTTTGGGTCAAACGAGCTGAAATTCGGTATGTAGGGCTTTCTTCAAGGCAGAACGGATTAAAGAATGGATAAATTTTGGTATGTTAGGGAACTGTCTTTGTAGGTCAACTTCCTTCTTATTCCCCCGTTTTTTAAAGTGAAAATACGACTTAAGTGACGGAGTTCTACTGCTCTCGGACTTTTTTGTTTTATATCTGCCTTGACATCGTAATCTAAATAATATATATATCGTCATCCTGATTATAAAATCTCGTAACTCCACTGTAACTTATATGGGGTTTACGAGTTTTTATAATTGGGGTGACGTTATAAATTTCATTTATGATGAACACTGCAAATTTAATCCTTGGGCAGTTATATGCAGTTACTTAGATGTACAATTGTTGTTGCGCTTCAAAATAAAATATTGATTTAAAAAAAAATTGGATTCCATTGATTAATCTATATAGCTGTATCGAGAGGTTCAGGGAACGGCTGCAACTAAGCTATTAATACCCCGCGGTCAAAATGGAGCAATTAAGTAGATGAGTTCTGTCCTCGGTCCTCCGCTACTGAATGGTTCGTTAACGGACGGTCTCGGGCCTGAAATTATGATCCCCGTCGGCTAGTCCTTCATCAACTGACCATTATACCGAATTCACTCTACTCTACTGTTTTTACTATCGATTTGTCGGCAAAAATTACAAGGAAACATATAACGTTTATTAAATCTTCTTGTATTTTTATATTTCGCTTTAATCGTACGGAAGTACTTAAAAGTCCAACTTGTGTTATTAAGGCTTCATCAATATCCACTTACGTTAATTACCAGCCTCCATTTGAAAGGCTGGCACGTTTTCTATTGATGTTTAATTGAATTATTTTTGATCGTTATAATAGAATAATTATAATTGAACATATTATAAATGGTTTATTGACTACTTTAGCATTATAATTAAATTTTTTCTGCGATAACATTTTATTGTTACTTAATTTATAAGATCATTTACTCTGGGGCCGATGCATAGTCCTTTCAATGTGTCCCACATAGATGGAATTCATAATTACGGTTCCATAATTCATTTAAATATTGATGAATTAAGTAATTTAATCAGTAAATTAAGAAACTTGGCAATTATTGCCTTGTCTCGCTTTTATAAACAACTATTTTATTTTATTCTTTTGCGGAACCGACGCTGCTTATTTAAAATTAGTCTCCATTCAGTGAAGTATGACAAATATTGATTTTTTTTTTTCTCTTCTCGTAACTCCTAATAATGTGGAATAAATAAATAAATAATGTGGAAAGCCTTAATTTTTAAGTTAATGAGTATTTTGTACAAACCGTTTTTTCGTTTCTCTATATAGCTCTTTATTGTGTTAGTTGATGTACATTCCATGATATAATAGGACTATCTCAGAGAATGCACCCAAACGAACATAATAGAAAGCTATCTACAGAAGAAACAAAGTACCTATTTGACCTGAATCATTTCGAAACATACAGGAAATTTAAAGATAAAGACGATCATAATAAATTTATATCGGTCATTGCTTCAACCAACCTATGGAAGGCTGATCAAGAGTTGGTTGTGGTTTCTTCTAAACTAACATTATAAGAGCTACTAAACTCTGGAGGAGGTAGCAATGGGTGCTGGCTGGCCTCCATCATGCCTTACTTGCTATTTTTTTTGATTTTCTGTAATTCATTACATAAGATTTCTTCAAGATTAAGGCAAGTGGAAGTCCAAAATAATATCAACAGACCTGATAGGCCAAGGTTCGATGCCGATGACTCTTAACATTCTTTGCTTTCGTATCTACTTACATATCTATATTGAACTCCAGCTTCAAGGCCAGGCCTAACACAATCCTCCCGTCTACGTTTTGGCCGATCTCGTTCAAGGACGTTATTTATATTAGCACCAGTTAGCCTTTTACTGATTCGGTGGTTACCGAATTTTACAGCTTTACATGTCCGCTCGAGGCATTGCTTTTTTTTTTTTTTAATCGCGTTTACTATTTCTTTTAACAGAACGGAATATATTTATTGAAAATGTTTATTCCCTTAGTAGCGTTGAGGCCCGTTCTTTAAAACAGTTCTTCCATGATTTCAAATAAATTGTTCAAATGAACATTGTGCGTATATTGCCTTTATACTGCAGACACTGTTGGGGGGAGGAGGAGGGTTTCCTTCCCTTTCAATCCACCGTGCTGGACCCCCTCCCTCCCGACAAAGGACCGCCCGGGAGGGTCGATAAGGCAGAACATAGGAGCGGCTGCCGACATTACGATAAACGAGGAGGTGGACAAACTCCTAGAGGATCGATAGCTCTATAAGGGAGGGTCCATCTCAGGTAACACGTTATGTGGGCGAGGAAAGCGGTTACTTAGAACTGGAACGTGTTACAATGGATTAGCTGGAGCAGCGGTGGGGTATTCGAGACGTCGTAACTCTATATCCTTGTATCCTATCGGGTGTCGGGTGTCTGAAGTAAACCTTAAAGAGTGGGGTGTGGGGTAGCTTTATGTTGTATTTATAGCCGAGCCGACTTGTTTTTATACATTTTGTTGTCATTTATATTGCTTTATTTCAAGGTCATCAGTCATCCATATATCAGCGGAGCATTAAAACTATTATTATTTCGAAACTTTATAATACCAACCTCGTTTTTTGAAAAAGGCGTAAGCGCAAATTAGTAATATTTACAGGAAACACATGGAACTTTTTTTTACAAATTACAATATATATTATTATTTTTTTATTCTTTACTCTGTACAGTATGATTTTATTAAAGAGGCAAAACTTTTACGATAAAATTACAATATATTTTAAGGGTTCTGCCACTAGTCAAGGCCAGAGTTTCAAGACTCTGAGTCATCATTTGGTGTTCACATAATCAGTAGTTGAGTTTTAGACCATTTCCATTTTTTTTTCGATATCTCGTGAGCGAGAATCGATAGAGGTGGTGTTTAATTTAAAGGAGATTTCCATCAGAATAAATTTTGACTGTTGCGACTAGTTGTCACCTACTTCTTTCGGCGGTCAGAGCACACTGCTGACCATACTCTCACGAGAGTGTCCTAATTCGAGTTGATATAAAAAATACAACATGATTATGGTGCTATGATGAATGAAAGGCTGAATGCAATATTGATGATAATTCATTTTACTCTTGAACTCTCTCACTGAGCGCCAATAATCGAACTGGTCTGGATTTAAAATTGTTTAATATATGTTAAGCTCTGAAAAATTCTTTTTTATTTTTTTTTTATATCAATTTTTCTTTTCAAATTTAAAATATTCAGAGTTATAGTTTAAAACGCACATAATACCAATTTAGTTTATGCTAATTCGAAATTTATATTTGTAGGTATCAAACCTCTGAATAGTCATGGCATCTTTGGAACAAGTTTCAAATTTCTGCTTCATAGGTGCCTACTGCTTAATATCTTTGTTGAACTTGGTAGATATCTTTTATCAAGCATTCTGCTCATTTAGGCAGTGTTTTCTATGCTGTAGTTAAAAGATTTTTTTTTTTAATTCTTATTTTACTCAAATAAAATATAATTGAAATTGTCTATGACAGTACTGAGTGTTGAAGAAACAACTTATCTTGTGGATCCATTAAATTATTTTATTGCACCGTGAAGATAAAAAGCTTTCTTTTTGAAGCTTTGGTTTTACTATCATATTTTCTGTATATTTAAATAGGTTAGCAATTCTTGGGGAATGGGGAACATTTAATTTTTTATAATGATTTTTGTTTAGCCTCTCGTATTGACAGATGAAGCTTTCTATTCCTCGGTGTTTTCATAATCTTCCCGGCAAGGTCTTTAGGTTGCAAGCAGGTCAATAATGCAATTTATTGAATCATAATTTTTACTGCCCGTGAGAGTTTCGAATCATTATCTTGAGGGCAACTGGATTAATGGTAAAACATAAAGTCTCCCTTGCAGCCGGTGTGCGCGCCGGCTTGCTAGATGGAACGGCGAGATAGGGCACGACCTTGGCTAACCAACTCCACAGCGGCGAGTACACCATTACCTTTGCGTGTACCATTAGTGTATTGGTGTACCTACCACACGTGGTGGCGGTGGTAGTGCACGATCCGCTGTCTGCTGGCTGGTACTGCCTGGCAGTTTAGCAATAACTCGCTAATAGCCAGTCCACACACATCATCGGCTGATTGAAGTGGGGAATGGTTGTTCCTTTTCTAGAGGCGGACACAGCGGTTTCAATTAGTGGGCAAAATACTTATTCTATATTCAGTATCTGTGATATTTATTATATATACACATGTTGCAGAACCATACAATTATCGACGTCGTTTTTTTTTAAAGAGTTAAGCGCAAAAATTCGATATTTATATTTCAATTTATTACGAGTCGTAAACACTCCTCTATCGATTCTCATTGACGATATATCGAGAGAAAAAAAATTGGAAATGGATTATAAATCGGCTATTGATGACGGGAGCATTAAATACTGACGACTCTCATTCGTCACTTGTCTTCAGCCGTGCAACAAGTCTTAAACATATGTTGTATTTATAAAAGTGTTGCCATCTTAATAATCTCTTACTGTACACAATGAAAAAATAAATAAATAAAACATTATTTTTTGAGGAAAAATGTTTGATATATTTTGTAAAGTTTGCTAAATAGTGCTCATACCTTTTTTCAAAAAACACGACGTCGATATATTCACATCTCTCACTCGTCTACTAACAATTAGGACAGGCGTGTCTGGTATATAACTGCTATTTCATGAGGATTAGCACCCAATAGTATGTACAATGAATGTAACCTGAAATGAAATCGAGATCTCTTGGCCAACACTTTTTCAGGTATCGCAGGCATATCCGTCGTCTACATGCTCTGTATGAATCGTTGTGATGATGTCCGTAAATTCGTCCTGCGAAATCTTTTGTATGAATATGTTCGTGTACAGTAGCTACGTGCATATTAAGATGCAATTATAATGGAACAAGAAATAAGCCTTGTGGTAGGTAGATGAGATGAAACAACCTTTTGAGATAATTCCTTATTCTATTGTTATTGGCTCCCACAATGTCGCGCCTGCTATACCATGCTTCCTGTTACGTCACACCATTTAATTTTGTATTTTTAAGGCTTCATCATAAAAAATAAAATAAAATTAGAATAATAAATCAACATCATAATTTTGTTCCGTTTCCATTCATTATTAATTAAGATGTCGAGATTTCTTCTAAAGGTCTACCTTTTTTGTTTGAGTTCCAAAATTAAAATGTGCGAATTGTAGCCGTTAAAAACGATCTTACAGTTAATCTTAATTACCGTAGGCGTGACCTATTTAATATTTGGAGTCCTCTTCAAACGAATTATCAAAAAACTGATCCCTGATTATGAACCCGGTTCCAGTTAAACGAGGATTATGTGTTGTAAATAAATGGAGTATGTTAGCGGTCTACGAAGAAACCGGTGTATTTAATACCTATTTTTTTTAATAAATTTAAATATTTCTCCTTTCGCCTATTATATTATTATTAATTATAAACATTTATATTAATTATATTATATTATAATTACATGTTTATATTAATGTAAACTTATAATTATAATATTTAATAAGAATTCTGAAGAGTTTTTAAAAATGAATTGTTCACAGTATTATTGGATATGTCTGTAAATATATTTCATCATTATTCTTGGTAGCCATTCAATATTTTAAATGATTACTTTTTCGTAGAGATTATAAATATCTATTCTAAGAATATGGGAATAATAAAGAAAATTTATTGCTATATAAAAAAATGACAGGTCTCATTCTCTTTTTTATTTTTTTTGTTGTAATTTTTAAACAATTTAAACGATTTCCACCATTTAGTTTTATAATAACTTAATGTGTATGACATTATAATTAATAATAAATTAGTGAGGAAGAAGATGTTAATTATAATACGATGATTCTTGAGAGTTGTGTGTTCGACTCGCAGCAATTTCGCCATCAATCAAAGAGCCCAAGGATTCCCCTTTGAAGATTTCTCTTGACCATTCACTTGAGAAGAATGTCGTGCTCCTTTCTTATTGGCTGTAATATTTAAGCTTTCTCCTTCCTAGATAGCGCTTTCAGTTGTATATTACTATGTATTTATTTTTATTATATATAGATATTGATTTATTATTTTATTTACATTTAATCGTGTTTAAATTGTAATGATTCAGATATATTTAAATATAATAATTTCAATTCGGAGATTGAAATGTTTTAATTTGATTTAAGCGTTCTTTTTTTTTTTCAAAAAGAAAAAGAAATAGCCCAATTGTAATGTCATTAAAATATGTTTTTTTCTTTTCATTCACAATTATGCTATTAAATTATTCACTTAGAAAGACAAAAAAAAAACTTCGAATTGGATCATACATGGTCTAATAATTACTTTAATAAGCCAAAATATTTCTTAAAATTGTTAACTGATGAAGTGTTATTAAATTTTATCTTCCTGAATTCCTGTTTTTTATTTCATAGTTATAGTTTTCTTTCGTTATTTTTGTATATCAAGATTTAAATTTAATATTAACTTCCAATGTTATTCTAGATTGTTTTAATAGTGTGGGTAATAAGTTGACGATTTTTAAATATTTTTTTTTTTCATACTTAAAATATATGTGTGCATACTCATAATGTGGTGGGTGCGAAATAAAATAAAACTTTTTATTTTAAGAATTAGTTTATCGAAGCAGTATTTTTCGTTAAAAAAAAAAAGTTAGTTAAATTTCTTATATTTTATCGAAGAATGAATTATTTAATTAAATGCGAATATAATTAGCTGTACTCACTGCACCTCTTTATTTTCATTATCTTACGTTTCGGGCTGAAAATCCGTCTTCAGGTACATAAATTTTGTGTTGAGCTAAATGTGCTTCATTCATGCTAGCTGTTTTATGATATCTCGGAAAATATGTAAATTCAGACATTGTCGAAGCCTTCAATGGTGATTCATTTTGCGATAAGCGGAAGCCACGGCCTTCTTTATCACTAGCACACTTGTAATTCGACCAACATTGTTATATTCCACTGCCATTGTTATATTCGACTCAGCGTAATCTAGTTTTAGTTCGATAATTTCTACAGTTACAATACTCACTGGGAATTATAACCAGTTTAAAATTTAGGTTAGTAGGGAGAGATTAATTATACTGTAAAGGATCAAATCATTCCTAATATTATTTATAAATCAAAATGCTACTTCGGATATACATATATTTTTTTTTTAATTTCCTCTTTATACAAGCTTATATTCTGATAGAGAATAGGTTCCTGTAAATAAACTGACCGTATTTATCTGTATAATTCGTGAGATATTTTTCTCATTACTTTAATGGTGGATAGTAGAATGTCAACTATATATATATATTATTAATATATATTATTAAATATAATAATCTGTATTTACTTCACCTCTTTATTTTCATTATCTTACGTTCTTCGGGTATATATAAATTTTGTTGAGCTAAATGTTTCATTTATGCTAGCTGTTTTATGATATATCGGAAAATCTGTAAATAATGGCATTGTCGAAGCCTTATATATATAGGGAGGGAAAACTATCGGCGTGGTATATTCTACGTGGACTGGAAGTGAGGACTTGGTGGGGGTAGGAGCAGTCTATTCACCTCTCGCTACATTCCCGCCTTCCCCGTTCCCGCCTTCCCCGTTCCCGCCAAGCCGCTGCCTTCCCGATCTCCGTAGGCCCGTCACGTCCCTACATTCCTATCGGCCGGTCGACTCTAGAAGGCACTGGCAATAATCATACTAATTTTCTCCAGGGAATCCGTGTGTAAATCAGATAATTCGACGAATCATTGCCTTTATAATTAGTTGTGTCCAGGAGGCGTTTATACCATTCGTCTGTGTCCTCCGTCGATTTTATCTTTCGTTTTTTTTTTTTTTTTTTTTTTTTTTTTTTTTTTTTTTTTTTTTTTTTTTTTTTTTTTAGATGTCAACTATTATATTGTTTTAGTAGCAAAAGCAATTTATAAGTTTGTTCAATACTTGGGATATTTGTAACAGACTTGAATTTGTATTACATTAGTTTAGTATATTTTTAAAGGAGTTGTAATTAAAAACCCTTAGTTGTGAATTTTTTCTAATTGGTTGAATACAAATTTTCGTTGCCATGATCAAATTATTGTTATTAATAATTTCTGTGTAGTTTATATTCTAAGTTAATATAGTATATATTATGAATTTTCCAAAGGGCGAGCTTTTAAATTATTATTACTTATTCGAATCTAGATATATATATATTTAGATTGAGTTTCATGGGGGAAAATTTTTTTTTTTTTTTAATTTCAATTGCTTTATTTATATTTTTAGTAATTAAAATGCTTCCTTTGCGGGTCAAAGCCTGGGCTTGTGACCGCTAATAATAAATAGTTTTTTTCGTTTTTTGCGACCTACTGTCATATTTATGCATTTTAAAAAATATATAAATATTGTATCGTATTTACTTACTTCTTTATAGCGTTCTAATTATATTTTACAACTTATAAACGTACATTATTTTATTTTATTTGGTTGCTCTTAGGGTATTTAATACGTGGAATGGGACCGAATCTGATGTACATCGTTTGATCACAATTAACAAAGATTAAAGGTATACTGACCGCAAAAGAGTAAAATTCTTGAAAAAAATCTATCCGCACATAATATAAAATATGTCGCATTCAACTCGGTATGAGGATCCATCCCGGTTTTGGATAATAATTTATTTTCCGTTCTAGAATCGGTAGGTCTATTGACCAGGCCCTGATCATTTAATCGGCTGGAGGAAAACCTGACGGTTGCTGATCGTTTCACCTCCCCATATATTGTTGTAGTGGTATTTTTTTAATTTATATATATTTTAGTTATTATTTTGTCTATCCAAAATGTACTTGATCTATTATTTTAAATATTCGCTGGCCTACTGAAATGATTGTACTAGCTCGTGGCATTCGAGTAGATAAGCAATCCTCGTGGCTTGAATATCGAAGCTCTTGGCCATTAGGTTGGGCAGTTACTTTTTATTTATAGATGGCTATTTATTTATTCTGAAGTGGTTAAGCAGACCACAATGGAGACCTCAGTTTTGATGAATATGGATTAGGAAGGAAGGTTAGTTGGGAAATAGCTCTAACAGATGCGGCTGGGGTAGGCGTTCGACCAACTGTGGCTATTTTAGAGTGATTGCTGACTCATTTCCACGTTTTTCTAATTTGTGTCGTGCCATTTTTTTTTTTTTTTTATTTCTATTGAGTCAAACCTTTGACGTATACATGTATTTATGTGTCATATCCAATTTATTTTTTGGACATTCATTGCACAATCGGACGAAGTAGCAGACAATTTTACTACGTTGGAGTGCCTATGATGATAACGGATTGCTTCCTGACGTTATTAGATTTATTTTTACCCGGGTTTATCTTATAATTTTACAGTTTGATCATTGAGTCGTAGATAAAATTGATCAGATAAATAAAATATTATCTTGAAATTATGTTGAAATTAAATCTGATAGAAAAAAAAAAAAATCTGTTAATATTATTTTTATATCATTTGAAATATAGTAACTAGGGACCATATTACTTAAAAACTTAATATCTATCTGAAATATACGAATTAAAAATAAGGAAAGCAAAGATGTATCGATTGATAATTTGTATCTGTTAATGAAAGACAGGAGGAGTAAGGTTCTGCGCAACAAATTTTCAATTATGAAATTGTTGTGTAGTAACTTTTAACAACCCAATATTCTTAGTTAATCGCATGATGTCTTAGTTGATTGGATTATTTCGATGTCGTTTTTTGAAAAGACTTAAGCTCCAAAAAACCGATATTTTGTTTTCGATTTATTATAGGACGTGAACACCATCTCTATCGATTCTCGCTCAGGGTATATCGAAATTTTTTTTGGAAATTGTATAAATATCGACTATTGATGACATAAACACCAATTACTGAAGACTCAGTCGTCACTCTAATCTTTGGTAGTACTAGAATTATTAAAAATATATTGTAATTATAAAAGTTTTTCCATCGTAATAAACTCATACTGTACACGATAAGAATAAAATTTTAAAAATATATATTGTTATTTGGGAAGTTTCATGTGTTTCCTGCAAATGGCTATTACGCCTTAAAAATAAATTGGCGTCGATATCTTTAAATAGTTGCATATAACAAAAGTTTATTCCACATCTTCTCAAAACTTCCTAATATAATCCTAATATAACACCTTCATCCATTCATGCCTTCAATTATACTTCAGTGAGACAACTTTTATATATATTCATTTATTTACGTATACTATCTTTTCTTTCAGTTGACATCCGCATGATGGTATAGAAGAATTATTCTAATTAGGGATTGATAAATTATTTGCCACTTATATAAATTTGTTTTATTGAAAACTAGTTTCGAATGTTATACATTCATCCTCAGTTCTAAGAGCACACAAAAAATTCAAAAATAATAATTATAATTTTAATCAAAATGTTTTGTATTAAAAAAAATTCTTTATTTTTTAGTAAATGCGATATTCCACTGTAAGGGTTATTAAACTTAATAGAATTTATGTTTCGATTTCTCTTGTTATTTCTCTTTTCTCCAATGACATGATTTTTATAAAGCCATGTTCCATGTATTTCCTCTTGTTACGGAACTAGAACTATGGCTTGCAGCTGTCCTTGGGCTGCAATCTGCATAGATGGATGCGTTGGTGGTGGCCCCGCGCTGTTGCACCACAGCCTTGGGGTCCGCTATATCTCTTCCTTTTATTGTCTCCATTTATCGTTACAGTCTAATCAATCCAATTGCGTAACTATTAAGTGAGAAACGAACAATGATCAGCTTCAATAATTTATGCCTTACTAGTAAATCTTATCCTTCCCCCCTCCCCCTCCAACAAAAAAAAAAGAAGTAAATAATGATAATAGTGATAGTAAAATAAATAATTATTTGCAACAGAGATACTGGTTCGGTTCGGACCACGATATAATTCAGGCTACCTTTACTAATTATTATTATTACTCTTGTATATTTCCTGGTTGCGCCGATGCTCATATCAGTTGAGATTACTTTTTATTTATTTATATATTTTTTTTTTTATACTTCTATTCTTCTAGCTCATACACGTAGAATGTACCTCTCAAATTTTGTCTAGCGATATCTGAAATATGTTTTGTTTCTATTTTATTTTATTTTTTCATTCCCTTCAAATTTATTAATGAATCGTTTAATTATTAGTATGGAATCTGGTTGCATTTTTTGTTCATTACTAGATCAAGTGTTCCAGCTGTCAATCCGCTAAAAGTTTTTAGTTTTATTGTTTATTTATAATTTATTTTTAAGGAGAGAGGAGATATTTTATAACAAAACTTAGCGTCATAATTTTTTAGTCGTATTTTCTCCGAAAAAAATAGACTATTGCAGTGGGATGAAGGTCGGCGGGACTGGGTTTTCTATCCGTTTCACAGCCCTTAGAGCACGAATATGGAAGTTTTGGAGATGTTTGATATATATCTATATATTTTTTTCCCCGCTATATTTGACCCCCTCCAACGGTTCCTTTGGACCAAATGAGCTGAAATTCGCTACGTAGGGCGTTCTTCCAGGCAGAACATTACCGTTAAAGAATAGGTAAATTCCAGTCAAAATTTCTATATGTTTACCTGAAATTTCGGCGTTTTTCAAGTTTTACGCATCTGTACAGATCCACCTGTACTACTATAGGTACTATAGTAGTATAGTACTACTATACTACTATACCTATACTACTCCACCTATAAATATTAGTTTATAGGACTGAAAATTTTTTAATGTGAATTGAGTTGGTGTTAAGGAAGTACATTTTGGGAGCTTCAACTTGGTTCTCCCATTCCCCCCGGGTTTTTCGATTTTTTAAAATATTTGCGCACCTTTAAAATCCTTCCAAATTGAGTTAGGGAGCTGAAAACCTTGAAAGAAAATTAAATTACCCAAAAAACAAAAGAAGTTTCATCGAAATAGGACCAATATCAGCAAAGATATTTGATTTTGCCCGTGGCTCCCGATGGGTCAAATGAGCTGAAATTCGTTATGAAGTGTTTTCTGTATCGAAGATCAGGGGAGAGGCAGAACAATATAATAAAATTTTGGCAGAATTTCGGTATGTTAGCGAACTGTCTTTTGTTGATCTCAAGTTTTTCTTACTTCTCCGTTTTTTTTTTTTTTTAATAGTTTGTAATTTAGTGAAAATACGACTTTAGTGACGGAATTCTGCTGCTCACGAATTTTTTTTTCGTGCCATTAATCGAATAATTTCTAATTCGTTAGGCACAATTAATAATAAAAAGTTCGTTCCGTCAATTTTCTCATGGGATTCTTTATATGAAGGTGGGCGTAGCATACGTATTATGTATGTTAATGTGAATTAAGTTATATAGCATTCGACAAATTGAATGAGGTGAAGCTTAGGCAATGTTTGTACTGACTTCACTAGTTCGATAGTGTCTCCTTGAGAACGTTCTAGAGGTATTTATTTTATCTGAGACTTTCTAACTTTTTTCTCACTCCTCCGTTTTTATAATATTTTTATTTTAGTGAAAATACGACTTTAGTGACGTAGTTCTGCTGCTCACGGATTTTTTTTCTTCTATGTCCGATAATATCGCCAATTGTGAATTAGTTAAAAAATCTGAGGACTCAATTATAGTTTATCTTCCACTAAAATCTATAATCTGAATTAGCATGATGCGGAATATACCGTTGAAACATCGAGTGATTAAACGTCGAAAGTGTTTTTAATAATCTGAGTGAATTGAAGGTGATTTCAAATCCTTAAATAGCAATCGTTAGCCGTTTTCATAGCTCATCCATGTTCTGTTATTACGAAATAACTAATTATCCCATCTCTATTACAGCTGAATAAAGAAAACCTCAATTCTTTGTTCTATTTCGGTGCCGCCCGTATCTTATATGTATAATAATCCCTTACGTGTTCAAAAAATTTGCACTTGTTCCCCCCAACTATCAGCGTGTTGTTATCAATGACCCCTGGCTTATGGGAGCGGTGCTCAATCAGCTCTTTTCTCCAAACAATTTCCCCCAAGGCAGCAATTTTTCACTCAACTTGCTGAGGCGTAGATATCTTTGAAGTGATAGCGTGGAAAAAGGTTGCTCCCGCTGATTGTGTCCTCTTATCTCTTCGCTACAGCTTAGAACACCTAAGGAAAATTTGCCTCTTCTTCTTCATAGCTTTTATTATTATTTACAGTTTTCTCTTTTTGCGCTGTATACCAAATTTATTATTTTATGATATTTATTTGTCTTTACTCTACGCTGCGTCTCTAAGGAAATTACATACATTATAATCTATATTAATTTAATTTTGCCGCCTCAAGTAAAGGTAAATAGTATGATGTTATAGAAAAAAAAATACACTGCAGATTATAAACTATGGTTTATTATTTCCAAATAATTATGTACCTATAAAAGAAAAAAATATTTGGATTGGGATTTATTTATTTAATTCTTTTAAATGCTTTGGTATAATTATTTCAAAGAACTTTATATTTTACCAATATCTTCATAAATGACTGAGATATGGGCGTATAGAACTTATAATCGGCTGTCATTTTGAACCGATAATGGTGGTTGTGAATGAATTCATTGTGCCCTAAAAAAAACAAAAAAAAAAACATGTTTTAGTTTTATTTCGCTTAGTAGTGCCATAACGTTGTTCTTATCATAGCTATTTTCAATGTCAGCTTTAAAGTGTCAAAAAATACTTTTAAATCTATTTAAAATATCTCATATACCTAGTTACGGGTTGTAAGTTTTAAAAAAAATTTAAATTAAAGTTTTATTTTTTTACAATTTCAAGGCTTTAGGCGCATAAGCGTTCCTGATCCATCTCCGATCCCGCACCCAAGAAAAACAGAAATGGGCACGATAAAAAATAGTGTTTTTTAATAAATATTGAAATCCTAAGAATGATAATTTTTTGAAAATATGACCAGATTTAATGGTGTTTTTGAAAATATTGATCCTTAATATAAAAAATAAGGTACTGTACTGAGGTTCTTGGTCCAAATCCAAAAAAATGCAGCGGGAACGTGGCAAAGTGCCTCTGGAGCTACCACTGGTACCTGTTATAGAGATGGATAAAGACAGGTGTAATTTAAAACATTTTTTTCGGTGGGCGCAGTTTATGAAAATATTTATAGTTGGAAGTTGAGGAAGTATGTATATTAAATATACCTTCCAATATATTTTATTTTTGCAATACACATCTCTTATGTTTTTTGTTTTTATTCTATTTTGATGCTCTAAGTATAACATGGTATCTACTTCTTTATATATATATATATATATATATATATATATATATATATATATATATATATATATATATATATATATATATATATATATATATACAGATTAAATTAAACGTTTTTTATCTTTTGCTATTTGCCAGTCTACCAAATTAAAATTTTCTTGCGATTATCTTTATAAAATAATAATACTCGTAATAAAAAATCCGACTGACACTTTGCTATATATAGGTTGATATTATTTTTTACGAAGCCGGCATTGAGAGGTGCAAAGCCTGTTCAAAAAATAACAGCGTTGTGTGGGCGCTTAATCAACGACCCACGCTCCCTATCAGCTTAATGACTGTCCTCCATGTCATGAAAACGGGGGGAGGGGGAGAGAGAAGTTAATAATACCTATATAACACAGTTATATATAATCTATCTTCTGTAGGCGTTGTTCACGAACAGTTAGGATAATGGCAAAATTAGTTTTAATAATCTAACTACACTTTTAAGAATCCCAATTCATTTTTTTAGTACGGGAGCTGTAAATAAAAAACTATTCTTTTCAGACTGTTGATGTGAGATGTGCTAAATCTGGTCTGCATTTGATCTTATTGGTTGAATTGGTTAGTTATTTACTGCTCTTTGAGGAGCCTTATGCCTTTGTTTTGCAATTTTCCTAAATATCCTTTCTCAATTTGATGGAATTATTTTTTTTAGTTTTATAACGACTGATAACTGAATAGACAGATGTCACCATATCATTAATAACGGTCAAAATGAGTTAAGGGCACTGCATTGATCATGTGCTATGCATTCTGCACTCTTTGAAGAAGTTATTAACTCACAGCTCTAGTTATTTCCGAGTTAAAACGAATGATGTGGGTTTCTCTGTATCTCCTAAAATAGCATACGTTCACAGTTAGCTCAACTTACTTTAGAGCAGCATCAATGGCGGGGAACAACTAAACGAATCGTTACCTTTATTGTTTTAAATTGATGTATAAATGCTTTTCCTGGTTAAAACCGGTTTATTTTCTTAATTATATTTTAGTTCTATACTTTTGCATTACAATAAAAACTTTTTAAAATTTCTTTTTGTTTTCTTTATTTAAAGTTCTAGAATTTGAAAAAAGAAAAGAAAAATTTTGTATTAATTATTAAACCTTTTTTATCATTATTGCTAAAATCGTTCTATAATTTTATTTCATTTCTATAAAAATGATGAATTAAAATGTACTTATAGTAATAATAATAATAATAATAATAATATGGCAAGTGTGAATAAAGTTAGATTTAGTGTGCTGAATGATTTGGTGGCTTTCCAAAAACGGTTTCAGAGACTTAATTTTGTTTCAAAGCATAATCTGGAAAGCTATTCGAGTTAAGTCCTCCCCTAAAAAGTTGAGATTTTATACTTAGCACTTAGTTCTCTGTTAATACAGAATTATCTTCCGGTTTTCTTCCTCTTTTCGTTCTCCCAAATCAACTAGCATGGCTTCGATAGTTTAATTTTATTATTTATTATAAGGACTTTGACTGTGAGGGATTGATTGAATCACTTAGCCGACTCTTTTAGGAGCAGTTACAAGTTATTGGAACACCGTAACTATATACCTACATGTAATAGGTTCCATGGTGTAACATCTACAGTTCTATGAAGATGTAGGGGGGGCTTAGTGAGGGGACAGTGTCCCTCTGTATCGACCGCTTCCCCCACTATCCCCCCCCCCTACTCTCTCACTCCAGCTCTCCCACTCTCCCTCGGCTCTGTCCGTTTAGTTTGCATTTAGAGCAGGGTTTCTCTTTCCAGCCACTTCTTTAGTTGCTATGATTAACCAAGTTCTCGCTATTCCAAATCTCTTTTATTTAATTAAGTCGCCATTACTTGTTCTAAAAAAAATTTTAAAACTTTCATTTCACACGTTACTATTCTTATATTTTATTTCTGCACCCATGCGCAGGACTTCCTTATTATAATTATTGTATTTGAATACATACACACACGCACATATATAAAATTTGTAATATCCACTTGAATTTTTTCTTTATTAATTTATTTTAGAGTTATAAAAAACTGCTAGCAGTCATACAATAAGCAAATTTATTGTTTAATAATAAAATATAACATGTTGAAAAATCTATTAAATGGTAGATCATCCTTTTAGCACTCCATTCAGAAGCTCCGGAGACCATATCCTTTTAGTTTTTTCCAGGCGATTTCATTTAATAGTTGTTCAGAGCTGTATGTGTTTAAAAATGATGAGATATATTTAAAAACTACAACTTCTCTCCTTTCAAAGATTGAATTGAGTATAAAATAGCTAAAAAAATTATTTATACATTCTACCCACTTTAACAATATGTTGTTCGTGTAAAAAAAAAAAAAAAAAAATTAAGATCATGATTACCACAACTATTATGCTTATTACAACAAGAATCGTGCTTTTATTTTGTGGTTTTGATTTTATGCTAAGTCCTACGTTTCATACTAAGAAATCGATTTTATGTTTTTCTGATATTAATTTTTCATTATTCAGGTCTTTCTTTCGGTTGTTTAATACAATTTTTTTTTTCATTCATCAATTTTAATGAAATATATATGGTGCTCTTCAAAACACGCTTAAGTCATAATATAGAAAAAGCTATTTTCAATATGGGAATATTGAAGGTTGATAACAACCCTGCTATCAATGTTTTATCAAATAAAATTTTCATTCTTTACCATCTTTAGAAAAATATGACTTCATCATTAAAAATTAGTTTTTTTAAAAAAACTTTTAAAAAAAAAGTTTTTTTTTCTCAAACAGAATTGTATACATAATATGTTAATACACGTGAATACAATATGTAAAACGGGTGTATTAATGTGGGCACATGCACACAATACTAATCAATGATCTTAAAAAATCGAAGAGTTTAACAATAGCATTCCGTACTAAGTAATTAATAAAGAGAAGAAGTAAAGAAAAAGAGTTACCATTAGCAATTATGTAGCTAACACAAGTGTGTCAATAGATCTGAGAGACTTTGCTAGCAGACCGGAATACACAATGTGTTTACCGCCTCGTCTCTGAGTCTCTGAAAGATTAATTGCGAACGAACAACCGCCAAAGACAACATGACTCTTTCTATTAATAACTAGTGCGAAAGAAGTGGGTGGGGGTAAGGATCGAAGAGGGATAGAACATGAAGTGTTAGGCATCCGAATCCTCTAAACCTTGAACAAGATTCAGCATAATTACCAATTAACAATATTTATTTGAATGGAATAGAAAAACTCAAAAAGTAAAAATAAATTAAAATTAAAATAATTGTTAAGATATACATGAAAATTCCACACAGAGAAATTTCTAGTATCTAAAATACAATTCTTAATAAAATAAGCAGTCAGTGTTTCGCTAGTTCAAACTAGTTCAAGCAACATCAGGACAAACTAGTTCAAGCAACATCAGCAACAAAAAATCCATAATATTTTTTCGATAATTTTATATATATATATATATATATATATATATATATATATATATATATATATATATATATATATATATATATAATTACATTTTAATTTTTTGATTTAAAACATTGTTATAATGATTATAATGGTCAAGGCAGAGGCGTATGAAACCTATAAAACGCCGCCATTTTGAAACGAAATGGTGGATGATAATGTCGCGTTCGCGTCTGAGGATATGGTGTGATTTAGGTCAGAGCTCAAAAGATTCAGTAGTCTCGGTAGAAAAAATCGTGAATGGATTTTTTTTTTTATTTGATTTTTGGATTCTACGTATATTGAAACGTGAAACATCAAATTTTGAAGAGAAAGCTATTAAAAAAAAAAATCTGCCAATTGCAAAGTTTTATTACTAAAAATAATAAACGAATCCATATTATAAACTCGATGATATCTAACTGCAGTATAAGTGTTACTAACTACATGGAATGCCATCATTTAAAATCATTTCTAAAGGCCGATTCAACCAAGTTTTTCGATCAGCAGGTAGGTTACACGAGTATATAGCCCGTTTACTCGAGTTATTTTTTTTTTTATAAAAAAAACCTAACTCGTGTAAACCGGTTTTTAAGGTTTGTAATTATTAATATGGTAACTATTAAGGTGGTTTTATGGTAACGTTCCTGATGATACCTGAATTGGCGGAATGTCGGCCAGTTGGTAATTTACTACGACTGAAGAAAACTATGTGCTTTTTTTTTAATCAATATTTCTAAAAATAACGTATTAGGTTGCTGTCACAGCATGCAGTAAAATTTAAAAAAAAAAAATCTCAATAGTTTCATTAATCAAATTCATACATTCTTTATATTTATATATATTGTCCAATAAACGAAGAAAAATATAATTTTAATAAAATTAAATAGTATTGTCTTTATACTATTTACCAGAAGAGATTTCATGTGGGAAAGTGGACAATTTGCCACATTTCCAACATTGGCACAAGTAAAACGTCCCAACATCTCCTCTTGCCAAATCGATTAAATCACTCTACTTTCTTTGTTATCTTAATTTACGGTCAAAGATCATATTTACTTGATATTTTGAAAGGAAATATTATCCTATCCCACGTATTGCAAAAATTATGATCTCGAGACTTAAAATTGAAATGCTACCAATGGATTGTTTCTATACAAGTCTATATCATATTTTATTTATCAAACAGCATATTTGGTTATTGTCAATCATAAATACAGTTATAAATTTTGATGAAATAATTTTTTTTTTTTAAATTGATGATAGGCTGGTAACCGCTTAACTATTTTTTAGTTCCCTGTCTCAAAATAAAAGTGTTTTTATTTATATTAAATCTTCCATTTTGAGATTTTCTCTATAAAATTAAGCACCTCTTTATATTATAGTATTTTATAATTTGTTTATCATGATCTGTCATCCAAATTCCCTGAAGCAGTAACGCATTTTTTTTCAGTCCGTTATAATTAATATGAAAAAAAAAACAAGTAAAAAATTTAACATGTATTTATTAAACTACAGTTAAACTACTCGGTTAACGCGAAATATCGGATAGTACGTATCAATTTCTTGATTTCGTCAAAAACAATGTATTTCCTGGCATATTTTTGAGAGTAATCTCGAAAAATTTTAGACGACATTAGAATGTAATTTTTGGCTAACATAAACTTATTCTGTATTTTATTGATAAGAATATCAAGTGAACAACTCTTGGTCACCTCGTTCCTGGTCGTAGACATCTTCTCTTCCATTACATTCAGTTTTAACAGCATCCATTACATGGAATATAATGTTATTGATTGTTGTTATTGTATTAACGTGAACAAGAAGTTCTATTAAGTTTTTGTAAACATTTTTTGATATTAAGTGGAGTTGTAGAGTTTTAAAGTGATATCATCGGAAGTTTCGCGCTCGAGTAACTTTGCCTTTAAAACTAACAAAAAAACAAACAAAAAAAACAGATAAAATCTAAGAGATCTATTGATCTAAAAACCAAGTTACAAACTTTCAAAGAAGTGGATAGTGGTGCATAAAATAGCTGATAAATTTAATATTCTGAAGTCATCATCTGAAGTCATTACAATATTTCTGAAGTCTCAAGTATTAATTGAGTCGTTTATTTCCAAAATTAATCATCATTGACAAATTTTCAGATACTGTGGAGAACTATGGTTCCTATTCCAATTCTGATATCAAAACTATTTTCTTTTTTTTTTTTAATATATTAGAAAAATCTTCATTCTAGCACATTTTCAAAAATCGTTGATTATATAAATCGTTAATTAAAGAAACAGTATTTAAATTTTTAATAGGCTACGATTCCAAAAAAAATTGTTTAATATTCATCTTGTTAATAACAGATTCAATTGTTTGAAAAAATGAATACACGAGAAGAAATATGTATAGAGATAATTTAAATTGATCTGATAATACGAAGTTGTTCGTCTTAAAAACTTAAAATTTCGTTTTAACACGAACTGGGAAATTTGGTCTTCAAACGAATTCGTGCTAACGAGGAATTTCTCCAAAAAGAAATTATTCAAGTTTTTAGGCTTTCAGTCCGATTTTAATAAGATAAATATCCCTTGAATCTAATAATTTACTACATATATCGAAAATCAGTGATACAATCACCCTATTCGTAATATGTATTATCTGATAACGTTACTTTTGTGTTTTTAAATATGGTTCATGAAGTAATAATATCGTAATACAATAACTAAAGCACTTACTAATATAAATAGGTAAATACAAATAAATATAGAAAAGGCTAAAACAGGAAAATCAAATAAACAGCGATAATATTATCATATATCATCTATAACATAGAGTTTGTATCAAAACACGGATGCTACAACCACTTTGATTGGATAGCGTAGGACAAACACGGATGCTACAACCACTTTGATTGGATATCGTAGGACAAACACGGATGCTACAACCACTTTGATTGGATAGCGTAGGGCAAATAAGATGGGTCATATTTAGGAATCTATCTTGCTATCGAGATATGCGTTCCTTTTACCCAATTTAAAGCTATCTTTTTTTCGACAAAAAATCACAGTCATGGAAAGTTAATTAGCCTTCTTGCCTTGGCCCCTTTTTGTCGAAAATCAACGCGACGCGATAGCTTATCGAAAGGCGAAACTGTCGGCCCTTTTCTCTTGATAATAATTCATTCTATATAACCGGGAGAATTAAATGTTATTTAATTTTTGTTTCTGTCGTTATACTACTTCATATCATATTTTATGTAATGTGTAGGGTTATAATTTAATCATCCATTAATATTATTTGCTATTAGTAATTCATTATAGTAACAATAATTTAATTTTTTTTTTTTACAGGTGAGTTTTCAACTTGAGATGCTTAAGTCACTTCTGGGTCGTAAGGTATTTATTTGAATTTATATTCACAGTAATTGTATGTTAATTTGGAAAAGTAACGATTCTATGATAGGTATGGATTTAAATTTTATTTGATAAGGCTTGATTGGTGCTGCTCGAACGATTACTTCGTAATTGTTTTTATATGATCCGGTTATAATTAATTGATTAGATTTAAGGAACTATTTAAAAATAGAGGTATTTACCGTTTAAATTCTTAAATAGTTGTTGCATTATTGATATGTAATCTATAGCAGAAGAAGTAGTGAGGTCTCATTGGAATAGATATTTGGATGTGCTTGTTCAGCGTTTTCTTATCTTTAATGCAACCTTGTGTCATTTCCTCTTGTTCACATTATGTTATTTTAGGAGTTTATTTTCTCTGAAGAAACCTGCCAATTCACTTTTTTTTAGTGGTCGGTGACGAAATGTATCGTATGACATTTCATTCTTAATTACTCTTGAAGGTATTGTAAACTTTATTAGGATCACTCATGATATATAATATTATTTTTATAGGAATAGTTATTGCCGTTTCACTAATTAATTAAGTAGGCTAGTTAAACGCAAATAGCCCTTGAGAGCGTAATTAAGTACACGTTTTAATCTTCATAAATTCCCGTTTTGTTATTGTTTTCCTCTAAATAGGACTAATGAGAGCCCCCACTCCCGGATGAATGGTATTATTCGGAGGAATTTGGATTTGTAGATTTTTCTGGAAATTTTTAAATGGTTACTGTTGTTGAACGCAATGTTAAAAAGACATTATAAGCAAGGCGAAAATTAAAACCGCTTTAGACTTAGGAACTACAATTATAAGAAAGTGTTAATAACTGCAATGTCAATAATAATGCGTAATAAAACGACTACAAACTTTTCCATCCAAGGTATTACGA